>CM031683.1:26497346-26584846 GCA_006182925.3 Reinhardtius hippoglossoides | reverse complement strand
TATAGTGTGTGTACCTTCCAGATGCAGCACCATTGTCCTCCTTCAGCCTGATTGTGTATTTTTTCCTTTCAGCTCGACCACAGCAACAAACTGCCGGTTTCTTTCTTTTGAACTGGTTTTAGATCAGGTTTTAAAACATTGATGATATTTTTAATGTTTTACTTCTTGAGCAGAATTAATGATTTTAGATATAAGTCATTTATAATTTACACACGACAATGAGGATTTCCTGACAGGATCTGAACTGGACAGTGCAAACTGCTGTGAAGAGGCTGCAGGTTTACACACATGAAAATGTGCCAAAACAAAGACTCCCGTGTGTGTGTGTCTGTGTGTGTGTGTGTGTGTGTGTGTGTGTGTGTGTGTGTGTGTGTGAGTGTGAGTGTGTGTGAGTGTGAGTGTGTGAGAGCAGCTGGAGGATAAATGGACAAAGACAAGATTAAGTCTGGAGGAAAAACATATATTAAGGCTGAGAGAGCTGCTGCAGAGAAGACGAATAGTGGAGGTGAGAGCGAGATGAAGTCAAGTTCCACACACACACACACACACACACACACACACCACACACACACACACACACACACATGCACGTCCAAGCACATTAAGCCAAGCAGAGAATGAAGCAGAGCATTATGGGATAGCACTCTGATGATACAGTGACAGGAGCAGCCACTGAGACAAATGGACAACATTACAAATAACATCAGAACTGTGTGTGTGTGTGTGTGTGTGTGTGTGTGTGTGTGTGTCTGTGTGTGTGTGTGTCTGTGTGTGTGTGTGTGTGTGTGTGTGTGTGTGTGTGTGTGTCTGTGTGTGTGTGTGAACTATGATGAATATGACACAGTGGTCATTGCCTCATGCAGCATCCTCGGCATCATCATCATCTCAGGTGTGTGTGTATGTCTGTGTGTGTGTGTGTGTGTCAGTGTGATGCAGGACAAGGCCCCTTCCTCCACACAACACACACACACACACACACACACACACACACACACACACACACACACACACACATACACACAATAGACTAAATTCTTAATCTAGTAATGAACATTTTAAATAATGAATAAAGCATGTTTCTATGTGGTGAGAGATAAAGGAGCTGCGTGTGGGTGAGAGACCAGTTTGTTCTCATATTTTAATCATCACATATTAATTACATTATTGAATGTTTAGTAAATCATTATTTTAGCCGTTAGCTGCATTAACTCATTGAAGACGATCCCGCTCCTGCCCTCTAGGTGGCAGTATAGTCAGCTTCAACAGGAAGTGGGCAGGCTCTGGATCAGAACCGCAGAACGTCTCTCAGGGTCAAAGGTCATGATGTGACGGACCACATCTTTACGAGACCTTCATGGCGACATTGACAAATGGACAAATTGCGTGTTCTGGTTCTGGTGCAGGTGAGATGGTCCAGGGACATGTAGTCTGTCCCTGTTACAGATGTGTTCCACCTCTGGGCTTTCAAGTCTCTGCAGATGTTTCCTGAGCCGCAGACGAGGATCCCTTCACATCCAACTGTACATTCTGTTCCTCCACTGCTGGATGCTAGAACAACTGAATCTTCAATATATTATTGCAGTGTAATGTTCATTGAACCAGAAAAGGGCTTCAGATGCTTCTTGTTGCAGCACGTTCACACACACACGTTCAGTCGTCAGTGTTGTGTGTGATTTCTCTGCGGTGCAGATCTGGTCCACTGCTTCCCCCGGAGGACGAGGTCAGTATCAATTATCACCAACTTAATGATTCACGGTCTCCAAACGGGCCTTTGACCTTCACTGTGCCGGTGAAACCCACACCGTCACGTGGCGTTTCCGCTTTGTCCATTAATGCTTGATTGGGGCCACGGAGGAGTGCTGGCACGGGGGGGGGGGGGGGGGGCGGCGCCGTCACGCTCTTTAAATCATCGCACAATGAGGCGTCGCTCGGCCAAACTCGCAGATTTATCTGAATACATGTGTGTGCGATTGAGATGAATGAAATGACGACATCCTTTGGTTTTGGTTTGTGACACGGTTTGAGTTATTGCTCACGGAGAAAAGCCCCGGCACCTCTCTGAGCGTCCTCCGGGAGCAGCGGTGTCATCTAAAGCCTGGAATGGAAAAATCTTTACAGGCGTCAACGATGTGTGATCACACACAGGAGCGAGAAACCACCCATGAGACTGAGGGGCCTGATATTAAGTCTCAGTGTGATCACACATCAGAAACAACTCCATGAATCCACAGAGAGAGAGACACACACACACACACACACACACACACACACACACACACACACACACACACACACACACACACACACACACACACACACACACACACACAGTAGTACAACAGTAGTCAGCAGGCTGTAAAAACCAAACTGTGATTGGATTACTTGTTCTCTCAACACTGACCACACTGTGAAATGATATCTAATCTCCGTTACTGCTGAGCGATGACCCAAGGGTGACACAAACTCACCTCGCCAACACACACACACACACACACACACACCCACACTCACACACTCACACACATGCACACACTTCTACTTACCAGCAAAGTAAGAAAATAGTGACATATGGAGGAAAGAGCCATCTTCTGTCTCATAAAACCTCTCTCTGACACCCTCACACGTTCCCATTAGAGCTCCCAGTGTCTCCCGTAACGTGCATGTGAATACAATACACACTTGTCTCCATTTGCGGCCGCTGGTCCATTACACCGTGTGTGGGACTCAGTGTGGACACACCTCACACACGCACGCACGCTCGTGCACGTTTCCAGGAGCCAGATAATGGGCCTATGAATCACGCCGAATCCCATCAGCAGCCCAACAAAGCCGGGTCTCAATTTGCAACCTCTGGACCGTTCCATTTGGCGAGGATTCTGTAAAAGATGTGGAGGGTCAGCCCTCCATCAGCCTGCGGCGCCGCAGACACGTCGCCCGCAGCTCATTCCCCACGGCCCTATTCACCGCTTAATGGCAAATTCAAAAGGGATTCACAGCCACAGACTCCAGCGAGCGGCGGCGGCCTTGAATACGGAGCACTCTGACTTTCTGCTGCTCGACCTAATGCTCCACAGGTAATGCATACACGGGCGGCTGAATGTGAGTGTGTGAAGATGTGTGTGTGTGTGACACCCGACTGGAGCATCCTTTCAAAAGATTATCACCGTACATCACCACGAATGAAGGCTTCATCCATGTAATGCTCGTAATTATGACCCAGCTTCCATTCAGCCGTACTCTCTCAAGAGCTTCATTCACTGGCTGCAGAGAAGTTTAAATACAACAGCAAAGGCAGATTTACAGTTTGTTACTGTTATTACATCAGAATCATCACGGACATTATTTATTCATCAAAGACATTACGTGCTCTTTCAGCAGATTCTGACTTCCCTCACCCTCTCAGCATGAAACACACAGATTCCTAAAGAAGTCGTGCAATCAAAAAAAAATACTTCACAAACACGTAGTTTGTTTTTTCTAACCTTCGAAAGCCGAGCAGAGCCTCAACGCATCCAACTAATCATCACATGAAATATGAACCATTAATGAAGATGGACGACATGACACGCTGACTGAAGTACAGCTCATAAACCTGTCTCCTCCATGTTAGGAGATGGGACATGGACAAAACTAAAAAGTCAAAGTAGACGTTAAATAAATGTTGTAATGATCATATTGTGATGATGATTCTTGACCATGTGACGAATAATTCAGGGCTTGTTGCATTTCCATATATTCTTATGACTTCATGATCTCAAACCCTGGAGCAGCCACTGTTAGTGTGTGTGTGTGTGAATCCAGCTACTGTCCAGCGTGGAGTCAAGTCATCTGCCATCGGGTCATTCATCAGCGTCAGCCCCAGCTGCCAATCATCTCGGCTGCATTTGATTGACAGGAGCGGGACCGAGAGCTACAAGTGTTTAAGAACCCAAGTGGAGAGCAGCGTGTATGGACAGCAGGTCAGCTGACACGTGAAGATGCAAACGCTCTGAACACACAGACACACACACACACACACACACACACACACACACACACACACACACACACACTGTGGATATTGGGTGTAAAATTGCCCATGAGCTCCTGTAAGTGTTTGCAGTGTGATAGATGGTGTGAACCTCCACACAGGCGTGTCCCATGTGCAGCACACAACAGTCTGATGAATCACATGTATCATAACACACACACACACACACACACACACACACACACACACACACACACACACACACACACACACACACACTCATCTACTGGATCCAGGATCATTTCTCAGCACCTCTTCTTCTCGACTTCCTGCTGTCACATGGTGGCTGAGAGTTAAAGCTAAGAAAAATATTTCTGAGACAACTCATAAAAACCTAAATGTCGACCATCCTTAAAAGGTTTCAGTCCGATTATTGTCGTTTATTCTCCTGCATGAGTTTCCTGAACAAGGTGCTGGACGTGCAGCAGCTGCCCCATGTTGGTCCTCCTCTCCTGTTCTACTGGTCAATGTTCATATGAATCTTCTGGAATATAACGTCTGCATTTATCCACTGAGAGTGATTCTGTCTTCCTGTTGCAGAACTGAGGATAATACGGAGAAGACGACTCTGCATCCTGACGAACGCACAATCTGTGAGGAACGCACACATCAAGTAGTAACACAACAAAGCAGGAGGTGTTTCCGACGACTGTCAGCAGATGAGAGGGAGGTTTTAGGGGCGAGATGAAGGGAGACGCAGAGGGACGGACACGACGGAGCCACCACTGTCATAACTGACACACATGTTAACAAGTCCCACTGCATAATGCAGCATGTGGGCCTCCGCTGCTCGTGTACGCACACATGCACACATGCTTTTTACACATCAGCACACATACACACATCACTTCCAATTAACACACATGCGCGGGAGGTGAATTCTTCCTCGCCGTCTTTGTTCGGAGCACCGAGGGGCGATACCCATTGAAAGACATTACCTTGCGCTCGTCAGACGACAGCAGAGCGCCGACTGGGAGACGACGGGGCGGCGGCGGGTGAGATGCAGGAGGGAGCGGATCAGACTTTAAATTAGGTCACTTCTATTTCCTCTGCCTGCCTCTCGCGTGCGTGTCTGAAGTTGCTGTACAGTAGAGCTGATTTCCCCAGGGCTGGCTCAATGTGCCTCTTTTATTGTTATGGCCTAAACCCCTATGATAGAGGAGCTGATCCAGAGGTGGCATCTGCTTACCACGCAACAAACACACACACACACACACACACACACACACACACACACACACACACACACACACACACACACACACACACACACACACACACACACACACACACACACACACACACACACACACACACACACACACACACACACAGGGATCTCGTGCCCCAGGTGCATTGAAGGGCCAAGTTAACCACAGAGGCCATTTGATGCAGAGCAAATAACGTTTTCTAAAAAGGTCAGAGCAATTTGAGAGAGTTGTTATTGTCTCCTGTGTCGGCCCAGCTGTGACGGGCGTGAAGCAGCCTCTGTGCTGCTGAGGTGAAGCAGCGCGTCGGACTCACACACAGAATTAAGAGGACTCGATTAAGACTATTGACACTGGTTGTCTGTTATTTGACTGGTGCACTTCTGATACAGGGATGACAGATGGATGTATAATGTGTGTACAGTGTGTTAGACATGTTGAAAGACGATGTGCACAACAATTGTTGTTATGTCTCCAAATGCAAAGCAATATTTTCATGTTGCAGTACTTGTGCAGGTTTTGTTGGGAGGACGTCAGAAAGCTGCCACAGAGAATGAAGAACAAGAACAGTGAGAACAGAAGAAGATTCTGTTTGGACACAAAGACGAACAATGACAGGAAGTCCTCGCAGCCTCGTCAGGACAGAAGAAAGTCAGATGAGGACAGAAAACCACCGTGACGCACAAAGGGAGAAGAAGCTTTGTGAGAACTTCAGAAATACATGACACGGCTGCAGAAAGCTTTTAGAGTGCAGGAAAAATAAGAAAAAGTGGAGTGAGCTGCTCTTCCTCAACAGGACAGATGGCTGCTGAACTAGAAAAGCTCTGGATTAAATTTGGAAACTCTACGCACACGTCTTCTGTCGGTGGTTATGTGGTCAAACACAAACTCCTGGTTACGTAAAAGACGAGGAGCAGGAGTTTACATGAGGTGAATCGTGCTCGTGCACGTTCTTCAGACCAGATGAACGCATGGAGCTGAGTTACAGTGCACGCTCCTTGAAATCACTTTGGAAATGTACTCGCACCCTATGTATGTGTATTCATGCATACGTGACGAGCGTTTTCCGTCTTCATGCAGATCACACGCTCCGATGGAGGCCGACAGCCTCAGCGCCTGGAGGTCAGGTCACTGCACTAAGTCTGCTGATGTTTCCTCACACCGTTTTATTTAGGGGTTTTCCTCGTCTCTCGCAGGTTCCTCGTCTCTTTGTCGCTTCATTTCTTATGTGTGCGAGCGAACAGTAAACCCTCTAAACGCACACGGCCTGTGGCGGTCCTCATGAATAAAGATGTGAAGGACGATGACAGAGACAGCTTGACAACTTTGTTCAACTCAATGCATATTTAATGTGTGTGTGCGCAGGATCTATACATGGAGGATAAGACGAATCCATCACACGGCGCACGGAGGAGAAGATCGGCTAAAGGAGCCATAATTGCGGCTCATGTGGACGGACAAAGGGCGAGAGAGAGAGAGAGAGAGGGGAGAGAGAGAGAGAGGGAGGGAGAGAGAGAGAGAGAGAGAGAGAGAGAGAGAGAGAGAGAGAGAGAGAGAGAGAGAGACTGGTAAGGCTGCCTCTGTAATGTCAACCAGCTCGAGTCACTGAGGAGAGAGAGACAAAGAGAGGATGAGATTAACAAACCGCTGCTGCAGAGAGATAACAGGATGGATGATAGGTGGATGGATGATAGGTGATGAGGATGATGATAGTGGAATGATAGTGGATGGATATAGTGTGAGGTGGATTGGATGATGTGTAAGGTGGAGATGATGATGAGGATGTGATGGATGATGGTGGATGGATGATGTGGATGGTGGATGGGTGAATGATGATGGATTGGATGGATGAGGGGTGGATGATAGTGGATGGGATGTGATAGTGGATGGATGAGGTGGATGGATGTAGGTGTGGATGGATGGATAGGATGGATGGATGGATGGAGGATGTAGTGGATGGATGGATGGATGATGGATGATAGGTGGATGGATGGATGGATGGATGGATGGATGATGATGGATGGATGGATGATGGATTGGGATGGTTGATGGATAGTGAGACATATATCTGGAGTTCATGAAAAATTAATTAGACGTAGAGCAAACCTTGGATCTTTTGTTTCAATGAAAAGATTGATACCACTTTGATGTTTGTCTGTAAAATATGAAACCAGAGCCTTTCCCCCCTGACTCTCATCTTCATGCTAAGCTAACGCTAACGGCCTCCTGGCTCCAGCGCCACGGGCCCGAGAGGAGAACCCATCTTCTCATCTCACTCTCAGCGAGAAGGGGATTCAAACACATCTCTTAAAACATCAAACTATTCCTTAAAGGATTCACTCAGCACAGAAACACGAGAATCTCCTGGATAATTTAACAATACTTAAAGTCGCGGTTGTTAAAACCATCAGTTTTAAATTATTCAACCTTGTGTCTTCGAAATCATGTTTTCTTGAGTGTTTGTGTTTGTGTGTCTTTGTATCGTTGTGAGGACAAACTTTGGTTTCATCCTCTTGGCGACCCAGACTTGTTCTTTGTGTTGTGGTCCCAGTCAGGTGAGGGTGCGGCACCAGGACACACAGGATGTTGGCTCAATGACCAGTTAAAGAAAGACGATGGTGGGAGTTCGTAATGGTTCTAAACCCGATGTTCCCCATTAGGTTAAAGCTCTGTGGGTTCGGATAAGACACTTTTCAGTAGCAGCAGCAAATTCCCCAAAGCAGAACCAGATATTTTATTACAAAGTGTTTTGTTCTGATGATTTAACAACAAGTACATTTTCATTCAAGAGAGCAAAGAAGCATTTCATTCATAACCTGAAATAGGCTGTTCTCGCTCTAGATTTTCCTCCTGCACCGGAATGAACTGTAAGATTTCACTGAGCCTTTTCACTGCTGCATGACACTTTGGAGCCGACCGGGCTTTATTAAAATATCCAGAAGCTTCAGACGCTCTCTCACCCTCTCGTCCTCTTTTCTAGAACCGCAGTTTCAAACTATTTTAATCACAGGGAGGTTCTTCTGCTTTTCAACCAGAGGGATTCGAGACGTTAAATATCTGAACACATATTCACGCTTGTAAATCTGAATTCTACAATAATAAAATAGTGAGAGATGTACTTCACTCCCTGTGTCTGTAGGTCGTTGTAGTGGTTTTTAATCAGTTTCTTTCTAAAACAGCTGCTTATATGAAGTTATTAATAAATGTTACACAAGCCGGAGGAAACGGTGGATTTGTTGGGGAAATATTTCAGTGTTGGACTAATCCACATTTGGTGGTTTAGTGAGTATTTGGGGCAGTGTGCTGTGTGTGTGGTGTGTGTGTGTGTGTGTGTGTGTGTGTGTGTGTGTGTGTGTGTGTGTGTGTGTGTGTGTGTGTGTGTGTGTGTGTGTGTGTGTGTGTTATGAGGATGCTCAGTGTTCATGTGATTTATCAGATTTGGGGGAAACAGTGGAGCTCTGTGGCTCAGAGGAATAATTCTCGTTAGTCGGATGAATTCATAGTTGTTGTTGTTTGAATAAAGTTTTGTGACAGAAGAAAAATATATAATACCATGTGGGTTTTTCTCCCGGGGGGGGGGCGGTTGATGGGAAACAACAGATGACATGTAGCAGTCGTGTCATCAGTAATAAAGTTTGACAATCACAGACAGTACATCGTTATGAAAACTATATTTACAGAAAATAATGCAGGGGAAGATGCTTGTGGGAATATTTAGTTACTGCTCATTCGGTTATTCTCCTGAGTTTCTACTACATTTACATAATAACAATAATAATAATAGTTTAGAATTTGTCTTCTCACATACAGCCCCTGCAAATACTCAGGAGATTATCTAAAGTTCAGTGCAGGAACATAAGCAGTTCACAGTGTGGTTAGATTTATGATCCACGCCGGATGCTGCTCGTCGATATCACCACGGCGACGATGAATCACCGCAGCGAGGATGAAATCTGTTAATCTTACGTGGAGAGGAAATGTCATGTTTTAATTATATTCTCCGCCGTGTGTTTACATTCTTTATTAACTTCATTAACGAGCAGAGCAGGGTGAGGAGAGGGTCCACAGTGCAGCCACATTAACGTCTCATCATCCATGGGACACAGGCGGGGACGCTGGTGAGCAGAAGGTGTGTGTTGGTCCGCTTAATTAGAGCTGCTGACTTTTTAAACATTTTTAATTAGCTTTTATCGTTTGAGTACAAAGATCTAAACTAATGAATACAAAATTAAAAACCCCTGCAGCCCCCGACTCGTCCCTGCTGATCAGTCCGCTCTTTCATAGACGTCACTCCCGCGGCCTCGGAGTCTGTGAAAGCTTCGGGATTAAGTTACGTGTTTGTTTTCCTGCCTCCACACGTGTCCGATAACCCTGGCTGATGATGTCATGAAGCCTTCTCCGAGTGCTTTATTGATCAATTTGTCGTCCCTGCACAAACATGTGGTGCGGCCCAATCGAACGCTGCAGTGTTAGTGGAGGCTAATTGCTTGTCCGGGCTGCTCTTATGAATCCAATACTCGCGTTGTGTTTGTGTAGATGGGAGGGTGATGGCAGGGCCTTGAGGAGCTTTCACTCGTGGCGGCGGTGATCGCAGCCAGAAGAACGCTCCCTGACCGAGGTGGAGCTGGGAGCTGGGAACGCTCCACTGTAAATGAGGTGTGATGCATGCTGGGAGCGGGCCGCTGTGGATGCATGCTGGGAGCGGGCCGCTGTGTGATGCATGCTGGGAGCGGGCCGCTGTGTGGGTTCTGGTGGGAGCGGGCCGCTCTGTGGGTTCTGGTGGTGATGAAGTGGGAAAAGAAGCCAGAGAACAGCTCACATCAGGTTAACGTCAACAGGGAGGGTCCGTGGCTGCAGGGTGATCAGCTGGACAGAGAGATCTGAACATAAAAGTTAAATGCCATAAAAACTCATGTTATAGGATCATAAAAGGTTTGGTTCTGGTCCAGGATCAGTCTGAGCCAAGCACAACGCTGCAGTGAGTTTACTGGATCTGGTCTGTGATCCTGATGTAAAAGTCCGTGTGTCACATTTTCAAGCAAACAGTCAATTTGCTGTTCCCTGAAATTTTTATTGTGCGACCGGTGTTCGACCCGAGTCATGAAAACCCCCACAGGCCTGCAGGGACTGGTCCTGGATCTGAGGGGCGGAGCCTCAGGTCGATGACCTGGGTCAGTCGGCAAACTCACACAGAGAATCTGCTGATTCGGTCTCATTTGTAAAAGAGGTCATAGTCACAAAAACAGATATTTTTAAAGTCGTGAATGTCGGGAACTGATGATTGAACAGATGTTTTCATATTTTGTTTCATTCCTGATGTGATTCATCGATAATCTGCAGAAACCTTCAATAACAAATTCTCCAACTCTGTGACATTTGACCAAATCATGACCCGAGCCACGGATTTATTTTCGGTCTGTTAACAACTGGACAAACACCCACATACTTTCCACCTCTGTCCTTCCTCCCCTCCTCGTGTGCCAGTATCTATGGTGCCGAAAATAAAATAAGGGTGGAGGGTGGAGAACGTCTGGCATCATTAGCTGGAGTCGCGGTGCGGCGCCTCGTGCACACGCCCGGTGAACGCCCTGCTGTGAACGCAGCTCCACACGGCGTGACTGAGGTGAAGAGTTCAGAAGTTGAGCAGCTGCGGCAGCACTTTAATAAGAGCGTGAGTCAGAGCGGCAGGAGGACGGAGGCCGGGCTCAGGGCGACCTCGCCACTCCGCAGGACCGATCCAGCTGTGGCACATGTGGCTCCGTCACCAGAACCCAGCTGACCACATCGTTCAACATGTAGCGGAGACCAGTTTGTTCTGGAGGGAAACACCAGAGTGAAGCCTCACAACCCACAAGGTCGTGCATATGTCGTCAACACAGCAACTTCTTACACAAGAGAACGTCCAAGTTACATTTCAGAGTTCAGCGACTTGTAGCGGCTGTGAGTCGACGTTTGACTTCAGGGGACAGCACCCTCTAGTGGTTGACGCGTTGGAGGAGGTCAGGTGATGGACGACAGCACAGCTTCGTAAAAGTGAAGCCAGGGTCAGGGTCAGGGTCAGGGTCCGGGTCAGGGTCAGGGTCACACACACCAGTTTCTTTCACATGACTTTATTTATTGATTTCTATCTGAAGTCGTCTCTACTAATAAGATAAAACAGTGTTTTAATTACCTGTTAACACTCACCTCTCTGGTTTTAATATGTGATTAATATGTGTATTTTATATTATATAGTTATTTGCTTTCTGTTTTTATCCTGTAACTGATTTTAGCAAAATCAAAATAAAATGTATGATTATTATATTACTAAAGGCACCACTTTAATATCCATGATCCATACCTTGTTTTCAATCTCCAGAGCCCCTGACACTGGACTTTGTTTTACCACATGGATTTCAATACGTTCACTATCTTGTAGCAACATTTGGAGATCTTTTGCTTGTCATTTGGTCAAACCATTACATTTCTTTATTGACTTTCCATATCTAGTAGATCTGGTCTTAAAAAGGTTGCAGAGCATCAGCATGAATTATTCTTCACTCACGTCCATTTGCTTGTTTGCTTATGACCAAATATTGTTGGATATAAATGCTGATTGTTGTGGGATTGGATTTTATTCTGATTAGTGTTAAACCTGCAGAACCTCTGTCACTACTTCACTCACGTTGAGTCAAATCAGATTCAGATTTCATTCATCAGATTCCTCAACAAGCAGTGGAACGATTCTGCCAGAGGAACGAGTGTAATTCACCGCTGACCTTTTCCCAACACGACGGCAAATCGTAGAAACTGTTCAGTTCTTCACGATGTGAGCCGACGTGTCGCGAGACAGGAAATCGAACGCAGCCGCAGCGGATCCCTGTCGTGATGAAATGGGTTTCAAAAAGGCCAATTGGTAATTTTACATATGTAAATGACATTCATACGTTCATTACACTCATATATTGTAACCGGAGTTGTAATGCACGCTGACTGCAGCCGAGCGGATCTGCTTTATTCAAAACTGACATTTACATTCAGACGCTGCTGGGATTCAGATTGATGTCGCCACGTTTCTCAAAGTAATGAGCAGCTGTTCTGACCCTCGCAGGCTCCGGTAGGTAAATGCAACACAGGCCCCACAGAGCAATGATACATAGAACTGTGTGAGCACATTTCCTGCCTCTTGGTAATTAGGATATTTTCTTTCAGAACCTCTTTGTTTTCTTTTCTTTTCTAAGAAACTGAACACAATATATATCAATTCTCCACGATTCCTAAGTTATCGAACTCTGAAGACAAAGAAATGTAATTGAAGTTTGATCTGAAATGACCGAAGTATTAAAAAACAGCCACATACACGTGTGGATCTGAGTGAAGCAGCCTCCATCTCCAGCACTACACCAGGTACAGACACGTGCACACACACACACACACACACACACACACACACACACACACACACACACACACACACACACCAGCACACAGTCAATAAACGATCGACCCGTCATCGTGTACAAACACACAAACCCACAGATGGTGGTCACACAGTGTGTTAGAGACATGCAGCCTGAGGTGATAGAAGTGAGTGGACACCAGGTCTGACAACATTAATGTAACACTTATCAATATCATCACCTCAGGCTGCACTGAGTGTGTGTGTGTGTGTGTGTGTGTGTGTGTGTGTGTGTGTGTGTGTGGTGTGTGTGTGTGTGTGTGTGTGTGTGTGTATGATGAGGTCAGGATCACACCAATCAAGCCTTTAATGACCCAGAGGGGTAATTAAGACTCAACTAACAGCTCACTGCCCGGCAGCAACACACACACACACACACACACACACACACACACACACACACACACACACACACACACACACACACACACACGCAGCGGAGGATCCACACTCGGCCTCTCGCTTCACGTCAGTGTCAGAGACGGACTCGACTC
Organism: Reinhardtius hippoglossoides; assembly: GCA_006182925.3. Taxonomy (NCBI): domain Eukaryota; kingdom Metazoa; phylum Chordata; class Actinopteri; order Pleuronectiformes; family Pleuronectidae; genus Reinhardtius; species Reinhardtius hippoglossoides. Next base: position 26,571,676 of record CM031683.1, on the reverse strand, counting down.
TGAGTTTGTGTGTTTTGTCTCCTCCTCACGACGCGTGCGGTAAACGAGCGGCTCAGAGAACGTTAGCGCTGTGGATGTGTTGGTATTGATATCGATTGCATGGCTGGTGGCTCTATTGATTTTTGTTTTGTTTGTAGTTTGACGGTAGTTTGTAATTACGGAGGATCAGCTGCGGGTCCGAGGTAAACTTCCCCACAGGAGCAGTCTCTCACACATCAGCCTCGTTTTATTAAATCAGTTTAATAAAGTCTCAGCAGCGATTTAACTGAGGGACTGTGTTTGAGGTTATATGATTGTAATGGACACCTGCCAATCACTCACACGTCAATCATGACGTTACTACATCAAGTGGGAAAAGGTTTTGTTTTGTATTTGGGGAGAGAAGCCATGAATCTTTTCATGATGCCAGAGATGTTTACCCCCATGCAGCTGAGAGCAGAGGAAACATGCACATGAACGTGCACAACAAAAGAAGTCTGCTGAGGATGGTGTGAACTGTATGGATGTTTGAACAAGCCACTTTCTTTCTGATGCCTTTGGCCACAGGTGGTACTACAACTGAAGGCACCTCCTTACACACACACACACACACACACACACACACACACACACACACACGCTCATCCTAAATTAAAACAAGGTCATGGCACCTCCCATTCCCGCAGCCGAGGTCAAGACTCAATCATTCTCAACACACCGACGTCCTCAGAGGAGACTTTCATATCTCTTCTACACCCCCCCTCCTTTATTTCTTTTCCACGTCTCCTTTTCTATTACCTCTTGTTCATGCCCCCCCCCCCCCCACCCCCCCACCCCTCCATCACCACCAGCCCCATGACACCACCGTCTGATTTTCAATATCGCAGCACCATCTGTCTGTCTGTACCTCAGACAAGGACCTGAACGCCCAGAACACTTTTGATGGGGCATCAACACTAATGATTCACGGTTATCGTAGTTTTAATTCCACTTCTCCAGCTGCACACAGGGACACACACACAGGGACACACACACAGGGACACACACACAGGGACACACACACAGGGACACACACACAGGGACACACACACAGACCCAGAGGACAGTGTGTCGTCCCGTCCGTCAATCAGCGAGCGACAGCTGTGAGGATATAGTGCGTGTCGCAGCCTTTATTCGGTCGTCTTCTGCATATCTGCTGCTCAGTGCAATATCTGCTGATGGATGCTGAGAGCGGAGGTTTGACCACGACGTGTAAAAACACATTTCAGACGATTGTTTCATTCAATTAGATTAATTTGTTTGTAAAGAACAATCTGATAGAAACACAAAAACAGCTAAATGTGCTCATGAACAAAAACGTGTTATGTGCACACACGCTCTCAAACAATCACAAACCAGACACCAGGGGGCGATCAAGACACGTTGGCCTCACTTTGGGGACCGGTCATGTCGTCCATCTTTATTTACAGTCAGTGTGTGGAGTCAGAGCATTAAGTGATTAGTAAGAGGAGACTTTTAAACTGTGAAAGTTGTGTTTCCAGGTGTGTGTATGTGTGTGTGTGTGTGTGTGTGGTGTGTGTGTGTGTGTGTGTGTGTTTTATTCATGTTTTGTATGAAACTCAAACGTAGAGAAACATAATTTGCACACAAGGCGATTGGCCGATCAAATCATGTGACAAATTGCACAGATTAAACAGAGAGAGAGAGAGAGAGAGAGAGAGAGAGAGAGAGGGGAGAGAGAGAGAGAGAGGAGAGAGAGAGAGTAGGTGACTCGAGTACGAGGATGTTATTGAGCTCTTTTGTTACTCGGCACTTCTGCGCGAAATTAACACACTGATGGAGAATCACATGCTCAGATACACAACTTGCTCATAACCAAGCGACTTATTATTTACTGGAACCATATCTGAAAATAACACTGATGGACGAACACAATGGCTCGATACACAGACACACACACACATTCTCACACACACACACACACACACACACACACCACACACCACACACACACCACACACACACACACACACACACACACACACACACACACACAGATGCTATCGTCCAATCACATCTGTTCCTCTCGACTGGATGGTGGTTAAAATGACCCGTTTGGTTGAGGGATGAAAATAAAACCTCGCCAGAGGGCAACGCTGCATTAAAACTCACAAAACCCAAATGAACATATACTCATACTCAATTTCACACACACACACACACACACACACACACACACACACACACACACACACACACACACACACACACACACACACACACACACATAACAGGGAATAGCCTCTGTCTGAACGTACAATCCATACTGCAGCCATGGCCTCAGGCGAAGCCGTTAAGGAGACAAATGGGTGGAAATAGAGTCTCCACAGCTACTGCTCTGCTCTTCATCCTTACACTCACACTCTTAATCACACACACACACACACACACACACACACACACACACACACACACACACACACACACACACACACACACACACACACACACACCAGCTGGCTCCAGTGGTCCCATGCGTTCACCTCTGCTCCCACCACAGCGTCCAGCAGCCTTTGCTCGACCTGCGGGCCATCACTCTCGGGTTCACGAGAACCGCCACAAATTAACCAGTCCACTCTTAACCTCTCCGGCGCAGGAAATAGATCACGGACGCCCCCGCCTGCTCCGCCTCCTCCGCCTCCTCCACCTCCTCCGCTCCTCGACCCCTCAGCTGCAGCCTCCTTTCACCCCCGACCACACGTTCACAACAGCTCTCAGCTACACAAAGGAAGAAGTGTGTGTTTGTTGCTCACAGGAAACAAACAGAGAAAAGCATGTGAAGTGTTTCACGTCACTGCAGCAGTTTGTTCATAAGAAGCTAATTCCCACGATGAGACTAGGATATTATCACAGGTCTGTTTTTAAACCGTAAATAAAGATGGCTGACGTGTCTCCATTTCCTCCCACTGAATATAAACCATTATTTTCTGGATATAGGAAAACTGCCATCTGGCATCGAAGACGGATCCAGAGTCTGTGTCGTATAAAGATCGGGGGATTGAGCCGCGGTACCGAGGTCTCGCCACTACACTCACTCGACCCATCGTGAGTCGGTCTGGGCCGGTCTCAGCGTCGCTGCGCTGGTTGAACCTGACAGACACACAAGTGCTGGTGTCACTGTTTCTAGGTCAACAACAGGTTTTCACTGAGGCTCGGTTCCTTCCTCTCCTCCATTTACAAGCTGCCTCTCGGCCACATCACACTATCATAATATCATTTTACATTTTTATGCATACGATACTCAAATGAATCTAAACTGTGATATTAACACTTCACAGAACACGGCCAACCTGCCAACTGTCGTCTTTGTAACACAACAAACACACAAACCAGAACGTCACAATAAAGCTCCAACCTCCACCACAGACGTCATCTCTTGAAATCACATTTAATTCAATCCTATTTGTATCCGCACCAACTTACACAAACTCATAAAAATCAATACCCCCTGAACATGTTAAGGTTCTTTCATCAAGATCTTTTATCATCAAGAATTATTCTCTGAGAAATCAATGAAAATGTGGAAAAATGTCTTTTCTCTATATATTAAAAAACGTCTTTCTTTCTTTCCTGAGCCGAACCACATCCTTCCACCAACATTCATCTTATTTCTGTTGTTTTGGTGTTAACCTGCTGACTAACCAACTAACCAACTAACCAACCAACCAACCAACCAACTAACCAACCAACCAACCAACCAACCAACCAACCAACCAACCAACCAACAGGGGTGAAAACCTCCTTGAGGTTCATGTGTCTGAGACCATATCTTCTGAATGGTATTCACACATGAATAAATCTGCTGATTGTACCTTTAGCTCCATCTCCTCCTCATGTTCTTCACACGGAGGTCTCTGTGTGAAGAGAGCAGCCAACAGAGAGGTGGAGGTTTGAGGCTGGTGCTGCTGCTCCAGACTCAAACCTCCACCTCTCTGTCTGCAGAGAGCAGCCAACAGAGAGGTGGAGGTTTGAGGCTGCTGCTGCACCAGCCTCAAACCTCCACCTCTCTGTCTGCAGAGAGCAGCCAACAGAGAGGTGGAGGTTTGAGGCTGGTGCTGCTGCTCCAGACTCAAACCTCCACCTCTCTCTCTGCAGAGAGCAGCCAACAGAGAGGTGGAGGTTTGAGGCTGGTGCTGCTGCTCCAGACTCAAACCTTCACCTCTCTCTCTGCAGAGAGCAGCCAACAGAGAGGTGGAGGTTTGAGGCTGGTGCTGCTGCTCCAGACTCAAACCTCCACCTCTCTGTCTGCAGAGAGCAGCCAACAGAGAGGTGGAGGTTTGAGGCTGGTGCTGCTGCTCCAGACTCAAACCTCCACCTCTCTGTCTGCAGGGAGCAGCCGACAGAGAGGTGGAGGTTTGAGGCTGGTGCTGCTGCTCCAGACTCAAACCTCCACCTCTCTGTCTGCAGAGAGCAGCCAACAGAGAGGTGGAGGTTTGAGGCTGGTGCTGCTGCTCCAGACTCAAACCTCCACCTCTCTGTCTGCAGGGAGCAGCCGACAGAGAGGTGGAGGTTTGAGGCTGGTGCTGCTGCTCCAGACTCAAACCTCCACCTCTCTGTCTGCAGAGAGCAGCCAACAGAGAGGTGAAGGTTTGAGGCTGGTGCTGCTGCTCCAGACTCAAACCTCCACCTCTCTGTCTGCAGAGAGCAGCCAACAGAGAGGTGGAGGTTTGAGGCTGGTGCTGCTGCTCCAGACTCAAACCTCCACCTCTCTCTCTGCAGAGAGCAGCCAACAGAGAGGTGAAGGTTTGAGGCTGGTGCTGCTGCTCCAGACTCAAACCTCCACCTCTCTGTCGGCTGCTCTCTGCAGACAGAGAGGTGAAGGTTTGAGGCTGCTGCTCCAGACTCAAACCTCCACCTCTCTCTCTGCAGAGAGAGAGGTGAAGGTTTGAGGCTGGTGCTGCTGCTCCAGACTCAAACCTTCACCTCTCTCTCTGCAGAGAGCAGCCAACAGAGAGGTGGAGGTTTGAGGCTGGTGCTGCTGCTCCAGACTCAAACCTCCACCTCTCTGTCTGCAGAGAGCAGCCAACAGAGAGGTGGAGGTTTGAGGCTGGTGCTGCTGCTCCAGACTCAAACCTCCACCTCTCTGTCTGCAGAGAGCAGCCAACAGAGAGGTGAAGGTTTGAGGCTGGTGCTGCTGCTCCAGACTCAAACCTCCACCTCTCTCTCTGCAGAGAGCAGCCAACAGAGAGGTGGAGGTTTGAGGCTGGTGCTGCTGCTCCAGACTCAAACCTCCACCTCTCTGTTGGCTGCTCTCTGCAGACAGAGAGGTGAAGGTTTGAGGCTGCTGCTCCAGACTCAAACCTCCACCTCTCTCTCTGCAGAGAGAGAGGTGAAGGTTTGAGGCTGGTGCTGCTGCTCCAGACTCAAACCTCCACCTCTCTCTCTGCAGAGAGCAGCCAACAGAGAGGTGGAGGTTTGAAGCTGCTGCTGCTGCTCCAGACGCTTCTGTAATTCTTCCTCGTGCGTCTGGGATCTCTTCCGGGCATTTGTATGACAGAGGAGGCTTTGAAAGTAAATTAGGTTCTTTTTAGGCTCCATCAGGCGCCTGTGTACTCCAAGGTCACATCTAATTTGATATGGAAGTGGTTTTAAATATTCATCCATGACCCCAGGTGCTCCCCGATGTACCGGCGGAGCAGCGGCTTGTTAGCTGCTGTCACTGGGAACACAGTGTTCCCAACACTCGCTGCAGGCGGCCGGGAAGTGGAGGAATAAAACCTAACGTTCCACCGGAGTTTGCGTCGAGGGGGGGGGGGGGAAATCCCTGCTGCCTCCGAACAGGTGACGAGTCTCATCCCATCGAACATGTTTCCTCTCTCTCTCCCACTCAACCAGTCATTTGCATGTAAATCTGGAGAGTTTCTTCAGAGCCAATTAAAAAGTGGCCCAAGGAGTGTGTTCTTTTATTAATGGAGTGACTGGAGGCGGGAGGGTTCGAACTTCTCGGGGCACTTGGCACACGGATAGATACCACAAAGGGTTTAGAGCAGAGGATCTTATAACTGGTGTTTTCTATAACGTTGTCGTTGTTGGTGGAGCACACGTCGACTCCTCTACACAACGAGGAAAGCATTCATTTAACTGTCTCAGGATAAACAGATCCTTCTATCGTCTGCGTCTGTTTGAGTTTGGGCCATTTACGGATTACGTTGGTCACGACCGGAGAGAAGGGAGCAGGGTTTTCTGATCTGATCTGCTGGAGAACATTATGACAAAGCCAAGTGTGGTTTGATTCCAGACAGTGTCTCAGTGGACGTTGACAGCAGAACAGACGAGCGACTCAAAGACAAACCCAACTCTTACATCATCGTGGGGAAATGAAAACAGACGAGGAGAGAAGGTTCAGAGAGAGAGTTCCTCGTGAACACAGGTTCCATTGAACTGTGTATAAACCTGTAACTGTTCAAACACAAAATACAACACAACTATTCTCAGTCCACAAAGACTCACTGTGCAAACACTGACATGTTTATATTGTAATGATGCCATTTATTAATATCTTGGTTACTTTGTCGTCTGCGATGTTGAACACGAACCACGACCAACAGACGACCCGATGAGCTTCAGGGCTGACACTTTTAAATCTGTCATCGCAGTTTGAATATGAACTTTTCAACCCACATACAAATTAAAGTTCGAATTTCAATTTTTAAAATGACAGCGCTACTGAAAATCTCTTAAAAATCTTATTGGTGGCAAAAGTGACGATGACGTCATTCCTTCCATATGATCATAACATATTTCAGTCATGTCTATGGTCCGATAACGTGCAGAGATTTTGAATGATGCATTTTCTGATTTCATTACATTATATGATGGGGAAATTATTTTATGGTCAATTTAAGCTTCAGATTTTCGCTCCATTATTTGCAGAGATATCTTGAAAAATGTGTTTTTCAGCCCATTTGTTGACGTTGATCAGAGAATCAGTTATTCATCCGAACAGAAAGTCCTCGGTAATATCCCCATGAAGTTTGGATCCGTCATGTGAGTTCTTTTCACTCTGAGGTTGATCGTATGCAGATGGAGCCGCGCACGGTGATTCTGTTCATCTGGCCATGAAATGACTCACTTGTTTCCACCTTTTATCACAAACACAATCTGAGAGGCTTCAGCTCATGCACACGCACACGCATGTGGAGGATGAACCTCCTCACGCGTGTGGAGCTCAGTCCCGTTCGGTCCGGGACTAAATCTACTGCAGATTGAGACGTCAATCAAAACCCTGCTTCACACCTCATGTAACATCTTAATGGCCTCGAGCCGTAATGACTGAGGGAAGTCCGTCCATGTGGGATCCTGACAGGAACTGAGGTTCTGTCAGATACGAGAGACAAAGCACGGTGTTGCATTTGGCTGCAACACTGTTTTCCCCTGAGTCTCCAGAAGTGCCCCCCCCCCCCCCCCCCTTCCACTGGCATGAGGAGGAAATACAACCAGTAAAGTACGAGACCCTGAAAGTTGCACTCATGAAAACGTGCTGTCAGAGGTTGTGCAGTCAGACTTCTCCAGAGAGCGAACAATGAGAGCAGCGACTCATGAGGTGACAAATGAACACATGCAACACACACACACACACACACACACACACACACACACACACACACACACACACACACACACACACACACAGATGGGAGTTTTGACTGATCTCTTTGATATGTGTCGGTGAGATCACACAAATATTTAACAGCTACAGCTCAATCACCAGCCGCCACCGTCGCTTTATATCAGATGTATTATTCAAAATGAGAAGCATAAATATGCACCAATATATACATACAGAAGTGTGTGGCGCACACACGTGTGAGCGTACATTTATACACACGCTTCCCAGAGTTCGCACTGATGCATATCTTCATCACGAGCTGTTATCTCCTCCTGTGACTGACAACAGAGCTGAAGTAGATTTGTTAGCTTCATAAAGCTTTCACACACTGTTACACACACACACACACACACACACACACACACACACACACACACACACACACACACACACACACACACACACACACACACACAAACCCCATGTCCTTTAAGCTTTGAGTTCACATTTTCCATTAGCAACACGTTGAGGCTCTTTATTCATCTGCACATTAGTTTCCGCAGGTTATGGAACACGCACGTGGAAGTTGTGGCTGTTTGATAAATGTCCTTTTATATTTCCATTCCCTCTCGTGTTCAAGGTGAACCGCACTCTGGAGTTGTTCAAACCCTTTTTCCTCCCTCAGCGAATCCCTGCCCCCGTTTGTCTCTTAGCTCAAACAGCCCATAATGCTTTGGAGAGCAGTGGAATTCCTTTCAGTCGGGATGCACACACACTTATTACCGACTACAAAGGTGGACCTCTTGACAGCTCGAGCACAAAGCGCAGAGAGAAACGGGGACAGTGGCGTGTTTGTGATTTTGACGTAGCTGCGCGGCTCCCATACATCCAGCACAGGGACAAGGTTGGCGTTTTGTCTGACGCTCCTTTCAAACCGAGGGCGGCGAGAAACTTTAAAGTTTGCTGCGAATCGTGAGAGGACGTGGCTCCTGCTCAGAGACGAGATGTTCTGTGAATGCAGAGCGAGCGAGAGAGTTTTAAACGCCTCTGCTCTTTCTTTTGTTCTCTGGCTCTCTGCATCCTATAGACTCCATAGGATGCTTCTCTCAGCCTCGCGTCCTTTGTGCTCCTCGGAAAAATGTCCTACAGTGTCCCCTGGTGGTGCTCTGGAGAACCACACCTCCCCCATTCCAGTCCGCCGGTGAGAAGCAGCTTCTTTGTTCGGGCTGTTGCACTGAAATGCAGCTTTGTGTTGGGAAACTCATCTTAAACAGTTTCAGGCACAACACGGGAAAGATTCTGAGGGAAAGACGGGATTCACGCTTTTCTTTCCTCCTGCAGGTTACACACATTAATACAAACACACAACACAAACACAAACATGAATAAAGACGTACACGTCCACACAAAACCTCCATCTGTCACCCACTCAGGGGTTTTCTCTCTCGCCACGGCTCAGCTTTTAATTCAGTTGCTAATATAAACACACACACACACACACACACACACACACACACACACACACACACACACACACACACACACACACACACACACACACGCGCCCCTGAAGCCCCACGTCCCCAAACTAACGGCAACAATCAGATTCTAATGTGAAATCATTAGATGTGTTTGGTTAAGAGTTGATTCAGGCAGGGGAGCCGGGGCAAATTTTACAGCAGTGAAACATGCAAACAACAGGTATGTTCGTATGAGCACACAGCAGAGGACAGGGGGGGGGGGGGGGGGTCCCTTGGGATTATTAGCACTGACAAACCAACCCCACACACAACACACACAACACACAACAGCATCAACCACACAAACATGACACACACACTACACATCCCTGGGGGTCACATCAGAACAATCTCTCTCACACACACACACACAAACACACAACACACACCACTACACACACACACACACCACTGGGGTCCTACGTGTTTCCAAACACAATCACAGTTATCACAACTCCATGTATGTCTTGCTGTGCAATAGATTGATTCATCGTAGACGGAGGAGGCCGTGTGTGTGTGTGTGTGTGTGTGTGTGTGTGTGTGTGTGTGTGTGTGTGTGTGTGTGTGTGTGTGTGTGTGTGTGTGTTTGAAGAGATGTTTTTGGACCCTGAAGGTTTCGTCCATAACTAACTCTCTGATCTCTGTTTGGTGAGTTTCTGCAGCGCTGTCAGAATGTGCAGTCAAACATTTGAAACCCTTCATCGTGAACTCATCGTTTCCCACAGAGCATTGAGGTCTCAACATATCCCATCATGCATTGCACTTGCAGCATTGGCAGGAAGAAGAACGGCTTCAGTTGCCTTCAGGTAAACAGTTTGTGTGAAGAGCAAAAGAGGTGGAACCAGTGACTGAACCAGACTACCTGCTTGTTAATATCTCTACATCATATGAAGGTGGCTGTTGATATTAATCATAAATCACCTCCACTAAGTATCATGGTTTCCGTGATAAAAGAACAATGATAAACTGAAGAGCACTGTCTGCACCAGAAGCCCCGAACAGATGAGAGATGAAAGTTTGGAGAAAGGGTTGTTTCCGTGTTTGTTCCAGGGAAAAAGAAAAGCAGCATATTCTGGCAGGAATACTGTAATATTCTATAGATGCATAATTCAAGTTGTCCTTCAACATGCTCCCATAAGGGTCCCCATCTCTGCTGCATTAACATGATGTATGTGTTGTATTTGTATGGTTCATTTAATCCCGTTTACATGGGAATATGTGGCTACACACACACACACACACACACACACACAGACACACACACATCCATGCAGGATCAACACTGTCAGGGAATCTCTCTCTCTCTCTTTATTCTTCCTTTTGCTCTTTTCATCTCCCTCCTCCCGATTCCCTCCTTCACCACATTAGAGGCCTGTTCCATCCCCTCTGAGGTTCCCCTCACTGAATCAAACCTTTATCCAACCCGGCTCTACACAATCCACCGGGGACGCACTCGCCAACGCCGGGCAGTAAAACTTGGCTGAAAACTTGACCAACAGCCCCCGAGGGTCCGAGTCTCCGAGGAGGAGGTGACGACGGCTTCACGACCAGAGAAAACAGAGATAATTTGTGGGTCAACACACTAAACTCTGTGCCTGTGAACACAGGAGCCTGGAGGAGAAGCTGAGAGCCGTGAGTCCTCCTGCAGAGCGTCAGCGGGGAGGAGAAGCAGCCGCATGACTTTAATATCTGCTGTGTGGAAACGTTTGTATATCTGATATCAGAAGATTTCATGTGAACACTGCAGACGATGTCCAGTCGTCCTGGTCTGCATGCTAACCAGCTCGTCCCGTCACAGCATTCAATCAACCGTGTGTGAGGCTCCTGGCAAACAACCGTCACCACTAACGGCTCCCAGAGATAAACCAGGTTCTGCAGCAGGGAAACACACATACAGCATCTCTAATAACCTCCCTGTGTGTGTGTGTGTGTGGGGGGGGGGGGGGCTCATCCTCGCATCTCCGCAGGCCTTTGTCTCTGCTGCAGTGATTCATCCCTGACTGAGCTCAGTGCTCATTGTTCCACACACTTATGTAATACGAGTTCTTTAAAGCATCTGTATTGTTTTTTTATTTCCCAAGTGGATGTCTTTATTAATGCAACACACACACAGACACACACACACACACACACAGAGACACACAGACACACACACAGAGACACAGAGACACACAGACACACACACACACTCTCCTACTCGTCTGCCCAGGGCCAGATAAAACAATATACCACTTACTACATTGATAGACAAACATTAATAGACATCAGTCATGCAGCTTATAATTTAATCAGAAGTGGAATTAAACTTGAGTCTAAGCTTTCGTTCTCTCACTGATGTTGTTTCATAGTAAAAATATGATTTATTGTCATTCTAGCGCCCGTTGGGATACTTTATTTGCGTGTCCACATACTTTTGACCACATTTAATTTTTTGCAATGACTGTGTGATGAGGAGTCCAATGACAGTGAAGCAGGTTCAAGCATAGACGGTATAAAAACACATTTTCCTTAACGAAGCCAAAGAATCCTGGATACAGGCGCCGCCATCTTTACTGCGAACATAGAGAGTGACGAATAGAATTTCCCCCAAATCGGCAGTGAGTCAAATATTCGTATGAACTACAGAAGATTTCCATCGAGGCTGCAGTGATTTATTTTGAAAGATTTAGGAGATTAATCTGAAAGTTAAAATACATTTGAAAGGACACGTCGACTGCATGTCCGGCTCCGACAGAGGAAGAGGACGTCTCCCTATTGGACTTAAAGAAGAAGCCCGGGTTCGATGTGACTCCACTGTAGATACTGAACTTGTGTTCGCTGCCGTTCACTCACTGGAACATCGCAGTGAAGAGAGCGTGACAAAGTGTCGCGTCGCTGTGGCCCGGACGTTTTACTGAGGTGGTGAACATCTGACGGCGTCTAACCTGCGCTGATCTCACAACCAGGATGAAGCACCCATACTGTGGCAAGCCGTTTGAGCATTTAAATGTGTACTAGTAAACTAGTGGGTATTTTGACCCTACTAGTTTACTAGTACACATTCAGCACCTCACTAGTTTGCTAGTAAGGTCAAAATAGGCTTTTACTAGTAAACTAGTGGGTATTTTTGCCTTGTATTGTAGGCCACTAGTTTACTAGTGAGCTGAATCCATATTTGACTAGCTTACATGTCAGAGCTCTTGCAGCTCACTAGTTAGCCAGTAACACTTTCAGCATTACTAGTTCGGTCCAGAGGGCCACTAGTGGAGACTTTGGTGCTACTAGTGCGGCGCACAGTGTTACTAGTACAGTTTCTGTTGTTACTAGTTGAATAAAAGTGCCACTAGTTGCTGAAAAAGAGTGACTAGTAATGTTTTTTGTTCAACTAGTACAGTAAGATGCTGAACTAGTGCGACCGAATGTCCAACTAGTGCTGACAAAGACCGAACTAGAGGAGGGGACTGACATTTGATATCAAGGATATGGAATAGCTGCTCAGACGGCTTGCCACACACATCGCCACAGCACCAGACTTATCTGGGTCACCGGTGGAGACGTGCGATGTGGAGCACAGCTCAGTGATCTGGAATCAGCCGCTCCCCCGATGCCATGACAACATGCTAACGGGCAGGACGACAGTCCTACTTTAAAATGTCTTCAAATCCTCGCAACGTGTCAGATGCTCGTTCATCGTAGAACCTGAAGAATAGCGAGAAGAGAGAAGCAGGAGGAGAAGCCGGTTGGGAGGGGGGGGGGGGGCCTCAGCACTCAGGAGGATCCATATAAGTTTCCTGAACAAAGAAAGCGACCTCTTTCACCTTGATTCCATTTCCCCTTGTTTAATAAAATCATGGATGACCCCAGCTAGTCCCTTGTTAATGGTTATCATCTCGACTCCCCCCCCCCCCCCCCCTCGCCTCCCACACAGACGCCCAGAGGGACGGGCCCTGATATTTACACAAAGACAAGAGGACGCTGCGCCTGCTGCTGCTGCTGCTGCACTCGCGGGAACAGAGGACGTTAAAAGACGGAGGTGACTGCTCCTCCATGTTTAGAGCAGGTTATGGGACACAGAGGACGGATTAGGGAAAATGACCATCTCCCTAAACACCTTCCTCCGTCTTGGCTTTGAGCAAATCACCCCCGAGTGGACATCCTCCTGAAAACAGGATGACGTGCTGTCTTCTCGGGGACGTTGATCAGAGGATAACCAACCAGGAGACCGGCGTCTGAGCGTGTGACGGTTTGACCCGGAGTCGGTTCAGCTCAGATTCAACGCCTCATTAACTTTAGCTGATTTAAATCGGTCTGATTAATTTGAGCAAATGTCCAGATGTAAAAAAAAAAAAAAAAGAAAGAAGCGAAATGATTGAATCAATGTGAGACACTGGTTCAAACATAACATTCGTTAATTCAGATTCAGCGATACTGTAAATCACAGTAAAGTGCTGCGGCATGAGACCCATCGTGCACGGCAAGTGTCTGCATGTAGAACGCCTCCAGTGTCACAGTCTGTGCACGAGCGATGGGGGGGGGGGTACAAATACACAAATCGAAAAAGAAAGCGTTAACATTAGCTGTCCAATGAGGTTTGTTGTTCTGCCGTCGCCACAAGGGGGTGTCCAGATGTTTCGGCTTCACTTTTGAGGAGCTGGGGAATCGAACGTCGTGCCTGTGGGACGACCTGCTGTGCGTGCAGATTTGAGCATAAGCTAATTATTCAAATGATAAACAACGGCACATGTTTTCTTTTTATATTTCGCCTTATTGGCACATTTTGTTTTCTCAAAAACAGGAAACAAATTAGTTCAAAGCAGAAATTTGCGACTTTAATCGTCCTTAATAAACTGCTGTGGTTAGTTGTGCAGCTTCTGTCTAATTACAGGATCTTTGTTCGTCTCCGAGCAGATAAATACCTGCAGAGCCGACACCAGCGGAACAATCTGCTCAGCCTGAAGACGGCAGCGTCACGTGTGACCACTTTCTTTCAGACAACTTACGCTCCGCACTGAGGCGTTCATAATGAGGCATATGTTGTGTGTGCGTTCAGACAAACACACGATCCTTCTGCGTTTACAGCCCGGACAGGTTGGCAGCTGCTTCTGCTTCCTGCCGGAGACGCACGCCACCGATTGGCTGCGTCAGCACGAGCCTCTGACAGATACATAGATAGATGTTCGCCTGCAGACATGTAGCCTGTACACAAACACACACGCACGGATAGATGCATCGCGCACGCACAAACAGACAATACAGTCTCAGGTTTGCATATACAATGATGATGATAGTGTGTAAATGCTGAGAGGGACACACACACACACACACACGCACACACACACACACGCAACCACGCACACACGCACACACACACGCACGCACATGCACACAAAGGCAATGAAGGGATACTCATCTCTCACAGCTACATAAAGTTCAAGGAGAAAGACGTCAGCGAGAGAGATGTGATGTGAGGAGCTGAGAGAGAAGCTTGTCATCAGAGATGGATGTTGAGGAAGAGGAGGAGGAAGAGGAGGAGGAGGAAGAGGAGGAGAGACGCAGTGAAGGAGTTCAAGAGGAAATGATGAAGATTGTGGAAAACTGAGATTATTCGAAAATAAAATCATCATCAAAAAACCTGTAATGTCAAGAATAAAGTTGTTATACTACAAGAGTAACGTTTTAATATTATGCTCCTTATTTCCCAAAAGAAAAATTTGCCTAATTCAACAACTTTTTTCTTGCAATAATATTTTTTTCATCATAATATTAAAGGTTCTTCGTACGACTTTATTCTCGTAATAATTCAAGTTTCTTATCAACTATTATCTCGTAATATCATGACTTCACTCTCATAACAACAACTTCATTCTTGCAAAAGCTCAAACTTATCAACACTTTTCTCCTAATACCACAGTTTCTTATCAATTCCGACTAATTCCCCAAACATTATGAGTTTCCTCTGAATTACAACTTCATTCTAATAATGTTGTGACTTTATTATGTTCTTGGCGGGCCTTCACTCTGTCACAGAACACAGAGGAACAAAGAGCAGAGGGTGAGAGCATCAAGGTCGACGTGCGGCGCCACGTCCGGGGGGGGAACCACCTCTCCTGTCCTTCAATCACCGGTCCATCGGCCACCGGTCCACCGGTCCATCCCTCCGGCGCCTTGTTTTAAATGCCACGCGTTCGGCACCGGCACACGTGTTCCCGCGCGTGACGAGAGCCGTTCATTAAAGGGCGAGTTCCTTCGCACGCTACCTTGCAATCACCTCCGCGGCATCCCAATTACCTCCGGTCTAATTGATGCTGGATTTATTAAAGTTAATGAGCCAACTGGCCATCTGTTGAGCAGCCATGGCGGCGGCGGCGGCGGCACAGGGGACGAGCGGCCGCGAGGGCACAAGATGCAGAAAGAAGCAGCGAGGGCAGTTTCCGGCTCGCACGAGGAGGAGGGTGGGGGGGGGGGGAACACAAAGCTGGGGAGAGACAAAGAGATTCACTGCCAACTCCCTTCTCCCTCCCGCTCTGCAATCAGAGACAAGCTCCCACATCACTCTGTGTTTTTTCCACCCTCCCATACATCTTGCATTCTTTTTATGGCGTTCATATTTCAACTATATGGCTCTATATATGGCGGGTATATATATGGCATATGATTAACAGCCCTCAACCGAGTCGGTGGGTCCAGTAAATCACAAATATATATATATATTTTACAGGCGTATATACTTCTTGGAGCTGGAGATGAAATTTTAATTTGAGATAGCTGTTCTAATGCCGGCCGGTGTATATTTTATGTTTTTCTCGGGGGCCCCGGCCGCTGGGGCTCCTCTGAACTCCCTTTGTTGTGGCTCCGTCCTCCAGTGGCTTCTCAAAGGCTTCACCGACTCCGGAGGCAACAAATCAAATCGTGTAAAACGTGTGTATATTTCTTTGTAAGTGTGTATTTGTCACCTGCATGTGTTTCAATAAACTGAGGCTCAGACTGAGGAGTTTAGAGTATGAATATGTGTGAGTCTGCAGGAGCCGCAGTCAAACCGTTATTAAACTGCCAGCGGAGGGAAATCTTACGACAGGTGAACGTGTTCTGCTGCAGATTATCTTATTCTTTTGTCACATTTATCTTCCAGACAATATTGCTTCCTCTCCGTCCCACCTCCTGAAGAAAGAGGAAAACATCTGGAGTCAGAGCCGTGGTTATTAATTATCGCCTACAGCGTTGATTTGTTTCCTCAGAGCACGTGGATCCGACCTTCTCCAACTCCCAAGGTCAAACTGGGAAGGATCTGGAGCAGGGACGTGAAACTCCATGAGACACTTCCACGTAGTTTCAGGCTCACGCTGAAACACGCGCTCGACCAATCGTGATCAGCAATAACGAATTAAAACCAAAGTGATCATAAACACTGAACCGTGTCCCACCTGCTAACATGGTGGAGGCGTTTCACAGGAGGCGATATGCTTGTAAAATACATCAAATAAACATTTCACGGAATCTGAAATATCCAAAGTTAAAACTTCACTAACAGATTTACATCATTGTACTGTTACATTTACAAATTAATCAAACCGTGTGCTGCATATTCGTTCATTCACTCGTATAAAATATAAAAATTCTGCTTGAATGATAAACTACAACATTTGTCCCCACGTGAGACGCAGCATCTAAATGTGTGAGATTAATACGTTTCTATTCGAGGCTGTTCCACCGAGCTGCTCTTCTTCCACACTGTTCCTTTGTGTGTTCACCCGCTGCTCCACTGTGTCGCCCTGCGTGTTCACTGGAGCCGAGACGTGTTGCAGCGTCCTACACCTCTGAACCCACACTGAGCCGAGCGGCGGTGCTGGAGGTGGTAATCCGCCCCGGGGCCGCGAGGACAGACGTCCCGTGTGACAGACAGACGCCGCTGGCTTCACAGGAAAAACAGGGGGGGGGGGGGGTGCTTGTTAATATTCATTTATTGTTGGTTTTAGACTTGTCGATAATGATAACACCACGATATAAATCCTGTATTTAACGATGTAGCTGGGATGCAATTAAATATTCATAAGCATTTAATTCCACAGCAGATACAACACAACACACGATTTGTGTTCCACACACTTGTGCCCTAAAGGTGAGGATTAAGTTTAATTGCAGCTTTAACGAGCTCTCTGCTGTTAGCTGTTTACAGTCATGTGATTGTAGCTGGGTGAATTACACGATTATTGTATTAACCACAGGGTGAAGCAGTGCATGTTGGGAAAAATGAAGAGTGGTCAGCATGGGGAGATATTGAGTAATACTCAGATTTCAGTTTTGGATTGTAAGTTTGCCCCTCGGCTGTTTGCCTGCAGCGCTGCTCGTTTTCTACTGCACTCAATTAGTGGTCTAATTAACATGATGCTGCTGTTTCCCACATCAACAAGGCTCAACTGCTCTGACTGGAGGACTTCAGGCAACTGGAACACACTTTGCTGAACTATGGTGGTTGAAATAATAATAATAATACTCAATCAATCAGTTTATTTCTCTCAGCCCCAAAGATTTACTTTCATAAAGAACTACACCTGAGCCGGGACGTTTTGAGGGATTCCACCCGGGTCCCTGCAGGAGCAAGGACGTTCCTGCACAGGTTCCTCGGTTCCTCTGTCCGAGGGAAGGTTCCCGTGGTCGGAACCGGTCTACGTAAAAGAGACGGCGCTTCTTGTGTTGGTGCTTCAAGTAGACACCGGATAGAAAGTGTGAAATCCAAGGATCATGGGCTGGATCTGTTCTCTATCCTGAGCCGAGGGAATCGAACCTTAAACACAGAGGTTTCATATCCAGTCTGCAAACACAAACTGCAAACACAAGGGAGGAGATAATAAATGATTTGTGAGTCATTTGTGTTTGAGGTCTTGTAATAATCATGATAGAAAACAAACTCAGTGTAACTTGGCTCACAGGCTGAGAGGAAGCCGCTGCACTGACTCTCCCAGACGAGTCTTCATTGTTCAAAGAGCGGAGGGTCACTGCTTCATGGAGGCGGCACGGGGACGCTGTCTGCTCCAGCCGGGCCTAATGAGAACCATGTGAGTGCATGCAAGTCGTTCTGAAGCGATTCCCCTCCGCTGTGGTCCGAGGTATAAAGGGAGAAGGGCCCATTTCTCTGAATCCTCCCTTAATGTGGGACGAGCCTCAGAGGACGACACGGGGATTCAGTCTCATCACCTCTGAACTGGTTTGAGTAACAAAAGGGAAAATGGAAAAATGAAGATGGAGTGAAGCCGCGGAGGCGAAGGTGGAGAGAAAGAGGGGGAAATTAGAATGAGTGAGGGAAGTGACAGGGGATGGGAGAGGTGGAGGAGGAGACGCGAGGCAGCCGATCAAATTTTATGGTTGAGTTATCCCTTTCACGGCCCCTTGAAATAGCCAAACAATTTACAATCATCCAAAGCATTAACCTTTCGCCAGCCAGAGGGACTCGTCGGCCCTGATGCCGCGATGAGGCATTCTGCATGCCTGATGAAACAAGGCAGGGGAATAAGTCAATCTGCAGGAGACACGGAGACACGGAGAAGAAGGGATTCAGAAACTGGAGACAAAAGAAGAGAGAGGAAGATGAACAGAGGAGGAGAGGGAGGGAAATATACGTGTTAGATGGAGGACGAGGAGTGATGCGCTGGAAAAGCTTTTGTTAGGGACGGCAGACTGGAGAGGGATGGCAGGGAGGCTTCACGGTGGCTTTGCTGCCCCCCCCCCCCCCCCCCCCCCCCCCCTCCAGGTGAAGACGAAGAGGTGGGAGGAAGAGGAGAGTAACAGTGAGAGAGGGGAGAGGGGAAGCGTTACGGAACGAGAGGCTTGATTCCCATCTCGTGGCGGGGAGCCGATGTCCAGGCTATTTACTGCATGACAGGATCCCATATCTCCATCAATCCCCGACACAGGGGGGGAAACGGAAAGGGTGTGTGTGTGTGTGTGTGTGTGTGTGTGTGTGTGTGTGTGTGTGTGTGTGTGTGTGTGTGGTGTGTGTGTGTGTGAACGTGAGGGGAAAGGAAAGGAGGAAGGAAATGAAGGAGGAAAGGAAGAAAAACAAAGAAGCAACATCAGAAAAAGAGGTCGAGGTCAAAATGTTGGACCGAATCTGAAATAGTCCAAAGATGTGGCCACAAAGAATGTTTGTATGAAAACCATAGAACAACTGCAGAACTAGTGTCTGTAATGTCCTGTTCGGGCCTCGTCCTTCATATGGTCATAAATCCATAAGATGAAAAACATTAAAATCTCCACTGGGACCAGAAAGTCTTGAATCTCTCTGCAGGAGACGAGAGGAGTGAACCACATGATTGTTAATTCCTCTAATTTAAGAACTTTGAGAGGAATTTAACAGATGAGGAGTCGATGTGGAGGGGGGGGGGGGTGAAAGTTCCTCAGGTCTAATCTGTTAGAGCCAACTTATTAGACCTGAGTTACACTAATTATTAGAGCAGATATAATTACAGTCGCAGAGACAAATGGAGATAAGGGCGAGGGGGGGATTGATAACGGAGAGGGAGAAGGAGAAGGAGCGTGAGAGCCGGAGATAAAGAGACAGGGAGGCTGCATACAAACGACCCTTTTAGCTAATTAGCAGCTTCGCCAGGAGCCCGGTGAGAATTGGCCCCTATACGCTGCCGCTGCCGCTCCGTGGCCCCTATACGCTGCCGCTGCCGCTCCGTGGCCCCTATAGGTGGAGGGATCGAGCCCGTGGCCACGAGGGCTCATAACCAAGGTGTCATCCGCGAGTACCATCAGTCATAGAACAAAGGAGGCTCACGGGTCAGAGGCAGCCCCACTCCTCCTCCTCCTCCTCCTCCTCCTCCTCTCCTGTTCCCCATTAACACCCTCCTCATCATCATCTCTTCATCTCCTCCTACCTTTCCTCTCCTTCTTCCCCATAAACCGTTTCCTCCTCCTCCTCAACATCATCTCCTCTTCCTCCTCCTCCTCCTCCTCCTCCTCCTCATCTCCTCCTCCTCATCATCTCCTCTTCCTCCTCCTCCTCCTCCTCATCATCTCCTCCTTCTTCTTCTCCTCCTCCTCCTCATCTCCTCTTCCTCATCATCATCATCTCCTCCTCCTATCTCTCCCCATCTTCTTCACAGCCGTCTTGTTCCTTTGTGTGTGAGTCAATTAGTTGCCCCTTTAGTTTTGATTTATGGACCCGAGACCTCCTATGGGCTAATGGATTGCTGTGAATTAATATGCAACGCTTGTGCGTGAGCGTGTGTGTGGTGTGTGTGTGTGTGAGAGTGTGTGTGTGTGTGTGTGTGTGTGTGTGATAAATGAAAGAGCAGGACACACAATAGAGGTCAGTGAAGAACCACTTTCTGTACTGACGCAGTTTAAATGGGCTCCAGACTTCGTCCCTCTGTGGTGCTGACGCTCTGTGCCGGATGATGAACGGCCACGGAGCGACGCCTCGTTCAGATGACGTCGACCAGGTGGAGATAATGAGCAGGCTCATAAAGACCGGCGGCAGCGACCGTTACCGTGCGAACAAAAGATGTTATTGGTTGTCAGAGCGACGCGTTCGGAGGCGATTCATCACTTCCTGTTCGTCTTACCTTTGTTGACCGAGAACAACGCGGAGATTACAGACACATCCCCCCCCCCACCCGGGGGAGCACAGAGGAGAGGTCAGGACAGGTGCACGTATACATCACCATCATCATCACTATCATCATCATCATCATCATCATCAACCTCCCCCTCATCTGACTGCTGCACCACTCTGACCAGAGGCTATTTACACCAATCAAAAGTCAGGAGACCTCATGTCGGTGGTTCGTAGTTCACAGGGTCATGAACTCTGTGGTTCACATCAGGTAACTCTGACAGAGGGCGACACACACACACACACACACACACACACACACACACACACACACACACACACACACACACACACACACACACTTCCAGCACAAAGCTCATAAAGCGCACAGAGGGAAAGGTCTTTGATGAATCACGTTGTCAGATGAATCATTTCTCCAAACAGAGTTCAGAGCGCACGGCCCCGAGGCTTCATCCTGAAACGTTACAGAAAGTGTAACAGAATTCATGTTCTGATTTGCATATATTAAAATCTGGAACCTCAGTTTATAGCAAAGTTTTCAAACAACACTGTGATAAAGTGAAGAGTCAAAGCAGGTTTCCATGTGTCTCCAGTGAGTGGAGCTGCAGACGAGCTGAGATGATTCCTCCTCCGCACTGATCAGCACGAGGAACTCTGAGAGCTGTTAATGAGCATTAACACCGTTAAACCCAGGAGCACAGAGCGGAGGATATTATATCAAACTTAAAATCAGGTTAGAGGATGAGTCAGTGCTCACAGGGGACGGCCAAGGTATACGTACATGTAATGGCAGCCGCCCGGCAGCGGTGGATGTATAACTGCCCTGGAGGGCCACTGGTAATACTCCATCTAACCAACCTCATTAAGGACCCGTGTTCTTCACCTTCTCCATCTCGCCGACATCTCCGCAGCCCGTCGCCGCCTCCATCACGGGTGATGAAAAAGCACCCGTCTAATCAGTTCCATTTCCACGTGCGGCGGCTGCACAGTGTGCGTGCGTGGACGCGGCCGGAGATTATTAACGGGTTAATGGCTAACGACGCCTGACAGGTGCTCCTCTCGCCGAGATTAAGGAGCGGCGGGTTAATGGCGGTGTGGGTGAGATTGTCATAACTCACAATAAGGCCATTAAAGTAATATTACCGAGAAAGACTTCAGCTGATAAGGAGTCAACTCCCCAACAAGGTGGCATCGGGCGGAGGCCCCTGCCATTTCTCAAACACTCCCCCCCCCACTCGCCTGCAGCTCGGAGAAGACGAGAAGAAGCTTCTGCCACAAAACACCGGTGAAGGGAAACCCAGTGATTTATGGACATTAGGGAGAAAATCTGCAGCTGATTGGTTCTGAAATGTGACTTCAATGAAGCGCCGGCTTAACAGCGTCGTGACGTTGAGATTCAAAATAAACAAAACCAACAGATCAGCTTTTGATTTATCGTTTTTGTCTTCTTTCAGTCTCCGTCCTCCAGGACAAAGAGCAGCACATTCCTCCACTCACACAAACACACTTCACACCATGCTTCAGGACGAAGAGGAAGAGGAGGCGCACACTGAAGTTCACTACTTCCCTCTGGTGGTCGGCGCCGGCCGCTGCAGCGTTCGGGAGCCACGAGAACAAAGGAAGGATGAACAAAAGAGAGGAGAACCCGGAGCAGCAACAAGCTGAGACCCACAGAGACCAGACCAACGAGAACCCGGAGCAGCAACAAGCTGAGACCCACAGAGACCAGACCAGGAGGAGGAGAGGATTCACTGTGAACTGTTTGCATCAGATCACTTAGACATTTACTGTAGCTTGGATTTTATTATTTTAAAATCACTGTGCAGCCTAAAAAACCTCAAACATCTCAGTCTTAGTTTCTGATTCCTGTGATATAATAATATGATCTAATATAGTAAAATAGAATAGAATAGGATCACAAGACACTCAAGTTGCATTAACAATTATATTATTAGGACCCGAGCACCGACAGTGCGAAGGCCCTTTTCCTTTTTGTTTGATTATTCAGGGAAATTAGTCTCATTTGTGACGACGTGAACATTAATATGAATCCAGCAAGTTTTTATAAAGTGAATGATTAGAAAACATCAGGCCTCAGTGCAGTGGTGCTGCTAAGGGGGGCCAGGTGGGGCCAGGTGGGGCCAGTAGGGGCCAGGTGGGGCCAGGTGGGGCCAGGTGGAGCCAGGTGGAGCCAGGTGGGGCCAGTAGGGGCCAGGTGGGGCCAGTAGGGGCCAGTAGGGGCCAGGTGGGGCCAGGTGGGTCAGGTGGGTCCAGATGGAGCCAGGTGGGGCCAGGTGGGGCCAGGTGGGGCCAGGTGGGGCCAGGTGGGGCCAGTAGGGGCCAGGTGGGGCCAGGTGGGGCCAGATGGAGCCAGGTGGGGCCAGGTGGGGCCAGGTGGAGCCAGGTGGGGCCAGGTGGAGCCAGGTGGGGCCAGGTGGGGCCAGACCAGTAGCTTGTGATGCAATTTTCTGTCCAAACCCAACTGAGCGTGAGAGAAAAGTAACGAGCCCGACCCAGTGTAGTGTAAGATCCAGTCTTTAATGAGCAGATCTCATTGAAACAACTTCTCCATCACACTGGTGCACGTCTGGGCCCCAACATCTCATCCAGCTCAACACATCCATGCTCCTCTCACTCTCCCATCTCAAGTTATCAGGATTATTTCTGCCCTTTCGCCGTTTGGCAGCCGCGTTACCGAGATCATTTTCATCTTTTCAAATATCAAAACCCTGAAGAGGCAGACGGTGAATCTGTGTCAGTGTGAACCTGCAGGGGTCAGAGCTGCCACTCTACACCTGAACAACATCCACCTGCTGTCACCTGTATCCTCCACCTCCACCACACCCTGTCCTCCGCCCGAGGAAGAGCACTCATCAGATTTCCAAATCTCTGCCACAGGTTTTTTCCTGCTCGGACATTATCACGGGATTTAGAGCGAGACATCACGACACCCGGCTGGAAACACCTGAGTCTGCACCTGCTCGGAGAACTCCTGCTTCCATTTCACTGGCTCTGGAAACTCAGGACATTTTAATTAGGTTTGAATCTGCTTTGGAAATAAATAAACACAGGTAAGATTTGTATTTATGCTGTAAACACTCCTCTGTGATGGCTTCGTTTTCATCCCATTACCAGAAATCTTTATGGTCTCGCTCGGCCGTGTGTGTTGTCATCAACACGCATTGTGAGTAATGTCATTTTCACAGTAATTTGGCCGGGATGTGAGCTGGATGTAATCGCCCAGCGTGCACGGAGAGATTGTATTCATATGTGTGTGTGTGTGTGTGTGTGTGTGTGTGTGTGTGTGTGTGTGTGTGTGTGTGTGTGTGTGTGTGTGTGTGTGTGTGTGTGTGTGTGTGTGTGTGTGTGTGTGTGTGTGTGTGTGGACGAGAGATAGAAGCTCTGGGCTGATGAAAGAAGAAAAGCTATAATTTATCTTCTCCTTTTATTACAGATTAAAATGGGCTGCTTCACATTCGTCAAAGTGATGATGGTCGTGTTCAACTTGCTTATCTTTGTAAGTATGTTTCCGCTTTGATTTCACGCTCATATATGAAGATGGAGGTGTGTGTGTGGTGTGTGTGTGTGTGTGTGTGTGTGTGTGTGTGTGTGTGTGTGTGTGTGTGTGTGTGTGGTCATGTCTTGTGTGAAATCATTTTTAAGGAGCCTGAGAAGTTAAAGACAGAACAGGACAGACCACAGAGAGATCACTTCGTGCTTCACTGGAAACAGAGACCATAAACATCTCGCGTCACTGAGCCAGAAAACCCTCGACGCAGTTTTCATGTCATTAACTTCAAACCCTCCGTCTTGGGCTTGATGCTGATAAGTAAAGTGCTTTGTGAATGGAGAGAAACTTTGGTGGGGTGAGCTGAATTCTTCTGGAAAGACCAGCGTGCACCTGGAGTCACTGGCACTGTCCAAACTATCGGCTCAAATCCGTGATGATGGGACGTGTCTCTGTGAGATGTCCAGCGGAGCACAATGAAGAAATCACTGTCTCACTTCGTGAAGAAGAAGCTTTAATACTTTGGCAGCTGCAGTTCAAGTTCAAGTTAGTGTGTTGCAACTTTTATCACGAACACGAATCAGAAATCTGCATTTAGAGAATTTATCTTCCCAGGAAATAACTGGAGCCTGACGGATGTTTAACGGAGATTTGAAAGAAATCGTCCGATATGAGCCTTTCAAAGACGTATCGGCAGATATGAAAACTATTGTCGTACAGAAGACGTGAAGCAGAATAGATGTGCATTCATGTTTACATTTTGTAAGACAAAAATCAGAAAGATACAACAAAGGCTGTTAGTATTATTTCTTATTGAATTACACATGAGAATAATCATATTATTCATGAGGTGTTGATAATCTTCTTACCTTCACCCACAGGTCTGATTCTCACTGTCTTCACTAGATATGAAGTTATTGTCTGATTCTTTCCTTCATATTGTGGATTTGATGGATCGTAGTGGAACAGATGTTTTTCTCTTCTGAGTGTTATCATCTGTCAGGAGAGACATTCAGTGCAGACATGTGGAAAGTGGAAAGTTCTGGACGTGGTCGTTGTCCGGGTCAAGTTCCCGGATCGTATCATTATAAATGTGTGCATTGTTTTGGATCATTTCAGCGAAGAGATCATATTTTTGTGATTGTTGCTGTAATTCTACCTTAAAATATCACTGACACATTAACCTGAGGGTGGAAACGTTTCCTCCATCATCACGTGAAACGATATTGAAGAGCAAGTTCATATAACTTCACCTGAAGCCTTTTCTGACCTGAGAGTCTGAACCAGCTTCATGTGTTTGTTCCTTTGTTTCCTTTGAACAGAACCATGGTTCAGTCTGATCCAGACCCAGAGCTCCTCCTCTGCCTGAGGAACCTTTCACACCTGATGTTCAGCTTCAGACTGAACTGAAGAGTCTGAAGCTCTGAACCCAACCAGGTGTGAAAGCACTGAAAGTTAGAGATGTGACGAGAGGCCTGTGGGATTCGTTCTGCTGCTGATTGGCCGACGCTCCATTTGGCCCAGTCTAACTTGTTGCCATGGAGATACAGAAAATATCAAAAGTTCTCGAAATCCAAAATATCAAAGTGTGTTTAACAAATTCATAATGGTTTTCTGGTTCTGCTCCAGAAAATGAAATGATTACTGACAGACGGAGGGACGGAGGGACGGAGGGACAGGGGGACGGAGGGACGGAGGGACAGGGGGACAGGGGACGGAGGGACGGGGACAGGGACGGAGGGACGGAGGGACAGGGGGACGGAGGGGACGGAGGGACGGAGGGACGGAGGGACGGAGGGACAGGGGGACGGAGGGACGGAGGGACGGAGGGACAGGGGGACGGAGGGACAGGGGGACAGAGGGACGGAGGGACGGGGGGACGGAGAGGACAAGGAAGGAAACATCAGGCTGTCAATCAAAAGCAGGGTTCACACAGTGAGACACGTCCTCTGTGGTTGGACAACAAAGAAATCAAAAACAGGACAATTCAAACCGCGTCTGAAAATCATGACTAAACTCTCAACATCTGCATCTACAAAGCAACCAATCAGAACGCAGCATGGCGTCCTGCAGAAGACACCACGGATCCTAACTTACTGCAAAGCGTGCATCTCGTGTCACGTTCCTGATTCTCCATCTCTCACCAGTAGAGTCGTTCTTCCACTTCACCACAAAGTGGAAACATTCACCATCGTTATCACTGAGAAATGACATTAAGATCCAGATGAACCCTGAGGCTTTGGGAGCGTTGAACCCACAGCCTGTGTGTGTTAGAGTGTGTGTGTCCGTGTGTGTGTCCGTGTGTGTGCAGATCCACGGCCGCGTGCTGGGACCCAATCAGATCGTCGGCTGCAGTAATGTGACCCATGAAGATGGGTTTATACTCCACTGACGTCTTTCTCATTCCCGGCCTTTCAAAGAGAACCAATTCCATTTCAATCGGGGTGGGACGGGCCCGTTCTCCATTCTGCTCCCTCCGTATCTTTCCATCTCTCCATTCACCTCCCCCTCTCTGGAGGCCGCGGCCTCACATTCTGCAGCCGGTTATTCATTCCTTTTTACTCTGACCCTAATAGGCTCTATTTCCCATCTCCATAGATAGGACACTGCCCCCCCCCCCCCCCACACTCTTTCATAAAGCAGATTTACTCCCAGTCCTCTTTGCCACGTGAGCGTTGAACGAGAGCTTCCACCTGCATGTGGCACAGCCGCGTCAGAGGGATTAACCATCTTCTGAAACATGGGACGCAGACAGGGTGCCAGCTGTAATTATATCTGCTGAGGGATGATGGTGGCAGACCTGGAGATAGAGGGAGAATATGCTTGTCGTATCGCATTTAGCCAACGGTGCAATGACGGCACCGAACAGGTTGAGGAGACGAGCAGAGAGAGGCTGAAGGGAAGGGAGGTAGATGAGGAGAGCAGGAGGGAGACAAAGAGACGGAGGGGGAGAGGATTTCCCACGTGGGAGACGTCAGCGTCTGACAGGAGGAGCGTGGAGGCCGGACGGAGAGGAAACCGCTGTGACTCTGATGGAGCCTGACAGACAATATCGGGTTTCAAACATGGTTTCTGCAGAGGAGGAGGAAAGAAGAAGAAATCACTCAGCAGGAGGAGTGAGGGGAGGAAGGGGGATAGATGGGAGGAGGAGAGGAGGAGGAGGTCAGAGGTGGAGGCTGAGGAGGGAGAGGCAGCAGACAGAGAGAGAGAGATCAGGTGTAATATGAAACATGTGACTCACTTCTGAATCCGTTTGTTACGAGCAGGTTGGACCGGTTTGACTCAAATAGATTTCCAGTGAATGGACGAGACGAGCGACGCCTCCTGTTCCTCCACATGCTCACAGACCAGTGACAGATGCAGTTATGTTGGTTATGTTGCCTTAGGCTCTAATATTGTTTTTGTAATTAGTCTAATTTCCTAATATCATATTACCGGTATAAATATTTAGAGTTGTTTTCATCTGCTCCCTTTTAAAGTTGCTGCGTGTGATGATTACAGTTGTTTCCATGCTGCTTCCCTTTGGTTTGCAAACGCAGATTTAAGACGAAAACGACCGCCGTTCACATGGGCGAGGGGGCGGGCCTGTAGAGCAGCAGGCGGCGGAGCCTGTAGAGCAGCAGGGGCGGACATGACGTATAAACTCTGCTGTGGAAAGATCCGTGTTGTTGTTTACAGCTCGTCCACACCGGGTCGGCCCTCAGCACCAGAAGATCTGGAACCTCCTCGTGTTTCCAAGTGGACGTCTTCGTCTTCTACGTGTACGGCTCCTCTTCTTCATCCTGAGATGTTTGTGTTCTTACATCCAGAACATTTCAGGAACATGTCCAGATTTCAGTGCAGGTCTGAAAACAGTCTGTGTACAGTGTCGACCAGTGGAAAGAACTGGTCTTTACTGGTCATTGCTCTCTTCAGTGGACACCGAGGCTCTTTCTTCTTCCCTGTCATTGTTAACCCACCTACTCCCTGCTGCCTTTGTCCAGCATCACACTGAATGGATTCCTGTCCATTATGCCCGTGTGAGTGGGGGGGTAGAGGTGTACCGTGGAGAAGGGCAGTGGTTCCATTCAGACGGGGCCAAGTCGTAGCTTGGCCTCGATACATAATGGGACGCCTGAGGCAGCACCTCTCTGCGCCTCACAAAGGAAACCCTGCCGTCTGAATGGAAGGAGGATATTGAAGTGTCACAGTGTCACTGAGAGGTGATAGAAGCAGAGAGTTAGTGATGTAAGATGGTTCCTCATTTCCAAATTCTATTACCCCCTCAAGAGCTGTTGACTTGACCCCGTCTGAATGGAACAGATGATTGATATTGTACCTGCCGCTGTACAGTGGGTTACTCAGGATTAGCCAGTTGCATACATGCACCTGCACAGCTTTTACCACTAATGTTTACTGGTGGTGTTTTTCTCCGTCCTCCTGCAGCTGGGGGGCCTGACCCTGCTCGCCATGGGGATCTGGGTGAGCGTGGACGGGAGCTCGTTCCTGCAGCTGCTGGGGCCCTTCTCCAACCAAGCCATGCAGTTCGTCAACGTGGGCTTTTTCAGCATCGCCATCGGGATCGTGCTGGTGCTGCTGGGGCTCCTGGGCTGCTGCGGGGCCCACAAGGAGAGCAGGTGTCTGCTGCTCACGGTAAGTCCATCAGAACATCTGTACGTCATTTCCACACGAGTGCAGAAGCTTTGGAGGCGTCGTCAAGGTTTGCTTCACGTTCTTTGACAAACCTGGGAGCTCAATCTGGATGCTAACATCTAAACATGCATGAGGATTCTGATGTTTTCTAGTTCTGGACAATATGAAACAGATCGAATGAGCCGAGATATCTGGAGAACATCTCAGTGGTTGACTGGAGTCGTCAAATCGTTTGTGCACGAGAATTTTATAACTTAACAATGACCAACTGACTTTCTGTGAGTTCCTAAATGTCTGGAATCAGCACTCAGACGTTGTGTTGTCCTGCGTCTCTCGTTCAGAATGTAAAACCCGTTCCCGTCTTGTGCAGCTGACATTAACCCAGAGTCCTCGGGATGTTTAACCAAACAAGTGTGCTCTTTGCCTTCCAATGCAAATGATTTATTACGGTGTTTCCCAGTAAGACTCATCACGACGCTGCTCATCACCAGATAAAATCAACCACATCCGCCCCCCCCCTCCCACCTCGTCCACATCGCATCAACACCACCAGCCCCCGAACATCACGGTACATAATGAGGCTCATTAACGAGCGGCCTAACTACCTCTTAGTCCACTGCAGTGAGTCTAATGAGGAGAACAGGCAGAACATCCCCCTGCAGAGCCTCCATCAGGTCCACACGTCCCAGCTGAGTGATGCCGCGGCAGCTCGTCCTGCGAGCGGCGGGATTCACACGCACACGGGAAACAGACCAGATAGATGGAGAAGATCAATCCACCCTGTGACTGTTACCTCCGACAATTACTGTGGAAAATGGATATTACAAACATCAGAATCTATTGTGATGTTTTACCAGAGAAATCATTATATATATTGTTATGGGTTTTATTACCTCCGTCAAAGAGACAATGGGCTAAAACCTCAGATCAGAGTGAAACTCTGCGGTGGAGGGAATGTGGAAAAGATCAGGGCTTTGCTGAGATTTGGGTTTTCATTTTCAATCTAGAGCTAAAACTGTTTGTATTTGATTTATTTAGATTATCATTAATATTAATGATAGGGTTCTGAAAGGCTGAGGAGATATCTTCATGTCCTTGGTGTCGTCCAACCAAACAAACCAATCTTTACATTTGAAATCTATCTTTAAAGCTGTAACTGGAGCTTTAGAAGCACTGAGGTCGAATTAAATACAGGAAGCTCGTTATACTGCTCGTGTGACCTTTAGTACCAAACACTTCTGCCGATGTCTATTAATAATAATTATCTGGGGACATTGCTAAATATACGTCTGGTGATAACGTGATTCCAATATCGATCTATTTGTTGACTGATGAAACAACGATGCAGAGACTCGGTGAGGATTTGATGCTTTGCTCTGTTTTACATTGAATCTCATTGGTTTTCAGACAGTTGGAAAGAAAAGGGGGGATTTGAACCCGTCACCTTCTGGGACGGGTTCATTTCACCCATCGTTTCAAACACAAGACGAAATAACCAACGAGTCACTAATGAAAAGAATCGTTGGTTCAGCCTTAATGTGATTATATCTGTGGAAGCCTGAAGAATGAAGGACTTTATTGTTTATTAAATTGTGTTTGATTTTTTAAACGTTTCTATGAAGAGTAAAATCTCCTCCTCCTCTTCCTCTTCCCTCTGAACAGTTCTTCTGCATCATCCTCATCATCTTCGTCGCTGAAGTGGCAGCGGGAGTCGTGGCTCTGGCCTACGCTTCATTCGTAAGTTCCCCACTTCACCTCCTCCTCTTTACTTCCCGGCCTTGTGACATCCCAGTCCTCTTCCTCCTCTTCCACTCCTCCTCCTCCTCCTCACCTCCTCCTCTTTACTTCACGGCCTTGTGACATCCCAGTCCTCTTCCTCCTCTTCCACTCCTCCTCCTCCTCCTCACCTCCTCCTCTTTACTTCACGGCCTTGTGACATCCCAGTCCTCTTCCTCCTCTTCCACTCCTCCTCCTCCTCCTCACCTCCTCCTCTTTACTTCACGGCCTTGTGACATCCCAGTCCTCTTCCTCCTCTTCCACTCCTCCTCCTCCTCCTCACCTCCTCCTCTCTTACTTCACGGCCTTGTGACATCCCAGTCCTCTTCCTCCTCTTCCACCTCCTCCTCCTCCTCACCTCCTCCTCTTTACTTCACGGCCTTGTGACATCCCAGTCTTTCTCCTCTTCCACTCCTCCTCTCTCACCCCCTCCTCTTACTTCACGCCTTGACTCCCAGCTCTTCCTCTCTCACTCCTCCTCCTCTCACTCCTCTCTTCTTCACGGCCTTGTGACATCCCAGTCCTCTTCCTCCTCTTCCACTCCTCCTCCTCCTCCTCACCTCCTCCTCTTTACTTCACGGCCTTGTGACATCCCAGTCCTCTTCCTCCTCTTCCACTCCTCCTCCTCCTCCTCCTCACCTCCTCTCCCTTTGTCTCTTAATTCCTCTCGCCCCTGCCTGTTGTTCTCTTTCGCCCCCATCACCTCCGCGTCCCACTTTCCGGATTTTATCTCCATGTAAATTCTCCATCATAGCTGCGGCCATCATTGAATTACTGGCTTTATGTCCGCCTCAGTACATTCAGCTACTTAATGACTGCGGATGGCCTGGGGCTGTGTGCGCTGTCTCTCACTTTGAGCAATTTATTACTCTGGAATATTGAAGCTAAAGCATTTTATATGCAAAACAGCCTATTTACATACGTGTCCGCCTCTCGCACACACACACACACACACACACACACACACACACCTATATGC
This sequence comes from Reinhardtius hippoglossoides, assembly GCA_006182925.3. Classification (NCBI taxonomy): domain Eukaryota; kingdom Metazoa; phylum Chordata; class Actinopteri; order Pleuronectiformes; family Pleuronectidae; genus Reinhardtius; species Reinhardtius hippoglossoides. The sequence goes on along the minus strand of CM031683.1, from coordinate 26,540,116 downwards.
TCTCACACAGACGCTCCATTTCCATTTAGTGCCTCATATAATAATTACAAGGATTTCAAATGAACTACGTAGAAGCAGGTTAGTGAAGACTGGGACCCTAATAAAGAAGATAGAAAGTGGAGTTCCTTATCCAATCAGACGATGTATCAGAGGCCCCAGGACTGAGAGGTAATCTAAGACGCATCCGTCTGCGGCGAGGAGCTGCTGATGAACGGAGGAGCTGATGAACGGAGGAGCTGATGAACGGAGGAGCTGATGAACGGAGAGCTGGTGAACGGAGGAGCTGATGAACGGAGGAGCTGATGAACGGAGGAGCTGATGAACGGAGGAGCTGGTGAACGGAGGAGCTGATGAAAGGAGGAGCTGATGAACGGAGGAGCTGATGAACGGAGGAGCTGATGAACGGAGGAGCTGTGGACGGCACGGCTCGGGGATTTCATTTGTTTGTGCGTCTGCAGTTGGTGAAACAATCTGCAACTGCAGCGCAAAGACGATCAGAGGAAAGCAGCTGAAGTGGTTGAATGTTGAGTTCCATGAACGATCTGTCACTGCTTTCAGACCTGTAACCGTTCTGGAGGTTCTGGAGGTTCTGGAGGTGAGAACACAAATGTCCGAGCCAATCGCTCCACACGTTTTCTGGAACGTTTCCATGAACCAAATAAACGTCCTCGTGGTTCAAACATTATATGGTCCAGACCTCCTCTTCTGGTCCGAGGAACCTTTCACACCTGAAGCTCTGAAACAAACCAGGTGTGAACGAGTCCCTTACTTTAAAAAGAAAAAGGTACTTAGGACTAAACTACAGACTAAATGATAGAAGCACTTTTTGTGGCGGTGTCCAACTCCTGCTCCTCCTCTCCTAGTTCCTAGTTTACTCTGTCGTCCTGTGGATTCTTGTCGTGTCCTAATGTAACCTGCTCTCACACAAAGAAGCTGTGTTAGTGTTTGTGTGTGACTTCCTCTGTTGTGTGTGTGTGTGTGTGTCCTTGAACCCAGAGCAGCGAGTATTATTGCTGCTGCTCAGGTGGTTTTGTTGGAATAAATCTTCCCCATCTCTCGCCTGTCAGTTACAAAAGCTGCGCTGACCAAGGTGAGCCGTGTAAACTGCATGTGGTGGGAGGCAGAGAGCACAGCGCTGTGTGTGTGTCTGTCTGTGTGTGTGTCTGTCTGTGTGTGTGTGTGTGTGTGAGAGAGCTGTTGTCTGAAGCTCAGTGAAATGCAAGACACAACTCATAGGTTTGTCTTCCTTAAGGAGATCTGCGATATGGAGTCAATTGAACGCACTGTTTGTTGGCTTCAGCATCGTCTGTTCATTACAACACAAAGGACGTCTTCAGCTCCATCACGGGCACGAGCCTGAGAGCAGCTGTCCATCTCCGGCTTCTGATAAGACACGTAAACACAATAGCATCAGAATAATGAATATGGGTAATATACATCTAATATGCATATATATAGCCGCCTGTGTCAATAAGTAAGAGACAGAGGCGTGGACAATGAAAGGAGACGATAAATAAAGCCTTCATCTATTCTCTTCTACTTATCTGCAGCATAAATCCGCCTCGTGGCCGCCGGGCCTCCGCAGCTCATCTGCGCCTTCGCTCAGACGAGCCAATAACCTTCAGGTGGTCGGAATAACGGAGATTTAATAAGCAATTCCAGGAGGCATTATGAGAGGCCGTCAGTGGTCATGGTTGTTCTTACCCCTGCCAGTTATTCGGAAGTGACCAGAGTGGAGATTTATTACCGGAGGCCGATACGGGCGTCGCCGTGGATTAATGAAGGAGGTGTGATGTGGCGTTTAATGAATCACACTCTGACACGCGGGCACGGCGAAGGAATGTCCTCTTAAAGAAACCTAATCCAATGCAGATTACTTCTTGCTTTCATTTCTCATCAGTGAGCGGAGGATTAGCTGGAGTTAGTCATGTAAGATGATTAACTCCCAATTACTTCTGCTCCACGGCTCCGCTAATTAACATCTTTATATTAAAAATAGAAAAATATATTCCACCAGATCTCGTCCAGAGCGTCAAACCCACAGAGAAGTGTTCAAAGTGTCTGAGTCGTGGTTCAGTCCGTGTCTCCAGCAGCAGGTCCTTGCTCCACAGACTCCAGCAGCAGGTCCTGCTCCACAGACTCCAGCAGCAGGTCCTTGCTCCACAGACTCCAGCAGCAGGTCCTTGCTCCACAGACTCCAGCAGCAGGTCCTTGCTCCACAGACTCCAGCAGCAGGTCCTTGCTCCACAGACTCCAGCAGCAGGTCCTTGCTCCACAGACTCCAGCAGCAGGTCCTTGCTCCACAGACTCCAGCAGCAGGTCCTTGCTCCACAGACTCCAGCAGCAGGTCCTTGCTCCACAGACTCCAGCAGCAGGTCCTTGCTCCACAGACTCCAGCAGCAGGTCCTTGCTCCACAGACTCCAGCAGCAGGTCCTTGCTCCACAGACTCCAGCAGCAGGTCCTTGCTCCACAGACTCCAGCAGCAGATACTTGCTCCACAGACTCCAGCAGCAGGTCCTTGCTCCACAGACTCCAGCAGCAGATCCTTGCTCCACAGACTCCAGCAGCAGATCCTTGCTCCACAGACTCCAGCAGCAGGTCCTTGCTCCACAGACTCCAGCAGCAGGTCCTTGCTCCACAGACTCCAGCAGCAGATACTTGCTCCACAGACTCCAGCAGCAGGTCCTTGCTCCACAGACTCCAGCAGTGATCCGTCACTCGCTGGTGAACACGCTGAGCGGTGAGCAGGTAACGAGTCAGAGGTGAGAACAACAGACTTAAATTCATCAGGACGACGCGTCGCTCTGGATCTGCTCCGACTCCGACTGATCGAGACGGAAACACGGGGAAACTCCAGTCGTGAAGATACTTCCAAGTAGATTGAAATGAAAAAGCTCCATTTGTCTCTCTTACCTTAGAGAATTACGTCTTCATCTATAATGGAGAAGAAAAACATCAGAGATTTCTAGAGTTATCTCGTAATGTTAAAAGAATAAAGTGGTGTCAACGTGTTTTCCTCCCACGATCCAGAGATACATACTCTGGATATGAAGCTGCAGATATCTGATTATTCTCTGTAGGTTCATCACAACAGCCTCTTTCTACTTTATTAGTTCTACTGAAAACAAATGAGACCCTCGGTCACTGGAGGGCTTCTCCGGCTGCTTCTGCTTGGATGAGCCACAATATGAAAAATCTTTGATATTGTCAAGGAGATTTTCTTTTCACTGAAATGGTTGTAAGAGTCTATGATTGTGTAAAAACCTTTAGAACCTTTAAACACATCCTCCCTTCCGTCCTTCCTGCTCATCCTCTGAGCATCAGAGATAATCTGGTATCTTTACTTGAACTGGAGCTGAACTCTGCGTCTTGATGAGGCTAAACATAAATATGTATTTATCATCCTTTAATCCTCTGTTTAAATGATTGCTGATGATGCCTGTTGGTTTTTGTGATGTTAAATTATATACAAGCGTGTAAATGTGCCGCCGAGCATTTTCTTCTCATGACTTTCCACTTATTGCTCTTCCTCTTTAGAGCAACGACTCATTAGCAGCCGACGAGTCGCTGCAGTGAAAGAAATCGATAATTATTAGAAACACTGAGAAGCAACAAGAGATTTAAAAACACGTGAAGCTGAAGATTGTATCGTGTGTGTAGTTGTTCACGCCACCGAATGTATTGATAGATGTGTTATCACCTCCCGCCTCCTTGTGCTGTGTTACTGTGGGCTTTGTCCTGCCTGTCCACGTGTGTGGTGTGTGTGTGTGTGTGTGTGTGGTGTGTGTGTGTGTGTGTGTGTGTGTGTGTTTAACGGGACGTGGCGAGGCGCTGGGCCGAGTGACAGTGATGAATTAGCCTGCTGGTAATAACCTTCTCTGATCTCAGCCACTCTCCCAGCTTCTTGGGGGGCACTTTTAATTGTGGCATGTATCCCAGCATCCCCTTGGGCATCTCGTACGCCTGCTCCCTCTGATGTACACACACACCACACACCACACACACACAACACACACACACACACACACACACACACACACCACACACACCATAGGACGAAGAAAAAACTAAACACGTGAGCACATGCACGTACAGTAACCACACACACACACACACACACTCATCAGCCAAGGTCTTTGTGCGACTGGAGTATTCATCAAAGTGGGAAAGAGGGAGATGAAGTGTGTGTTTGTGGTTTGTGTGTTTGTGTGTGTGTGACCCCCCCCCCCCCCCCCCCCCCCCCCCCCCCCCCCCCCCTGCCTTTTCTTTCGCACTTTGAATAAACTCAAATATCAGACAGAACGTGTCCTGACCAGCAGCAGCCATATATATGTAAATGCCCCCAACCCCCCCCCACCCCTCTTATTTATGACCGTAAAAAAAAAAGAGAAGCAGAAGAAGAAGAATGGAGAATAATGGCTCGGACCATTTTTTGATTTATTTTCATTTTTGCAGGTTGCCGGACCGCGGCTGTTTATTTCCCAGGTGCTTTGTGCGAGAGGAGATTTATTTAATTTGTGATGAATAGGTGACTCCCGGAGAATTACCCCTGCTGGCTGGAGAGTCAGTGCTTTATTCTCCTGCTGCTGTGAACACGTGAGCACGTGGGACCGCGGCAGGGAAACAGCTGCAGTGCTTCCACTCACTGTGTATTCATATCAGAGACCTTATTCATATCAGAGACCTTATTCATATCAGAGACCGTATTCATATCAGAGACCTTTCATGTACAGACGTGTGAAGAGACGCAATATGGATATTTCTGGAGGTTAATAATCAGGATGAAGGAAGAACACAAAGAATTAAAGTGCAATAAAAAGTAAAAGACTATTTTCTTATCTGAACTAGTCGAATGTTTCCTGCTCTGATTGGACCCGTGGACCAGTTCCTCTATCGATATTCAACAAGAACATTTCTGAAAAGTTAAGATACTCTCACAAAGTTAGGTCATTTATGTAAGAGAGACAATTAGGAAATATTTTAGGAAAATTAGGGCATTTTGTAAATCTTAACATTTTCATTTCTTTGGAAGCAAGAACAGGTATAAACAAAAGTGTGGACATTTTGGAAATGAGGTTTTGATAAAATACTTTAGAAATGACTTTTTGAAAGTCTGCGTAATCTGCTGCCTTCGAAGGAAAAGTTGAGGATTGTGTCTTGACTTTAGGTGTCTTTAAATGACACGTGTGTGTGTGTGTGTGTGTGTGTGTGTGTGTGTGTGTGTGTGTGTGTGTGTGTGTGTGTGTGTGTGTGTGGTGTGGTGTGTCTACAGGCCGAGGGGATCCTCAAAGCGTGGGCGACCCCCGCTCTACAGAAGGATTACGGCCGTGAGCCTGTGGTCACGGCGACCTGGAACACGACCATGACCGAGGTGCAGTCTCTTCATCTTCACACGGTTTTGTTCAGAACTTCTTAACGACAAACTGCAGATGTTCTCAGACTTCATGTTTTTTGTCAGATTTTCCTGGTTTTCAGTTCCGAACTGAACTTGTTTTACAGTTTTACGGTTCGATTCCAGCAAATACTTGTTTAACTGTTTATCACAAAAGCTTTGACTTATTTCACAGACTTATTCAAATCTCGTGTTTGAACTCAGCTGCTCCGAGAAAACGGCAAAGAACAAACTTTAGATAAACTTTAAAAGATGAGATCATTCAGAATCCAAACACTCTTTGTAAAATGTGTTATCTGCTCGTTCACCTCCGCGGCTCAAGGTCACATCGCTTCCTCGTCACGGGAACGTTTCCGTCGCCGCTGTGAGCTTCACGCTCGCAGCGTCAGACCTTGGGCTGAGCAAAGGAAACCATTTTCCTATTTCTATACAGTTTATTGTGTGGAGGCAGCCATTTCAGTTCAGTTGAACTTTTTTCCTTTGAATGGAATTTAGTTTATGGCGCTCGAACCATCTGAGAGAGAATCTGTGAATGTGTCATGTTTACCTGAGGCAACTTCATTGTCGACACTTTTCTATAGCGGAGGAGTTTCTGTGCACGAACACTGAAGACGAGCGGCAGCACAACTCGTGTTCAGGGTTAAATAACAGATGTTCCACGTTTAAAGAACCAGCTTTGACTGTTTTCTATGTAAAGATGAATTATAATGATTCTGTCATAATGAAGCCGGCGAGTCGGCTGAGAGTCGGTGAGGTTGAGTTTTTAAAAACACATTTACAGAGTTTGAAGATTGAACCGAGCGTTTTTAATTATCACATGAAGTTTAAGGATCGGAAACAACTTTATCTATCAAACTGTTTCTTCCTCCACAGCTGAAGTGCTGCGGATTCACCAACTACACAGACTTCGTGGGCTCTTGGTTTGAAAAGGACAACGGAGGCAGCCTGCCGCCCAACTGCTGCTGGACCCACAGCGCCCCCTGCAGCCCAGGCGAGGCAGAGCGCAGCAACGTGCAGGTGAGATGGAAAACAAAAATCGGTTTAGTTTCGTCACTGGTATAAAAACAGGCGTTCCTACTTTTACAATAAATACAATTCAGCAGCAGCTCAGACTCAACCATCCATTCATCAAACCCTTCGCCAACTTCCTCGTGAATATTTCGTAACTTTTTTTCCGATTAAAAACATGTATTATAATGCGTCTCAGTGACAACGTGGATGTGAGGATGTGAGGGTTGATATTCACGCTGTGACTCGATGCTCCTCAGGGCTGTTTCCAACAAATCCTGGAGACGCTCAAAACACACGCCAACATCGTGGGAGGCGTCGCAGCAGGAGTCGGAGTCTTGGAGGTAAACACGACATGAAAAGGAAACGCGACACACGCTACTGTTCACTTTGGGCCGGAGGACGTTTGTTTCGTGTGAATGAAGCTGCCAAAAAAATGTACTGGAATTAAAAAGCTCTCACTTTAACCCAGTTAATGTCCCCGAGGACAGATATGAGACACAGTGTGAAAGCACAGTGAAAAACAACTGGCCTTATTATTATAGGAAATATAAGATGTCTCTTTTAATCTGAAGGGACTTCCTGGTTAACTAAAGTACAGATATACAGTATCTGTACTCAACAGCAGTACCCGTACTTCAGATTTCGTGTCTCTGTTTCCCCAGATTGCCGCCATGATGGTGTCCATGTACCTGTACTGTCACCTGGACAAGAGGGTGAGCTGAGGCGCCGTCGGAAACACGACGCACACGACGCAGACGAATCACACGTGGCTCCGATTTTAAATCAACGCTGTTTAAATGTCGTCACGTCCGAGTTCCGACTCTCGTCGTCTTCCTGTAGTTTCTTTTCTTCCGGGGGAAGCATCTGTAGTTTCACTCTGATGTCGTGTTAACCCCACGAGTAAAACCCTTCTGTTTTTAAGTGAAGTAAATTGTGGATTTTATTCTCTGAGTTTCTGTGAGTTTAAACAGTTAATGGATAACGTAAGTACACGAGAAATTAAATATATAACATAGGTCTGGTTGTTTGTAGACCATTAATGAAGAATTACAAAATATTAAATCTTTACATTATGGTTAATATGTGATGACGACAGCAACTCGTGGACATTTTCACCTGATTTTCCAACACCATGTTAATTCACTATTAGGATGCAAGGGGGGGGGGGGGACTGTGTCCTCCGACTGGCCCATTGTCTCATAATCTGTCCATTACCGAGACGTCCTCAGGGCCGCTGTTCCCCCTCTCACATTAGTTCATGTATTCCTCTTTCCGACGGAGCTCCCGTGTGGAAGGAGGCAGCTCCGTCCTTTGTCCTGTTTATTATTCAGCCCGGTTCCGTCTCCTGCCCTCGGAGATTACACCCATTGAGTAAATATTGACCAATAAAAGGCCTGAGCACAGACGGAGGCGCTGCATTGTTCCGCAGGTTATCAGTCGCTGCTGAATTAATTCTGTCATCGCTGATCATCCACCAGCAGCTCGAGGCTCCGTTCACCTGCTTCTGTTCGACAACAGGGAAGCTGCACCGGGCTAATGAAGCTCATTTTATTTTTGAAAGGTCAACAAGAGGAGAGAGATTAAGAAAGAAAACACACAAAGAAATAACGAGAGGAAAAACCGCTGCTGCTAAAACATCGGAGGATATTGAATAATATAGTGTTTCTATTAAACAGGATTAGATCAGCTTCATTTCGTTTATTACATCCAACGTCGTCTCGTCTGCGTTCGTTTGGGTTTCTCGTTCCAAGGATCACAGATCGTAGGAAATCAGACAGTTCTGGAGTTGATTCCAGTAAAAGGAGCAGATCTGATTATGCTTTCATAAGGTGACTGTTGGAGGAACGAGCTCTGATAGTGTATAGTTTATGTTTCTGACGTCAGCACATTTATAAGAAATATGGGGATTAACGGGTAAATCAGCCTTGGTGGAGGTTTGAGCTTCTCTAAATTATTAAGACGCTATTTGTCGTTTCATTTTTAAAAAGCAGCAGATTCTCTCTTCTCATTGTGGTTTTGCTACATGGTCCAAATTTATTTTTCAGTTTGAAATGCAAAACACATGGTTTCTGTAATTTAGTTACGTAAGAAAATAAGTAAATAGACTCAACACTGTAAATCCTTGATGAAAATCAGATCTGAGGTGTGTGAGAAGGGCAAAGATGAACGAGTTGTGAAAAAGGAAAATATATAAATTCTAGGTGAATAAATAAAGATAATATAATGCAACAGAAGGATAAAAATCATAGTAATAAGGCGAGAGGAGTTCCTGTGAAACTATCCTGAGGCTTTTATTGTGAAAGACCTACAGGAAGTGCTCATATTAAGCAGCAGTCGTTAAAACTACAAAGTAAAACTGACCCGTCAGACACACGGCAAGGGTAAAGTACCAAAGTGGTGACATAATATAGATCTGGGTGTCATCTGCATAGATATGCAATTGGAAGGTAAAATAGGAGGGGCCCAAGAACCGATCCTTGTGGGACTCCATAAGTGATGAGTTCTTTCAGACCCAGTAACACCAGGATGGGTCGAGCTGTTCAATATTAAACATGCGTACGTTCAGTTAACCGGCTGCATCGTAAACGTTATGCTTCGTTATGGTACGTTCTACGCGTGCTGCTGGACGACGTCAGCAGAGGGCGCTCTACAGAACTCAGACTAAAGATTTTTAAACCCTCCGATCTATAAGCGTTCTCCATCTGCTCCTTTGCGGATCTGCGGGAGGGAAACACACACAAAACAGACAAGGAGATAAACATTTGGCTAATGTTGAAATCAAGACAGAAAAAAGCTCCATCACTTCTGACGCTGATGACTCCCCCCCCCCCCGAGACGAGAACTCACTACGACCCCGACCCGTTATGTGGGAACTGCATTGTAGTCATTTCTGAGGATGTGCACAACCTATGCACTAAACCGATGCAGGAGATGTGAAGCAGCCATCTTGTTAATAGCAATTATACTGTGGCCCGTAGACGCCTCATGTCATTACTCGGGCAAATATGATTTAAAATCTTTATAAGAGCAATTTCAGTGCCATGAAGTCGGTGGAAACCTGATTAAAACCCATTGAGGATGTCATTAGTCTGCTAGAAATTATTGATTTGATTAAAAACTACTTTCTCATTCATCGTTCTTATGAAGGGAAGATTAGACGCCTGTAGTCGGCCAGTTCCTCTTCTGAGGAGAACATCTGTGAGCGGCGGCAAGAAGACAAACCGTGTTCGCTCTTCCATCCAATTATAAACCTGCGAGGCATTTAGAGTTAAATCTGTCATCATCCCAGTGCTGCCGAGCTCCGTGTTCAACAATAACCCTGAGCACACACACGCACACAGACACACACAATCAATATTCCATCTGCGTGGCAGTCGTCAGCTTCTGAACTCGGCTCATCAGAATGCTCAATAGGTCAAAAATGACATTCAAAGGCGGCAAACACATGCACGCCGATACGAGCCACTGACTTCTGATTGACAGGCACAAATGACCTGGAGCTGGTGGTGACAGACAAGTGTGTGTGTGTGTGTGTTGTACACAATGAAAATAATGCCTGATGTGCAATACACACACACACACAAACAATAAGTACGACTTCACGTTGCTCCATCATGAGTAAACAGACCTGAACATTGATCTTAATTAGACCTGACGCAGACATTTGGCGAACGGACAGATTCATAAACACACACACACACGACTGACTTCATGGAAACTGGTTCGGTGCCAGTTGATGAGATGAATATAGAATTCATGCTCCCTGAGCCGTTCCCAGTCAGAAGGAACAAACTCGTTAACCGTGCTGAGACGATAATTGCACTTCATAATGGACCGGTCGCCTGTCAGTCACAGAGCGCAGACACAAAACCATACACATTTATCCCCACAACTACAGAACCCACCACACCCACACAACATACCAATTAGCTGCTAAGGCTAAGTTATCTACATTGTGTAGCTATGAGCTACGACTCCTGTAAAACACGCTCCAACAGAAATGTTGTATAAAGTTGAGGCTTCTTGCCGCCAGTGTTTCCGGCGTGAAGACCTCGGGCGTCCCTTGATTTTCAACGTCTGTCTCAGCCAGCACGACAAGATGTGTGTGTGTGTGTGTGTGTGTGTGAGAGACAGTTGAGGGACAGGAGAGGACAGGGACGTCTCTGAACTGTAGATGATGAGGACGTTTAGAAGTTTAGTTCCAGCCGTCTCAGAGCTCAGAGGACAGGAAGCCACATTTGTCCTTGGTCAACCGCAGCGGCTGCAGAAACCCACCGCGCTCTGAGGATTTGCATACATTTCCCTCGCTGCTGGCGTTTCCTCTCACCGTTGCTTTGCCTGATGCTCCCCAGGGAAATCTGCAGCCGCACGAGGCCCCAGTACAGTAGAACCCCCCCCGAGCCAAGGATAACAATGGCTCCGAGCTTATTCCACGAATAATATACAATAACAAAACCTTCTGATTTGAATTACATTAAAAACATGCGATGCAGCCTCTGAAAAGAAGAAGAAGCACGAAACCAAAGTTTAAATAGAAACACAACTTTATTCATCTCCATGATAAAAGTTAAGGAAACTCACACACGTCAAACTCTTAAACGTACAGTTTGTCCACGGATCGTCAGCCTCACTCACGTGTTCAGTATTTTAAAATGATGCATCGAACAGAATGAAATGTGACACCGACTTCGTTTCCCTCTCGATTCAACAGAGAAAAGCACATGAACCACGACAGTGAACAGGAACACACAGCGATTCCATTTCTTCACTTCCAGAACACGAATATTGATGAAATAAGTCAACTCACTGAACGAGTGGTTAACGATTGACCAGGACAATTCAAAAATCAAACAGTTATTCAGTTATTACTAATATTGATCGAGCTGCATAACCCAAAAAAAAGAATTAAAAAAAAAAAGATTCACAGGCATTCACTTCGTCGTAGTTACACAACATCGTACTGAGATGGAGCCGCAGTAAAACATAATGAATAAAATAGTTTCAACACCATAATGTCGTCGTAAAGCAGGTTGACTTTAAAAATTGGAAACTCCTTACATGAAGCATTTTGTTGCCGGATGTTTAAAAACTGAATAAATCAGTTTTGTGATAACACATCGTTAATCAGAGCATTCATCTTCCTGCTGCGTTGATGTTTCCTCACGAAGTTTGATCCGAGGCAAACTGTCCGTCAACAGTCACACAAACCCACAGGGCTGTCATCTTTCACTCAAACGCAAAATCCAAATGCTGAAAAATATGTTTACCCTTTGAATATTTCATCCAAAAATATATATATAGGTAGGTATGTACATTATTATTATTATTATTTCATCATCTGTAAACGTTAGGCTCTTAAAAAACTCACTGATCTCGATAAAAGTGGATTTTCTTTTTTAAAAAAAAGGCAAATAAAACCACTGAAATTGTTCGGACTGACGTAAAATAAATAGAGATAAGTTATAACATATGTACAAGATGGACAAACGCAAACTGAGAAACTCGTGAGTGGGTTTGTCTCATTTGTACCGTTCGTTTTTTATAAAGTTACAAACTCTTGAACTAAAATCAAACCCCCCCGCGCCATACAACCTCGTTGCCACGGCGACAGAGAAAAACAGTCATATTTTGGTTGTACAGTCACGTTTCACGAAGACCGGTTCAGTGTCGATGCTCCTCCTCGAGCCAGTGCCCGGGTCGTGTGCTGCGGCTTGTAGTGTTAATCCCTCTTGGTTTCAAAGAAGAAAGAAGAAAGTTGAAAGTATAGGACATGTCCATCTGCCAGTGTCCTCTTGGGCAGAAGTTCAACACCGAGAGGAAGTCAGTTTCTGTAGTTGTGGCTCGCAGGTGGTTCAGTGGAGAGAAGAGGTGTTAAGGCCCAGGCTGGAGTGTGTGTCTGTCTGTGTGTGTGTGTGTCTGTGTGTGTCTGTGTGTGTGTGTGTGTGTGTCTACATCTGCTCCACCGGTGCTCCCTCTTCTTTGGGCGGAGGCTCCAGGTGAATGGGGACGACACTGGCTGGTTTCTTCACACTGGTGGAGACAGAGACAGACAGTGGACAGGAAGATCGTGAGATTGGGACACACTTGTATTTGGTGCTGAGGGGAGGGGCTTGTTATGGGTTATGGTTATTTGTCACCATCGGTGCAACAGACACGTATATATTTGTACAGAGTGACAAACGTGTGCAAAGGGGAGAACGGCTGGATGGGAACCCAGGCAGCAAAGACACTTTACAACATTAAAAGTTTAGCATAAAAAGTAGCACAATATAAACATAGAGCACATATCATTCAACTTTAAAGGAAATTCTAAAAAGGTGAGTTTTGAACATGGTAAGGTCGGTGCAGTCACGGATGTGTTTGGGAAGTAGAATTAAAGCGTTACTCACGAGTATGGAGAGATCGGCACGGCCACCACCAGGACATGATTCCTTTTCCTGAAGAGCCGCCACATGCCTCGGTGGTTTCCTCGTACATCCAGGTCCCACACATGGAGGCACTGAACAGACGACAGAAGGTTCTGTATCATCCTGTTCCTTACGAGGGTTAATCTATAAATCTATAAGTTACACTGCAACAACACAGCTCTTCATTCAAACCGTGAAACATCCCGACCACCAGGAGCGTGTACCTTGGCTAGCTCGGTCCACGTGGACGTGTCCGTCTCCGACTCCATCTTGATGAACATGACGTAGACCTTCCCCTCAGAGTCCGGAAGGAACGAGTCCTCGCACGGGTTCTTAGTGTGGTCCAGCACCTCCGCTTCCCTGAAATCACACACACACAATTACAAACTCCATTACTGTAGTTTTTTTAATCAATCGTAAACATCTACAGACTCAGAACATAAACATTAAGTCTCTCTCACTTCAACAGATTCAGGATTTCCACTTCATACGCATCTTTCTTTAAACTGTGAAGAAAAAGGGAAAAGAATACATTAGGACTTTTACTGTTTTAATTTGTTTTCAGATGATATTCAAGAGCTCATGGTGTGAAAACCCAGCACGAGTCCACATCCTGCACGTACACACCCGTCAATGTTCTTCAGCTGCACGTTGGGAACAGTGTTGAACTTGTGTTTCTTAAAATAAACCTCCTGTACGACAGAGAACAACACAATCAGGCAAACGGATGAGAAACAAAATCAGAAATAAATAAAATCCCCTGATTTTACAACAAGAATAAGAAGATACGTCAGGGTCATGTTCAGCTGAGGAAAGTAAATATCTTCAGAGAGAATTTCACCATGAATGTTGAGATAAAGTAAATCAAAACTCAGCCTATAACTCACGATTAAGATCAGTGAACCTGGATGTTGACTGTCACATGTTGTTATTAACACCTTAATAACACTTCTGGTTCAAATCTGAAAGTTCTACAGCCAAGGGTCCAGAACAGATTCCTCCTCAGACTCTTCGTTGCTGAATCTGAGCTCAGCTTAAATATATCGTCTTAATGACAAGATTTAAGGTTTTTCTGGAATTATTGAGACTTTACTTGACACTTTTCTTTCCGTGCTTACGTGGAAGTATCCGTTCATGTTGAGGCCGATGATGCCGAAGTGGTAGGAGCGGGACACGTCGGGGATGATGCACTCTCGGCCTTTCCTCTGCTCCGGCATCCGCATCCACATGTCCCAGTCCCACAGCTGCAAGCCACAGACACACACAGTTCGTATCAACTTCAACACAAACTCACACACAGCTCATGAAAACACGGAGAGCATTTATTTAAAGATAAATTCTGCACCTTCTCAGGTGTCGGCCATTTTGGCTCCAGTTCATCCTTGTAGAGGCTTTTCTTCAGCACCCAGCCGAGGCCGGGCATGCTCTCCACTCTGTAGAGCAGAGCCGGGTCCTCCGCTGTGTGTTCGTAGCCCTGACGACAACAACAACAACAACAGAAGCTCTCAGTGATGCGTGTCTTCAGGTAAAAGACTGCTCTATATTTAAAAACGCATCCTGTGCTGCCCCCCCCCCCTGTGGACAATGTTAGGTTTCACCCTCTGGTGAAAAGGAAAACCGATATGTCACCTCATCACATGCTCTATTGTTAAAGACGCTTGTGTTCAGACAATCAGACGTTAGTTACACAACTGCTAACAGCTAAACACCCTCAAACCCACATCTCAACTGTAACACAATCATTTCTCAGCCTGATGCTGCTTTTGAAACCATGACTGTGAGGTTCTTACCTATTCATTTACAGGTGGAAGAAACTAAAGTCCTGTAAATAATCACGTAATTACAACCAACAACAGAGATTGTGTGTGAACGAGGCTGCGAGTCTAAAACATGACGAAGAGGAGAAGGACGGGTGAAGCCGGTGAAGCCGTCTGCACTCACCTGGTCGTTCCAGGCGGAGATGCAGTACAGACTGTCGTCCTCGTCCAGCAGGTGGACGGTCTGACTCAGAAAACTGCAAGAAACACAAACAGGGACGTGAAAACAGACACTGCATCAATGTCAACAACAACAATGCCTTTTACAGTAAAGGACAGTGATCGTAAACTCCAGGACGATTAATACTTGAAATAACTGTTTTAAATGACAGGAGCAGTTTTTGGATGAGTGAAGATAGAAAGGTTTGTTGAGTGCAGGAAACTTAAAGCGACACCATTGAGCGACAGCGCCCTCTTCAGCCACACGTGGCTCTGAAGGTTTAGTCCCACTCCCTGAACTGAGACACAACTGAACAGTGGACATTACCCATGATCCCCGGCTTCCTGAATCAGAGGAGCTGTCGACGTTATGAGGACCAAGCTTTGGTGTACAGCTGTGAACATGAAATAAAAACCTGTCTGATGCTTGTTTATCAGAGCCGACGGCTCAGAGCTGCAGCTTTTACAGCAGCAAACACACAACAACACAACAAAAGAAATCTGAAACCTCAACACTGTGGATCTACTGCCATCTAGGGGTGACTCCTGCAGCAGGGAGGGCAAAGTCTTCACGTTTGAGAAGCTTCTGTCCACAAACTTCAGTTGTCTTTGAGACAATAGACAATCAACTGATTCCTTTTCTGTGAATTCATCAGTTACAGTTGTGAAAAGTGGAGAAATATACCTGAAGAAGTCGATGGAGACGTCCAGGTCTTCTTCCAGAACAATGGCGTAATTAGCCTCCTGATATAAAATGAAGAACAACACACACACAGGCTGCGTCAGTGCTAATTTAATATTACTGAAGCTCACAAGGAAACGACACATGATCCTTATAAGTAATTAATAAATGATAAAACGATAAAGTCAAAAAGCTGTCGTTAAAAAGAGTTAGAAAAACAGCCTCGTTTTAAACGTTTGATATTGAAATGCTGAGCTTCATTCAGTTAAATATCAAACACATGTTACATCATCAGTATCTTTTCCTTGTTAGTCTTTAAAACCTGAGAGTGAGCGACTCACTGGGTGAAGGTTGAAGGTTGCAGTCAGACTGGCCTTGTAGTGCTGCGACGGAGAGAAGAGACAACACAAGCTTCAGATCTCAGACAGCCACACTTTAGTTTCAGAACTAGGATCCCGCCCCCTCGTTCTCAAGCCCCTCAAAGACTTGTCCAAACACTGATGGACATGTTTTAGTTTTCAGGGACTTCTGGACTGACAGAAATGGAAACTCGCGTTCTCTTCCTGACTCGATCTCATCAGTTATGACCCTTTGACCGGTAACACAGCGTTTCTCATGAAGTACAGAGACTGTGGCAGCTGCAGTTTCATCACAATCTGAATTTAAGACACTTCTCATAATATCACAAATGGCTTCACGCCCGTCACGTGTTAGAAACCCATCAACACGTCCACCCGCTCACTGGGATGTTCCTGCTCTATTCTCTCAAGGTCTCAGAGTTCAGTGCACGCCGGACACTTTACAGAAACAGTTCCACCTCGTCGTCGGTCCGAGCACAGAAATCCCTCCTCTTGCTTTGCACCATGTTCCTCGTTCGTGGTATTTTCTGTAACTAAGCAACCAACTGCTGAGAAGACAATCTGCTTCCTGTTTAGACCGGCACGCGCACCAATGAGTAGATGGTCGTACGATGTGTGTTTTCAGGTGAGTTGTAATGGACGGAAATGTTCAAATACAAAGCTCAAACAATTATTTTGGTTATAAAATGAAAACATGGGTGTGGACGCAGCCTCAGTACTTTAATGACTCGAGGCTGAAAACTTTAAATGAGCCTGAAGTAGTTTCATGACAGAACAGGTGATAAAGTGGAAACGTAAAATCAGTGAATTAAATATAATATAGGTGTGAATGGTTCACCTGTGATACTCTGGCGTTCTTGATGCTGATGGGTGTGTGTTGAACTCCTTTCAGTCCGAACAGCTCGACAACATCCATGGGCTCCTGAGACACACAAACAACACAGCCTTCGTTTACTTTCAAATGTTGAAGCAACTGAACCGCACGAAACGTAAATCTACCCTCACGGTCAAACAGGAAATACAACTGTTACCTCATAATATCCATCGATGAAGACGGTGATCATCTGTGGGTTGACACCGTGAGCGGAGAGAAGTGACCTCAGCATTCTGAAAAACACACGACGGGTTCAAAGCCCAACAGAGGAACGACACTCGTTTATTTCTGGGCTCTGTGTCACTGACGTTATGATTTTTCTAAACATAAGAGGGGGGGAAGAGCACCATCTTCTTTCTTTCTCGGATCTTATATATGTTGTTAGCTCGCAACAATACCAATCTTTAAATGCAGCACTACTTCACAACCCTGGAATTAAGTAAGTCAATGCAGAAATATTTCATAAAATTTTCCGGATGAGTAAAAATCAAAGACTACAGGTTGATATCAAAATAAAACTTGATTTGACTCTAACGTTCTTTTCAAAGTTCCATTTGTTGTGTTGTTATTGCATCTCTAAAATATGTGGAACTGGTTTATTACTGGTGACAGGTGTGGGCACATGGAAAACACTGAATATGAATTGATTCATTTTGTCACTGTTTGCAAAATTAAAAGAGAAAGTCAATTAAGTGTGTCAATTACACATTTTTGTGTTTATATTGCATATTTATAAAAAAGCCTCATCATGTATTTGTACTTTCTTAGTAATTCGAGATTCTGTTTTTGTTTTTCCCCTTGTTACTGTTAATTTAGAATTTCTTCTATGAACGATAAATAAAATCGTTCTTACCTTATTATCTTTCTTTCGTTTGAATGCATTATAACTGTGTTTACGGCCACAATCGTTATATTTGAGTTTTTCCTCTTCCAGCCATGATAGTTGATTTCATATTCCAGTAAAAATTTGTCTCCGCGAGTAGAAATGTGAAAAGAGCAAAAACTCCTACAAACTACCAGAGGTTCAGAGGTTCAGCTGAAACACACAAAACCCTTGATTTGACTTTCTGAAAGTTCTTTATCAAATGTTGCCACGAATTTGTTTCCGTTCATAGGAGAGAACAAGTAAAGCATGAAACTCTTTTAGATCGTGTGTACGGTGAGTGTCACGGTCTTACCGGTACAGATAGTTGGGTCTGTTCCCTGCGATCACGGCCACAGGGACACTCAACACGTTGCTGTTGGGGAACTGGAGGGACAACCAAAACAAAGTGAGTCAAAACTGAAAACGAGTTAGGAATAAAATTCGAATATTACAAATTGCATTATAGAGGAAGATTTAAAGTCGTATTGTGTTTAAACTAGGATGTTCTCACGCACTGTAAATGCAGTGAAATCAACCAAACAGTGAAAAGCCTCATTGTGCATCTTACCGGGTCGGGGTTGAACTCTATGGGCGCCGGGTCCTTGCAGCTGCAGATGCTTCCGTATCCTTCCACTTTGCTGCAGAAGAGCTTCCTCCTCCTGTTCAGCTCGGTGTCGGCCCAATGGACACTCTGCCTCTGCAGGACGGAGGAACACATCACAGTTCACAACAAGTGCTTTACAACTCTGATCTGAACATCCAACATTTGCTCCAGTTGCAGCCATCAAAGGGTCCATCAAGCTGTATGGAGGCGCGTCTCTCACATGTGCAGAACGCAGCAGGAGATTATCCAGGGGCCGGTACTACAGAGTAGAACTTGTGGTTATCTGGTTTACTTCAGGGTTTTCAGTCCTGCAAAGCTCGTTCCCTTCTTATCGGGGTGGATCACCATGGTAACTTGTGCTGAACGGCTAACCTGCTCCATAAAGAACCTCCAGAAATGTTCTGAAACATGTCCGAACTTCAGTGCGGCTGAGAAAGCAGCCACCGACTTTTAAACCCAAAAACACATTACAACTGTATCTCACCTTCAGAGGCCGTGAGCTGCACCTCGGTCTTCAGCAGCACCGGGTCTCCCCAGGTGGACAGAGCCGGGGACTTGGAATGCTTCTCTCCGTAAACTTGACCTGGACACAGAAAAACACAGTAACTCTCAACCAGCAGGTCCCAATGGATCAAATGACTCGTGACTGTTTGAAAGTAAGATGAACCGATCTACCTCCTTTCTTCACCACCAGCGTCCACATGTCCCTCCAGCTGAGGATGAGCGCCGCCTGACTGCCGAGAGTCTTCAGCAGGTTCTTCGCAGCGTCCTTCAGGTGGAACGTGCCCTCGTCCTGCAGATGAAAAAACAAACGATTCCTCACTCCCTCATTAATGCTCTTTGTTTGTCACCGGACTGGTTCTTCAGTGGAACAGCAGCAGCAGCGGCGGCGGCTGACCTTTATAGTGAAGATGAGAACTCGGCCTCGAGTCACCATGTTGAGGAAGAGGATCATGGCTTCATCCTCGTGAGGCGAGTAGGTGTCAAATATCCTCTTGGCCATGACGTGACCCTGAGAGACACACGGAGACAGACAGTGACTGAGTCGTCGCAGCTTTCAGATTACAAACCATTTGCATTAGAAAGTTTGGTTGCATGTTTTTTTTATTTTCCTCCACAGAGCAGATGTTCAACTCAAAGCAGAAGATACTTACAGTTGCCTGGTTGAGCACGATCACGTGGATCCCTCTGCCTTGGTCCCGCATGTCGTCCTCCAGAACCTGCAGGCGACAAACACACATGTTCTACCCGCACACAACAGACGCAGCTTCAACCAACCTGTCAGACAATCAATCAAACTCACCGTGGTTCCATCCACTGCCACGTAGACCTTGGAGCGGCTGGAGTACACCTCGATGTCCAGGATCTTGCGTCCGCTCGCCGGTCGGCGTGGCGTCTCCATGTTGGGCACAGCGTCCTCTACAGGAGCACAAGGACACAATTAGGTTCTCGGCAGGAAAGATGTTGTCAGGTGTGTTGATTAGCTACACAACACGTGTTTGATGAGAACGAACAAATAGCAAAGCTAAAGACGTCTCGGGAATCGGTCTCATCGGGTCTGGTTGGACTTGGTGGACCCTGAGAAAGGTGAGAGGAGCAATGCAATGTTTTGATATTCACATATTCATTACTGACTTATGGGTTCCGTGTGTTGACTGTTTGAAAAGGACAAGATCATATTTAGCAAAACAGAGAAACAAAAAGCTTAACAGTCCGATCAATGATATTTTCTATCCCATTAATATGCTTCGATATTTCCAGACTTCAAACCACAGATGAAAGTGAGTTTCAGGAAGGGATAGCTGCAGATAATGAAGGGGGGGGGGCAGAAGCAACAGACGACCCCGAGAGCAACACAGACGACAGAGACGTGTTTAAACCGTCCAGCTCACTGACGGGTCCCGAACACGTGTCTCACCGTATTCCTGTGCAGCCGCATCTTCGCTCGCGACCCGCCTCGTGTCCAGGATCAGTTTGATGTTGACGATGACGGTGATCAGCAGGAACAGCACCGCGGCGGCCTGGGGACACAACATGCAGGCTCCTGTTTGAAATGCGGTTCCGTCATGAGTTGGACCTGACGGAACCCCCCCCCCCCCCCCCAGTGTTCCCCACTGACCTGGCAGAAGCGCCGGATCGTCCTCTTGTTGGTCAGTTTGTATTTCCAGGTGAGGTACAGGCTCCTCTGCTGCCGCGGGACGAAGGGCTTGGCTCGCGGGTTGGGGGTCCAGGTCTCCATCCTCCCGACACTGAGCTCAGCAGACCCTCCGCCTGCCCTCCTCCACCTGCGGGAGGAGGCCGGGACATGCACGGGGACACACGGGGACACGGGGACACGGGGGGGGGGGGCGTCACATCGCCGACTGGAGACCCACAAACAGCCCGTCCACCGCAGCGGCAGCAGCGGGAGCTAACGACCGGGTGTAGCAAACAGAGCTAGCTGCCTGTGTCTGGGCGACTTGGACTTCCGGTTCCTGTTGTCACGAGTTGTCAATGAGCCGTTAAATGTCACAGCTCAGAGATAAACATGCTACATGCTACATGCTACATGCTACATGCTACATGCTACACCTCTGTGCGACGACTCACGGCGTTTCCGTCGCAGACACTAACACGTCACTAAGCTCGTCCTCCTCCTTCCTCCTCCTCCTCTCTTCTTCTTCTTCTCCTCCTGTGGTTTGTTGTAGCATCCACAGTGCTCAGCTCACCACTGCCTCCTACAGTACACATGTTAAACTGCAACAATCCAATTCATTCTGTTGGTTGAATTTGAGTTTTATTTTCACATTTTCTGCTTATTTATTGTATTTTATTTCAATATATTATAAATATTTAAATTATTATTTCAATGCATTCATTTATTAACTTTATATTGTTATTTATTAAGACTGTACAACCAGCTCTGCTCCCAGTAGAAGTACACACGGATTGCTGTGTCTTTATTTACATGCACCTTATAGTAATAAAACTAATAACTTTATTTGTATAGCACTAATTTAAACAAGGTTACAAAGTGCTTCACAAAATACATGGCAAAAAACCCCCTAATGAATAGTTTTAAGCACCAAATCATAACATATACATAAAACCTTGTTTTTGATATGAGTTGTCAGATTTTGTAGTTTATTACACGTGTTGTGTGTAGTTAGTTGTCTTTGCTAACAGCTGTGGATCAGTTAAATTGTGTATTTCACAATAATATGACTGTTTACTTGTGGAGGACTCCTGATGTTGTTCCCACACTTCCTGTCTACACTGGCACGTGTATGTACAGTGTGTGCGAGTGGTCACGTGACACGTGTTTCCAGGTGTGTTCGTATGGACGAGGATTGAAACTGAATCAGAGCCCAAATGCTTGTGTGGACAGAGATCATAGTCCTATGGATGTAACCTTGAAGGTCTTGGAAACATCTAGAGATGATTATCTGTGCTCCTGCAGACGTATGTTCCTGGAAACAAAAGTCAAAATCCAGCACATTTTTTCTGTTCACGGCAGCATAAAAGTTGAACATTAATGATTTTATGATGCTGCACCCAAAGACGCAGTGAACACAAAGAGCAGAAAACACAAAGAGCAGAAAACACTGAGAAAACTTCGGAGTCGTGCTGGACGATGAGGTGAGTCAGTGCTTAGTTTTATTGTCGTATCTATAATCAATAACATTAATATGTTGAATACCATGGATCCAAAGTTACTGCCTCATACACTTTTTCTTTCTTAACATTGTTCTTCATTTTTATATTATTTATTCTTTCCTTCTGTCCTTCACTTCTCTCTCTTCAGTTTCATTCCCTTCTTCTCCACCTTGTGTTTTTCTTAATCTACTCCCTCCTTCATTTTAGCCACTTATTCTGTTTCTGGAGCAAAGCTTGTCTGCTCCTTCTTTCCTTCGTCTATTCTTTATTGATTCCCTTCTTTTCAGTTCCCTTTCTTCACTTTTTCCCCATAGTCCTTTCTGTCTTTCCCTCCTTTTCCTCTCGCTGAGACATCAACCCTCTCTTTCTCTCCCTGTTACTTGATCTCCATTTCCTCCGCCTGTCCCATGCACCTTTGAGCCACTTTTCTTTATTCTTCTTCTCTCTTTATTTACTCCTGTAAACATAAACGTGACACCTGTAAGTTATGTGTTTCCTCCTCTGTTCCTCTTTCATTCTTCCCTTGCTTCCCCTTCACTCGTCACTTAATTTCCTCCTCCCCTTTTTTAGCTCCTTTGGTCTACATCCCTCCTGATGTCCTTCCATCCTTCATTTATATAATCTACATTTCCCACCCTCACTCATTCAGCAGCAGGATAATGCAAATTAAAATGTGGCACAGCAAACAAGTCAGATTCAATAGTGCAGGAGCTGATCATCCTCGCTGCAGGTCTCATTACATATCCATATGACTTGGATATTAGCGTTCTCACATACAGAACCTCCAGAAAAGGAAAATATCCCGACTTCAGTGAAGGTATGAAAGCAGCTTTACTGTTTCTTCTTTCCTCCGCTTCTTTCTTTGCTCCACATGAAATGAACCTGAACACAACACGCCAGAGAGCTCATTATATCACAGGTGATTTATTACTCCTCATTTTCATTCTCCATCAGTGCTGCTCAGAGTGACATGGCCCTGGAGGACAGACTGGGGGCGCTGCAGTGCCACTTCACCTGGGATCTGGAGCCCGGCAGGACCAAACTGTTCAGTATCAGGGACAAGCTGCAGGACATCGGCACAGAGGAAGGATACAAGTGGCTGGGTCACATTTACAACCTGCAGGGGTACGTCCACTTCCAGCTGGGGTCCATTGAAGTAGCCAGGAGTTTCTTCAGCAGAGCCGCGGAGGCCTTCAGGCAGATTAGAAACACGGTCTCAGAGGAGGGTCCCTGGCTGGTGGTGACCTATGGGAACCAGGCCTGGCTGCACCATCATCAGGGAGAACAAGCAGAGAGTCGGGCTTGTCTGTCAAAGATCGACGGCCTGATGACTGAGTATCCATCGCAGGACGAGCTGCACCCGGAGATCTGCGCTGAAAAAGCCTGGACTCTGATGAAGTTCAGCGGAGAACAGAAGCTTCTGGCAGCGGATTACTTCCAGAGAGCCATCCGGATGCAGCCGGATGTGGTGGAGTGGCAGACCAGCCACGTGTTAGCGTTAGCAAACACATTTAAACACTCCAACCTGAGGACGGACATCTGGGAGAAAATGAAAATCGCAAAGGATCACGATCCAGAGAACTTGTACCTCGCCGCTCTCTACCTTGAGGCATGCACCAGGAAAGGACAAAAAGTCAAAGATGAAGCTCATGCGTTGGCCCAGAGGGTTTTGAGAAAGCCTGTTAGCAGCTACAGTGGAATCAAACCACTACTAAGGCTGTACGCAATCTACGTATCCATGGATGAGGCTATTGACCTGGCGGAGGGGGCTCTGGAGAGGCATCCAGACGAGCGCTACCTGAAAAGATGTGCGGCAGTATGTTACAAGATGAAACTCCTTCTGGACAGGGACAGTCCCCTGGAGCACTGCATGGTCGACAGGGCGATTAGTCTCTACAGGGAGGTGATTTCTCTTTACCCCGATTCTTCACTCAAAAGAAGAATATCTCTTGCCACCTTATACGCACAGTCAGATCACAGCCAGGCGGCAGCCGAGCAGATTTACGAGGAGCTGCTCGACAGTGACCTGGACCCTAAAGGGGCACAGATCCTTTACAGCTGCTACGCAAAACATTTACATTTCATCCAAAAGGAGAGCCACAGGTCGATCGAATACCACATGAAGGCAGCGGCGATACCACAACAATCGTTCTATCGGGACAACAGCGTCAGTATTCTAGAGCGGATTAGAGACAGGAACAGAAACAGGATGTGTACAGAAATAGGGGAGTTTTTGGCAAACCTGAAAATATAAGAGCCCTAATAAAGAAGAGGGGATGTTTAATACAACAGTTTCTCAACTTGTTCCTCTGACCGTTCTTCCCACTTTCCTCACACTTAGAATAAAGGAGTATTTTGTTGAAACACCTGATCCACTGCATGTGAACAATCGATGAGAAAAACTCATCAAAAGTATTAATATCAGTGGAAATCAAGGAATAAAGTCATTAACATGTACCAGCGGCAGAACATTCTAACTTCCAGTAAATAAAGCTGTTGTTCAAACGTGTTTTTTCTCATTATAACAGTAGAACAATTTTGATTGTCCTTACTAGTTGTGTTTTAATGGTTTCAATAATTTGTGCACTCCTGAAAATGCCCTAAAAATCTAGCAGTATAAACTCCAACATACAGGTGGCGTTAGACTTTAATGCTGGTTTCCACCTGCATTCAAACAGTCAGCAGCAGACCCACTAAAGAAGCAGAAAGTGGGATCTGTCGGTAACAGAACTTTTTTTTTCCCCAGTGTCGATTTGTTCTGTGAGATTTGGAAAGTAAGAATGAGCAAAGCTGGTAAGGAAAGAAAACAGTGTATCTGTGAGTGATCCGGGTAAACTGCACATCTCACCTGGCCTATTGTGTTTCGATAACGACACCTTAGGGTCGGCTGTAGTCTGATGCAAAGATACGCAGAAACAATGTGAAGTATGTGTGTGGAAGGGCACCATCTATCTTCCTGACAAATAGAGTCAGTAGGCGTGGCCCTGTTGCTGAAGAACATCAACAACTACAACATTCTGAATTTGTGCCTAGTGCTGGCTGCCGCTTCGACAGAGACATGCGTAAAAGCTGCATCTTTATAACGTGATTTCAGACGCAGCCTCCCTCGTGCGTCACCTCTGTTTTTCTCCTGACTTGATTCGTTTCGCCTGCTTGTCATTGGTTCTCTTTGTATTCAAGTCAACTCCTCACTTCAGCTTTTGTCGAGTCGTCTGCGTCTCTGCCTGTGTCGTCTGCGTCTGCTGTATATTCCTGGTCCTGCTTTGTTGTAGTTTGTTTCCTGCCGTGTCTGCAAACCTTATTTGATTTATTTTTTCAATGTATTCTGTTGTTTGATTGGATCTGCCTCGCTCCTGCCTTCGGATCCACCTGCTCGCTGCATCGAGTCACCACTAAAAGTTCAAACTTCGTTTCCCATATTTCCCTTGATTGCAACTGTGATTAACTTCTGTGACAATGCAGCCAAGTGTGATGCTTTCATGACCAGGGAATGCTTCATTCACTCATACCAGTGTCCCTTCACATCACTCCCAGTCAGCAGCACTTGTGGTTGTGTTATGAGTGTCGACTCTGTGCTGTCACTGAAGTTATCCTCTAACTATTTTAGTCCTGTCATATTGTTCTGACATAACTCGTGAATGTGCCAAAACTGGTTTAGCAAGAAAATCGTGTTGAATCTATTTGTGAATCTTGCATAAGGATAATAAAGAAACAGGTGTGGCAGCTTCTCACAAACCTTAAATCATATTTATCAACCTGACCCTGAAGCGTCATATTTGTATATTCATACTTGTTTTGTGTCTTTGTGGTTGTGTCCTATTCGTCTCACTTTAAAGTATTTTGCGTATCTTTCAGCCTTTTTGGTTATTCTTTGTCTCCGTGTTGTCATTTGTTTGATTTTACAAGAAGAAATATTAACACTCACTTGACACAGAGGTTCTGGACCAGGGTCCCCCCCCCCCCCCTGCTGTCTGTAATCCAGTGTTTTCTTATTTTGTCAGTGTCCTCACAGCAGCAACTAGTCGGCTGTCAACCTGTGCAGGAAAGGAGATAAAAGAACATTTTAGACAGTATATGAACATGAAGCAGTTTTAACAAACACCACAAACCTTTGATTTCTAAAGGCCAGAGATATAAATAGAGAGGCTGTGCCATCAATGCAACAACAGGAGGTGTGGTAATGTTGCTAAAGAACATCCACATTACAGCACAACTCACCATAGAGAACAAGAGAACACGATTTTGAGGTCAACAGCAACAATTTTAAATTTGAATCTGAGCCTGAACTATTTCACAGCAGCCATCTTGACCTGGGGTCACGTTAAGTCTCTGGAGACAAAGACCTTTTGTGAATTGAAATGTCTGTTTGACTATTTCACGTCACGATGTCTCCAGGTCTATTATCCTGGAAAACAGTACAACCACAGTTACAATGATTCTAAAGGAGAGAAAAAACATTTTAATGGACATTAAACATAACAGAGCATTAAAATATAGTTCTAAACTTCTGACTATCTTCACATGAACCTTTGATGAGACTATAGTGTTAGAATTAGCTGTGGACCGGACACCTTAGGATACAACCATGGTCCATTATTACTCTTTGTGTTAAAACCTTTTTAAGCCATGGGGTTTTAATCTTTTTAAACTATAAAGACCACTTTTCCAAGTCGTTTTATTTCTGGGTGCCGTCCCAGCTGAGTGTGAGGACGATCCTCGACGACTCCTTGCGAGGTCCAAGCGAACGTTGGACGACGTGCAGCAGTTGGGCTGAATCTGAATGAGTGAAGGTGAAGCTGAGCTTCGGTCTCACACACAAGGTAATAGGATTTCATCGTCATTTCAATAATTAAATGTGGAAAAAAGTTCGGATTTCAAACTAAATTTCGTTGCCTAGTTAAATATTTACTGTGGAGGACCAATGTGATTTCAGGCTGAAGTAAAGCTTGAAACTCAAATACATAAATCAACGCTCAATGAGAATTAACCATGATATCATTTCTTCTGTTGTTATTTGTATAACTAAATTCATGGTGTTGTGCCATAATGCATCAAACGTGATACCATAAAATGGTGTGCCTTTCGGCATTCAATAAATTTGGTTATCAAAAATCAAAAATATTAAATATATTAATATTAAATTATAACTTTAATTGATTAAAGTTACCTCGGGGCACCACCCTTCAAAGGAAGGGAAAAGAAAAGATAGCCAATTTATTGATTAAGTCTCATAAAGGTACTAACTACAAATTTGGAACTCTGATTAACAATTAAATTAATAACTATAACCAAAATTACCATATACATAGTTAGCTAAGTTGAAGGATATGGAGTTCTTGACAGTGTAGAGGTTGGCAAAATTCACTTATGAAACATTAATGAAAAAATATTTGTGAAAGAAAGACATTTATTATGAATATAATAAAGTATAAAACACAAATTACTAACGGTGTAATTACTAAACAAAGATAGGCCTGCGAGTCTCCATGTGTGTGTGTGTGTGTGTCTGTGTGAGTCAGCGTGCTTTCAAAATGGTGGCTGGCCAAAGAGATAACACCCGTCCCCCCCCTATTGGAATGTTTACGACCTGTAGAGTTAAGGAGGTGAAGGGTTATGCGTGTGTCTGTGTGTGTGTGTGTGTGTGTGTGTGTGTGTGTGTGTGTGTGTGTGTGTGTGTGTGTGTGTGTGTGTGTGTGTGTGTGTGTGTGTGTGTGTGTGTGTGTGTGTGTGTGTGTGTGTGTGTCTGTGTGTGTTGGTGCCAAATTAGAGGAAGTTACTAGATCGGATGCAACGAAAGACTGTAGAAGAGCATAACAGACTAACATTACCTTCTCAATAACTTGTACCCAAAATATCACAACACCACAAATCAAACTTATAACATCACACAGAATCGAATAAACAGTCTTGCTTAGCTTAGTATAATTATTAAGCCCAGTTGTGTTACCCGTCCGTGGAAAAGGGGAAAAGAGTTGCTGTGCAGTTCGCAGTTCTGTGAAGTCGTCTTGCTGGTTTCTGTCTCCGGCCTTCGTGGTTCTGTTCAGCTGTGCAGCTCAGTTGCTGTTTGAAGCTCTCTGGCGGGACATCGCGTCGCTGCCTGAAGGTTGGTAGAGCTTGGAGTGTGAGGAGGTTTCCTTGGTGAGATGAGCTGGAAGCTGCACCTTCGTGCTCCTCTCGAAGAGTTGGATGGGAAGAGAAGATGTGGGCTGGAGAAGAGGCTCGACAGCCTTCCCTCCGTGGAGGGGCTGTAGGAAGCGTCGTAGAAGGATTGTAGAAAGAGATAGAAAAGGGGGAGAATCGGCCTTATATTGGCCCGGTGACCTCACAGGTCATGGGGTCCAGAGTGACCAATGGGAGTTGAAACCTGTTTCCCTGGGGGGGGGGGGGGTTACACCTCTGTTTGACGTTGCCGCACCCTGGGAGGCAACGTCTAAAGATGTCTAACATCATAGATCTATATTATATTATAATATATCATATTATACCATAATATATTATATTATACCATATTATATATTCGGCCCAGAGACTTAAGGACAGTTGATGACAAATATATAACGTATGAGACACAACATTGTTTCCCCCGATTGCTATGTGGTGTTGCGACACCGAAATAATAGTCACATATTGAAGCTGTGTGTCAGAGAGAGAGAGACAAAGAGAGAGAGAGAGACAGAACCCACCTTGTGAAGAACATATTTTGATTTCCAAAGTCCTATTATTAAGGTAAACGTAAAGAGAGGCTGTGGCGTCAGTTCAATAGTAGGTGTGGCAGTGTACCAGAGCATTAACAATACAGCTGTCTGAGGACTAACCCTGTCTTTACTGACGTGACGTGGTCAGTCAGATAGACCAGGGAGGTACACAGCTTTGGTATGAGTCCTGGGACAATGACACTGCAGCGTGTGAAATACTTCGCTGAACTGTTGCCAGCATCACGTTTGCTGCGCTGCTGCTACTTCTACCCCAATCTGTTTCCATGTGGTTTGTCATTAATGATGACAAATGATCAATTGTTGATTGATCAGTTGTACATTAAATCCCCCCCACACACAGAGGAGGGAGGGGTCATGGTGCAGACCATGACAAAGATCCTCCACCAACAGACTGAGGAGCATATATATATATATATATATACTGTACATTTGGATACTTAAATGATCCTGAGGGAAATGTAGGTCTATGTTTTATGCATTTTGTTTTTGGTGCACAATCCTCAACAGGTAAACACTGACGAAGTTAAAATGTGTGTTTAGGTGTGCTAACCCTTACCCTGTTTTCCTCTGTGACAAACGACAACAGACAAAAACATATCCACATTTG
Source organism: Reinhardtius hippoglossoides (assembly GCA_006182925.3). Lineage (NCBI taxonomy): Eukaryota > Metazoa > Chordata > Actinopteri > Pleuronectiformes > Pleuronectidae > Reinhardtius > Reinhardtius hippoglossoides. The sequence continues at coordinate 26,510,986 of CM031683.1, read as the reverse complement.
AGGAAGTGAAAAAGTATGATTTGCATCATTGCTTTCCATAATAAGACTCCAAGAGGTGTTCTGACACACACACAAATTGTGTGACCAAGGCAAAAACAATTTCATATATGTGAACAGTGTTTGTGTGTTATATCTATCTATCTATCTATCTATCTATCTATCTATCTATCTATCTATCTATCCATCTATCCATCTATCCATCTATCCATCTATCCATCTATCCATCTATCCATCTATCTATCCTATCTATCTATCTATCTCTACTCTATTTCTATCTATCTATCTATCTATCTATCTATCTATCTATCTATCTATCTATCTATCTATCTATCTATCTATCTATCTATCTAGATACATATTGATGTCTAGATACTTAAATGATCCTGAGTGAAATATAGGTTCATATTGGTGCACAATCCTCAACAGGTTAACACTGACGAAGTTAAAATGGGTGTGTTTAGGTGCGTTGACGTGTGTTCCTCTGTGACAAAAGAGAGACTGACTGAATGATGAATGATCACGCTGTAAAAATGGAAACACGCCCGATCCCTGAGATATTCAGATATGTATCAGTCATGCAGGCGTTCATCACCTGTAGAGTATATAAAGTGCCTCCGTGTGGATGAGAGGTCAGAACTTACCTGTCCATCATGATGAAGCTGCTTCTTTCTCTGACTCTCATCTGGGCGCTCTCCAGCACAGGTAACTAATTACTATTTTTAAGAATATATTATTGAGCAGATGAAATAATTCAGTCATGTATGTAGTGTTTATTTATACTTAAATCACAACCCATATGTCTGAAACTCCTTCTGAACAGTAAGAAGATTTTTTATCCTTTATGAACCACAATTTAGATCAGATCATCATATCACTGACTATGTTTCTCCACATTGCAGGTGCAGCACTTGTGTGTGAAACTTGCACAGATGCTGAGTGTTCAACCACAGCAGCAGTTACATGTGTAACAGAGACGATGTGTATCACAGCTTCCATTCAAGGTAAACTTCTCTACAAGTTACTTTCCATGTACTGCAAAGTGACGTGTGCTTTCCATCGCCATTAACTAACTGCACTTTGACTCTGCAGCCGTTTCATCTGGGACTCCTGGACAGCAAATCTACAAGGCCTGCGCCCCCCCCTCCCTGTGTCCATCCACAGGCCCTCAGACATTTTCAGTAAACTTTGGTGTTTCGAGTGCACTTGCAAGTGCTACATGCTGCAGCACAGACAACTGCAACTCCGGCACTCTGCCTTGTAAGTAGATGTAGATGACTATCTTATTAATCTGCATCCTTCTTCTGACATGTTCGATTTTTAATCCATAACACTTCCATCTTCTCTCTTCCTCTAATAAACAGTATCATTTCTGTTTCAGACCCTGCGGTTCCAGCAGATAACAGTCGACAGTGTCATGTTTGTGACCCCATCACCTCTGATTGCAGCCTTTCAACACAATGTAAGGGAACAGAGGATCGCTGCTTTCAAGCCACTGGTAAGTCTTCTTCTTATAAGATATATTTACTCATGTACTAAACATCTAAAGCACTTTAATTAAATCTGTATCAACTGTGTTACTCTGTATTTATGATCCATAACATTAGAGATTAAAAACGTACTTTTTACAGCCTTATGTCTTTTTATGAAATGTTTACTTTCTCATCATCTTAAGATCATCATAATGTTTTAGATTTAAAGAGCACACAGGAGATAAAGTAGTTCAAATAAGTTCCATCTTGACCAGTTGACAATTTGTATTCATTTTGAGAGTTTCTTTGATTCCAAAATGACTTAAATGAACAATTCTTTGTTTTGATAATCATTGAACTAACAAATGGTAACAGCTTTGAAAACATGAGATAAATACTGCACAACAATAAACATTGAGCAAACTCATTAATTGAGTTAGATTTAGTTCAACATTTTTACTGACGTGAACGTATGTTTAAATTGTGGACTTGCTTGTTTCACTGAGACAAGTAACTTCACATCAGACTGAGACACAGTGTTCTGCTGCCCTGTGCTGGTGGAACGCTTCAGGCCTGAATCACCTCTGAAAACAACCAGTATAGCTGAAGGTGTGGTTGGATTTGGTCACACATATTCTCTGTTGCACACGTGAGAACATAAAACAGTGAAATCAGTGATGTCACGAGGTCCTGAAGTACACGTGTACATGTCAGTAATAAGGTGCGATGTTAAAATACTGCACGACTGTAACCATGGCAACAACTGATGTTAAACAACTGTCATCAAAATACATTTCCTCATGAATTAAATGTTACTCTTAAAGTGAAGAATTCTCTCTGAAATTATTCAACTAACAAACCTTCGATTGTGATTCATCTTTAGTGACGGATGGGGGCGTCACTTCTCCAGCCTTTGGCTGTGCATCTTTAAATATGTGTACAGCTGCTGCCGTCCTGGGGACACTGCCTTTCATGCAAGATGTTGGTACCATTGCCAGTGGACCAGTCTGTTGTGAGACTAGTTTGTGTAACACTCTCACTACAACAACAACAACCACGACCCCAACGACAACAACCACTACCCCAACTACAACAACCACTACCCCAACTACAACAACCACTACCCCAACTACAACAACCACTACCCCAACTACAACAACCACTACCCCAACAACAACAACTACTCCAACTACAGCAATGACTACCCCAACTACAACAACCACTACCCCAACAACCACTACCCCAACTACAACAACCAATACCCCAACTACAACGACGACTACCCCAACAACCACGACCCCAACTACAACAACCACTACTCCAACCACAACCACCACGACCCCAACAACAACAACCACTACCCCAACTACAACTACCACGACCCCAACAACAACAACCACTACACCAACTACAACAACCACTACCCCAACTACAACAACCACTACCCCGACAACAACCACAACTACTCCAACTACAGCAACGACTACCCCAACTACAACAACAACTACCCCAACAACCACGACCCAAACTACAACAACCACTACCCCAACAACCACGATTCCAACGACAACAACCACGACCCCAACAACAACCACTACCCCAACTACAACAACCACTACCCCAACTACAACAACCACTACCCCAACAACCACGACCCCAACTACAACAACCACTACCCCAACAACAACAACCACTACCCCAACAACCACGATTCCAACTACAACTACCACGACCCCAACAACAACAACCACTACCCCAACTACAACAACCACGACCCCAACCACAACAACCACTACCCAACAACAACAACCACTACCCAACAACCATGATTCCAACGACAACAACCACAACCCCAACAACAACCACTACCCCGACTACAACCACCACTACTCCAACTACAACAACCACTACCCCAACAACCACTACCCCAACTACAACAACCACTACCCCAACTACAACAACCACTACCCAACACCACCCACACCAACTACAAACACACCCACAACACCAACACAACCCAACCACAACAACAACCACACACACAACTACCAACACACACCCAACTACACAAACCACTAACCCCAACACACACACACCCACCAACAACACCACACCCACACAACAACACACTACCCAACACAACCACCACCCCAACTACAACAACACCACCCCAACTACAACAACCACTACCCCAACACAACCACACCAACCAACACAACAACCACCACCCAACAACACACAACCAACACCCAAACAACAACCACTACCCAACACAACACAACCCAACCAACAACCAACACCAACACACACCCAACACACAACCAACCCAACACAACACACCAACCCAACAACACACCAAACACAACAACAACACCCAACACAACAACACATACCCCAACTACAACAACCCCACACCCAACAACACCACCACACAACACAAACACCAAACAACACCAACCCCCAACTACAACAAACAACAACCCAACTACACAACAACCACAACCCAACCAAACAACCACACCCAACCACAACCAGACACCCACACCACAACAACACCCACCACAAACAACCACACCCACAACAACACACTACCCAACACAAACACCACCCCCAACACAACAAACCACTACCCAACACAAACAACCACTAACCCACACAACAACACACCCAACCACAACCAACACACACCCAACACATCAACACACACAACCACAACCCCACACAACAAACAACCAAACAACCCACAACACACAACCAACCACCACAACAACCAACCCACTACCCAAACCACACCACACCACAACACAACAACACACACCCCAACACAACAACCACTACCCCACAACAACCACACACCCAACACACAAACATACCACCCAACACAAACAACCACAACCCCAACACAACAACACACCCCAACACAACAACAACCATCCCCAACACAACAACCACTACCCCAACTACACCACCACTACCCAACAACCACACACCCAACACACCACCAACCCCAACACAACAACCACAACCCCAACCACACCACCACCCACAACCACCACCAACCCCACAACAACACACCCACAACATACAACACCCTACACAACAAACACCACTACCCAAACACAACACAACCCACCAACACAACCCACAACAACACCTACCACACAAACCACACCCAAAACAACACCACACAAACACCCAACCACAAAACACACACCCAACCACACCACAAACACCCACACAACACCCCCACCAACACCCCCCAAACAACCAACCCAACAAACCCCAAACACCACCCCCCAACTCACACACCAAAACATACAAAACACCCAACAAACCACCCAACACACCACCACACACACCCACAACACACCAACAACACCAACACCCAAAAACACCCAACACACCACAACAACCAACAAACCAACAAACCCCACACACACACACCCAAAAAAACACAAAACCCCCCCAACAAAACCACATAAAAAACCCAAACCCACACCCACCCCAAAACACCCCAACAACACCCCCAACACAACCCAACAACACACACCCACAACACCAAAAACCCAACAACCACCCCACACACCCACAAAACCAACCCCAACAACACCCAACACAAACACCCCAACACACCAACACCACACAACCCCACACACCACCCACAACACCCCACTACAACACAACAACCCAACCACCACCCCAACACACACAACACCACCCACACCAAAACACCCAAACAACCCACCACAACCACAACACACACAACCAACAACCACACCACCACACACACCAACACCCAACTACACACACTACCCCAACACACCAACCACACCCAACCAACAAACCACTACCCCAACAAACCACCAACCCCAACTACAACAACCACTACCCCAAAACAACACACACTACCCAACAACAACAACCACTACCCCCAACAACAACAACCACTACCCCAACTACAACAACCACGACCCCAACAACAACAACCACTACCCAACTACAACAACCACTACCCCAACTACAACAACCACTACCCCAACTACAACAACCACTACCCCAACTACAACAACCACTACCCCAACTACAACAACCACTCCCCCAACTACAGCAACCACCACTACCCCAACTACAGCAACCACTGCCAGTGATGCCTGTTGTGTCCGAATGGGAATGCTGCATCTGCTGATTGGACTCCTCGTTTTCATCCTATTTTAGAGTTCAGAACAAATATGGATGAACCTTTGAATCCACTGGAAGGACTTTGAGAGAACCGTTAGAAGTCTGGTCTTTGGTTTACTATCGGCCATCTTTGATTGGTAGTCACACAGATTATAAAATACCTATTTAGTCAAAAGGGGATAGGGTCTGGGTGAAGTTAAAGTGAGCTAAGTCATAACAATGATATAGACACACTCACAAAACTTTAACTTAACTTTTATTATATTTATTAGCCTGAATTTAAGGGGAACATAAATAGTTTCACGGGAACATTCTCTCTGGGGATTTCTTCACAAATCTGTGTTTAAATATGAAGTGGACTGAATACTGTTATACATTTGATCTTATTTAATTTTTTAGCAAACTGTAAAACTATAATACCTTATTTAAAAATATTATCAGGAATAATTGTGATCATATTAATTATTTAACATTTATTTAAAGCTTTATTTCATGCTTCAAGTGGACCTTGAGTCATTTGTAGAAGTTTTTTCTTTATTTTTCCAGTATTTATTATTATTTTACAATCACATGTTGATGCCAATGTGACTCAGTACAGGTGCGAGTTTCTAAACCATTGTTTCTTTTAATTCTCTTGATTAATTAATTAATTTATTGCATTTCTTCAGACTGTTTTGTATATGACACAAATTGCTTTCACATTTGATTGAGGCCACAAACGATGGGAATGATGATAAATGTGTGTTATTACACAAAAGAAGAAAATATTTACTGCGTTGTATGTTGTAATCATTCATTAAACTATTTCAAAATAAATGTTATTTCTGCTGTCAATCTTCTTTCTGATTAAATCATATCGGGCCCAGCTTCATCAAATAACAAAAGTTACGTTTTCCCAGATGCTTTAGTAGAGAAACCATTTCTATTCTACAGTTGGACATAAATACAGTATTTGCATATATGTAATTGAGAATGTTAATTAGTTTTTTTTTATTATGACAGCAGCAGGATGTGTCACATGCTTCTTCTTCTACGGGTGGAGGCGGAGTTACACCCCAACACGGTTCAGACAACGACTGGCAGCAAAGCAAATGTTTACTAATTATTCAACGATGATAAATGGTATTGGTACAGGAAGTCTCGTGGGATGGAATGGCTGAATTGTGGCGCGACAGCAAGAAACTGGCAGACAGGATACAGGCAGGACGGACACAGCAGGTGAGTCGAGGTGATGACCCGCAGAGGGAAACCCCGCCCACGCCCAGACCTGCACCAATCACACTCACACATACTAGGCATGCCACACATGTCTGTGCTCATTCACACACACACACACAGACACACGGAGGAACGGAGGCCAGGGAGTGGACCATGACACCTTCCTCTTCTTGGAACATAGTGCCTCAAACCTTCTGTAGTGTTTGGAAACAACGTCCGCGGCTGTGCACCAGCTGCGTGCCTCCTCCGGTCCGCTCTGTGAACAGAACAGGTGGCTGCTTGGATCGCAGCGTTCGGGATGTGGTTGTTCAGCCGGGTCTCTGTGATGATAGTCACACAACGAGGTGTAATTCTCCTTCTGATAGAATCCATCTTGTTTGTAAGAGACCTGGAGTTGGCGAGGAACAGTGTCGGGAGCGCTGGTCTGTTCGAGTTTCTGTTTCCTCTCCCCTCAGCCGCCTGCGTTGTTTTGCTGGTGGGACGGTAATGCTGAAACTGAGCCCCATATATGAAATATGAATATATGCTTTTCCGACCTGATTGCCCGTAAATCCTGTCGGGAAATCTGACCTGATCACAGACATTGACAATAGTTTATAGAAGAAGCCAATTTTCTCCCTGACTGTCTGATTTGCCGTTGTAGGTCATAAAGAAGCAACAATTTTAAGATGAGACAATTTCATAACCCGTTTCAAACTCCTTGTAGTAAACATAAAGCTCAGCTTGGTCTGAGTTATATTACAGAACTACTAACTCCCTTTGCTCCGAACGGTTCTTCCTCCCAACACTTTCTAGTAGTTCCTAAATCAAGGCTTGTAACCAAGGATGAGGAGACTTCTGTCACCAGGACCTAATGAGTCTGAGATTCCTTACCTGAGCAGATTAGCCAGCAATTCACCTGTTATTAAAACAATTGCTTATGTTTTAAGCAATATTTTTGTTTTGTCTTGTTCTGTGTTGCTTTATTCCAAAGTAATTTTTTACCTTGTTAAGATTAGTGCTATAGAAACAAAACTAAAGTTATTATCTACTCCTTCTCCTCCACTGCTGGATGCACAACATCCACTAGTGTGAGGTGTGGATGGTGATGATAACTTTATCACCAGCATTAGATTTTACATTTTTGTCTACTTTTAACATACCTCATAAAAAAATTCAATTTGACTTGATTTGTAATATTCTTTCAGTTTACAACAGTAACTTTAAAAACAGTAGAAACCTTTCAGTGTGTGACCCAGTTACTAAATTGATGATAATATTGTTTGGTGCATTACAGTGAGTGGTCAGATAATTATTCAGTTACACTTTTTAAAATCTATTCGATGAAGCTTGTATCAGTCGACACGGCTCAGTCGATGCTGGAAGCTGAATGACACGCGTCACATCCACCTGATGCAGTTACTTAAAAACACCACAGGGGGGCAGATGTTGACAAAGAAGAGGGAGCAGAGATGCAGAAGGATCAGTCCATAACTTTACAATAATTTAAAATGATTCTTCCCGAGAGGCTTTGGTTGTATCCAGAACCATTTGCTTCTGAAGAACCTTTTTTAACCAAATAATTTGCAAGGGTTCTTTGTAAGACTAAGGGTTTCATTAAGAACCATTTTTATTTAACGAGCGCTTTTGGAAGACAGAGTTCTTCAAGGATTGCTAAAAGCACGAGTATTGTATTTTCTCGACCTCTTAATTATCCTTTTCAGTTTCTATTATTTCTCTGTGTGCACACGGCACCGCGGTCGCATGCCATTCGATGGGCAGTGGCACGCCATTCGATGGGCAGTCGCACGCCATTCGATGGGCAGTGGCAGGGCGTTTGCCTATATGCAAATTAGGAAACTTCCGAAGATATTGGCATTCATCAGTATAAGAACACTGAGTTTCATTAGGAAACTTCTGAAGAACAAATTAAAAAATGTTCTGTAGAAGATAATGGTAGATGAGGCCCAATCAAACCAGTTATACCATCCAACAGTCCGTGGTTTGCACTAAGTGGGGCGTTCTCGAAAGCAGCGCCAGAATCAGCACAAAAGTTCTGTCAAATGTTTTTGCTTAACGCAGATCACTCATACCAGTGTCCCTACATTCACATTCAAGATTCCTTTATTGGTCCCACACACACGCACAGACACACTACATGCAAATGACCCATCCGTGTGAACACAGCAGGACACGACACACTCAGTGAACACACAGTGAACACACAGTGAACACACAGAGCAGTGGGCAGCCATGGACGGCGCCCGGTTATCCTCTAACTATTTTAGTTCTGTCATATTGTTCTGACATAACTCGTGAATGTGCTGCATGTCAAAGGGTCGTTTAGGATGATGTCGCTGGATGTTTGAAAGGGCACAAATCACGTATTTGGGATGAATTGATAAGGATTATAATGCTGTGTGGAGCGCTCAAAACCAAAACTTTTAGCAACGATAATCATTTGAATTCATATTGTTTTGCATGTATGAGGTGTGCCATTCTCACACTTAAATCATATTTGCGACTACTTTAAGTGCTTTTTGTATTCTCTTGTTCCGTTTTGTCTTTGTTGTTTTCCTATTCCTCACTTTAAAGATTTGCGTATCCAGGGTCCTCTCCCTCCCCCTTGTCCATTTGTTTGATTTTACAAGAAGAATCTTACACTCCTTGCAGAAGGTTGAGACCAGGATCCCATCATTTAGACAGTATATGAAACATGAAGCAGTTTTAACAAACACCACAAACCTTTATTTTATTTGAAGTTTCAGTTTTGTAGTTTCTAATGTTAAGTCGGCAGAAGCTGAGGTTTTGCAGGTTATTGTTTATCCTGCTGTAAAACTATTTCCACGTGAGTGAATATAGGGACAATGTGTAAAATGACGCTGCATCTATGGGCAGCACCTTTTCTATGAGGGGCAATTCGGGGGGGTTCGGTATCTTGCCCAAGGGCACTTCGGCATGCAGATGAGGAAGACTTCCTCTTCAGTCTCCAAAAAGGGAAATTTATTATTTCCCATTGTTTATGCGCCTCACACAGAAACAGTTCCCATCCATGCAAACATTTCACACATGTGACGCATCTGTGGGAGAAGCTTTATCACCTGAAGAAGAACATACCTTTGATTTCTAAAGGCCAGAGATATAAATAGAGAGGCTGTGCCATCAATGCAACAACAGGGGGTGTGGTAATGTTGCTAAAGAACATCAACAGTACAGCACAACTCACCATAGAGAACAATACTGTATATCTTTAATCAATTTCTTCACTGACATAACACGCAAAAATGATTTTGAGGTCAACAGCAAATACAATTTTTTTTAAGGAGCCTGAACTAATTCACAGCAGCCATCTTGACCTGGGGTCACGCTAAGTCTCTGGAGACAAAGACCTTTTGTGAATTGAAACGTCTGTTTGACTATTTCACGTCACGATGTCTCCAGGTCTATTGTCAGTTCAACCGAAGTTACGCTGATTCTAACAAAGGAAAAATCATATTTCATGGACCTTAAACACAACAGAGCACTAAAATATAGTTTTAAACTTCTGACTTATCTTCACATGAACCTTTCATGTAAACTATAAAGTCTAAAGTCTCATTAAAATGAAACGTTGATGTGTGGATAACAACTGACTGCACAGCTGTTGATATAGCTTGGTGCTTTGGGACCTTCGCTAACGGATAACAACCTGAAGTTAGCTCAACATCTGAAGTATGAAAAACATTACTGAATGAAAAGCTGTCCCTCAGGAGCCGGCTGCTCGCCAGAGAAGCATCCTCCTGCAGAGCCGGAGCAGGTCGATGGTATTGCTTAACACTTTCCGCATAGTTGTGTGGTCACAACTTCCAAGGTAGCTCATGTTTTGTGCGGCACATTGTCCGTCCACCTCGAAAGAAATGTGTTGTATAAACTTTGCTTGCTGTGACTGAAGTAAGAATAGAAAGAGGCGGTGGTGTGAATTCAGCAGTAGGTGCAGCGATGTACCAGAGAACACAGGACTGTGAAGACTCACCCGACTGACTGTAATACACGTCTTTATTCATTTGATGATTATGCTGCACTTGAAAATGCAGAATGACATTAAAACCTGGATTGGAAAATAAGATTATACACTGATTTGAAATCAGGATTAAAGAGTGCCAAGAGAGGGGGGGGGGGGCTGCTGTTCAATGAATTCATTAGTATAACATCCAACTTCAAGACTATATTTGTAACACAACAATTACACACAGCTTTCACTTTGTTCTTTAACAAATTATCAAATTGAATTAAATTGTTTTACAACCATCACATTGGCTGTGTTTTTCATGAGGCACTGTGATATATGTTTTTAACAGATGTAGATAGATATGAAATCTGGTTTGGACCGGACAGGTTTGGTGACACGGCTGCTGCATGTGAAGCATCTCGATGAACTGCTGCCACGGCAGCTGCAGCTGCCAGATCGCTCTGTTTCCATCAAGTTTCAAAAAGGACCATCAATGAACATGAGAAAGATTTAAGCATTAGAATAACAGAGAGAGGGGGGGGGACTGGAAAACCACTGCTTTTCAGTGTCGATATTGAAACCACCGTGAAATCTTTTATGTAATGATAAAAGCACATGTGACAATTGTAAGAACATTCTTTCATGCGGTCGAACCCGCAGCTGGGACTCCTCCCTCTCAGAACCACGGCTCCTCCCTCTCAGAACCACGGCCAATGCACAACATGGTCATTGATTTTTGCTTTTATTTCATTTTAGGATCGGATGAAATTAAACAACAATATTTGAATGAAAAATGCTCGGAGAAAGTTTATTAAACTCTAGACTTCAGTCAGGTGTCGAATGTATGTATTCTACGAGGGAGTTATTTTTAATACAAATGCACACTGAGCAAAACCATAGGAACGTACGAAGATCGAATTGTTCTTATTACAGTTTTGTAGATAATATGTTTTGATTTTGGTAATTGTGTAACATTCTAATACATCTGTAAATATAAGCTACAACTTGTGAGGCTTTTTTATGTTCTAGACATATTTTCATCATTTTCCATCATGGTTTAAAAGATTCTTTCAATTGAGACAGAAAGTTACTTTGTGACATTAAAATACACAAACATATATCGATACACAAGATGTATCGATGAGTGTTTGATCCTCAGGGAAACGTTGGTCGATGTTTTATGCTTTTTGTTTTTGGTGCACAATCCTCAACAGGTTAACACTGACGAAGTTAAAATGGGTGTGTTTAGGTGCGTTGACGTGTTTTCCTCTGTGACAAAAGAGAAGCTGACAGTTTGAATGATCACGCTGTAAAAATGGAAACACGCCCGATCCCTGAGATATTCAGATATGTATCAGTCATGCAGGCGTTCATCACCTGTAGAGTATATAAAGTGCCTCCGTGTGGATGAGAGGTCAGAACTTACCTGTCCATCATGATGAAGCTGCTTCTTTCTCTGACTCTCATCTGGGCGCTCTCCAGCACAGGTAACTAATTACTATTTTTAAGAATATATTATTGTTTATTATCTTATATGAGTAATATCATTGAAAATATAAGGAGGCTCTATTGATCCTCAGAGGAGAAATGCATAAGTTACAGTACAGCAGTACCAGAAACAGACTAAACAGGTTTAGGTCATGTATGTAGTGTTTATTTATATTTAAATCACAACCCATATGTCTGAAACTCCTTCTGAACAGTAAGAAGATTTTTGAGCCTTTATGAACCACAATTTAGATCAGATCATCATATCACTGACTATGTTTCTCCACATTGCAGGTGCAGCACTTGTGTGTGAAACTTGCACAGATGCTGAGTGTTCAACCACAGCAGCAGTTACATGTGTAACAGAGACGATGTGTATCACAGCTTCCATTCAAGGTAAACTTCTCTACAAGTTACTTTCCAGTGAAGTACATGTACTGCAAAGTGACGTGTGCTTTCCATCGCCATTAACTAACTGCACTTTGACTCTGCAGCCGTTTCATCTGGGACTCCTGGACAGCAAATCTACAAGGCCTGCGCCCCCCCCTCCCTGTGTCCATCCACAGGCCCGCAGACATTTTCAGTAAACTTTGGTGTTTCGAGTGCACTTGCAAGTGCTACATGCTGCAGCACAGACAACTGCAACTCCGGCACTCTGCCTTGTAAGTAGATGTAGATGACTATCTTATTAATCTGCATCCTTCTTCGGACATGTTCGATTTTTAATCCATAACACTTCCATCTTCTCTCTTCCTCTAATAAACAGTATCATTTCTTGTCTGTTTCAGACGCTGCGGTTCCAGCAGATAACAGTCGACAGTGTCACGTTTGTGACCCCCTCACCTCTGATTGCAGCCTTTCAACACAATGTAAGGGAACAGAGGATCGCTGCTTTCAAGCCACTGGTAAGTCTTCTTCTTATAAGATATATTTACTCATGTACTAAACATCTAAAGCACTTTAATTAAATCTGTATCATCTGTGTTACTCTGTATTTATGATCCATAACATTAGAGATTAAAAACGTACTTTTTAATCTCTAATGTTCTTATGTCTTTTTATGAAATGTTTACTTTCTCATCATCTTAAGATCATCATAATGTTTTAGATTTAAAGAGCACACAGGAGATAAAGTAGTTCAAATTAGTTCCATCTTGACCAGTTGACCAAACTATTGATTATTTCTCAGTTAATCTGTTTGTTATTTTCCATCACGATTTCCTGGAACTCAACTTGATTATAAAAGTCTCTTGCTTTGTCCACAACCAAAAATGTTTCATTTACTAAGACAGAGAAAAGCTGAAAACTCCAACATTTGA
>CM031683.1:26390570-26497246 GCA_006182925.3 Reinhardtius hippoglossoides | reverse complement strand
AGGGGGAGATCTTTGTGGAGCTGAGGGTGAAGAGGACAGTGTGTGTGGACGGAGGCTGAGCTGTGTCCTGAGGATCCAGAGGCTGAAGCAGCAGCAGCTTGTGTGTAGTCTCCAATCTACACAACCCCTAATCTGCATGTGTTTGTGAGATGAAGCCGGAGCACCTGGAGAAAACACGGGGAGAACATGCAGACTCCACACAGGAAGACCCCATCTGAACCGGATTCAAACCAGCAACCTTCCTACCCCGATTGTGTTGATTCACATGAAGAATGTGTTTATTGAAATGACACAAGCAGAATATATAAACCCTCTGTAAAGAGTCACATACAGTGTATTTAAGTTTGTCTTTATTATTGTCCCCCTTTGTCCCTCAGTATGTCTCCATGTGTGTAGAACCACATTCTGTGTATATGTTTGTTTATGATCTTAAAGTTCCTGGATTCACGTCACAAATTGATTTAGTTCCACACAAAGTTAAACACATTGAAATCACTTTGAGTTTAAAATCAGAGTTTTGTCTTTGACACAAAAGATCAAAACTCTGGACTTAAAAATGGGACGTTTTCATTTCTGCATCAGCTGCAGAGCGGTGGTGGCTTTTCTACTTTTGACCCACAGGTGGCGCTGCAGTATAACAGCAGCACATCCCAGTCAAAGCCTTTATATTCAGTCTATGAGTCAAACACATGGATCATTTCCTCTGTGACAAACCAGATGTAACGAGAAGAAAAACATCTCAGAGAGAAAAGTTGTGTTTCTACTTGTCTCTGCTTTAATGCTCAATAAACATCCTTCCACCGACTTCACTGGAATCATGACTCTGGTTTCTTTCCTCTTGCAAACAAACAGGTGGAAACATCTCGTCCTTGGTGCAGGTAAAGAACAAATCACCAGTTTGACATATGGAAACAACCAAAGAAAAGTGAATGTCACATTTACAGTATGAAGAAGAGTCGATGAAGAGCACAGCATCTTTAAATCTCAGAGGAAACTTTTTACGATATTTCATAGAAAACAAGGATTTTATACAAACGTCCTTGTGCTCCGCACTGCAATGCATTGCCTTGTGGTGGGTGCACCATAATAACTAATTCACTTTAAACCAGGTTGTAATTTAAGAAATGAAATGCCAGTGTATTCAGATGCATGTATTCCTGTGTGTTGAAATCTGGCGATACTATGAGTTCCCGTAGCAGGAGGGAAGGTTAAGGACTACACATAATACTCTGTTCCCAATATAGAGATGGATCAAAGGAGCCAAAGAATGGAAAGACTGGGTTTGTTGTCCCAGAATTAAATATAAATATAAAAGGAAAGAACAGCAGATCACAGTATATACAGTTGAGATGTTGGCAATAGCAATGGCATCACAGTGGACAGAGCAAAACCAGATTAATCAGCATTGGTATCATTACAGTCATCCCACAGCAGAGCAGATACACTGTATGAAACATACCAGACACTATCAGACCACATCACACAAACAGAAGTCCGGTTCATGTGGATCCCAGCTCACTGAGCATCGAGGGCAATGAAAACCGGAGAGAGTCATAGAGGAAGCTTTCATGGTCAAACGTTACACCCCAGCCCGTTCACTCCGCTCTGCTTCGGCCAATCGGCTTGTTGCTCCCTCACTGTTTGCTGCCCTGGCTCCTAAACGGTGGAACGAGCTCCCAGTGACATCCGGACATCAGACAGTTTGCACATCTTCCGCCGCAAACTAAAAACACATCTCTTCCGACTATACCTTGAATAACATTTTTAAACTAACAATTAAGTAGCACTTAAAATGGCACTTACTTATAGCACTTTGTAGTTTTGCTTTTTTGAAGAAATTGTACTTTCTCTATTCTTGTTGTTCTGGGTTTGTACCCTCATGGTTGATGCACTTATTGTGAGTCGCTTTGGATAACAGATAAAATTACATGTTTTAAATGAATAATCTTAATTATCTGTACAACAAACTACACAAATCATCAAAGACTGTTGCGTGTGAGTGTGTGTGTGTGATAAAACAGGAATAAAAAGTCTCAAATCTAATTTTTAAACCGTGTGAAGGAATCTTTCTTCATTTAAAATAAAACTAAAATAGCACTTGAACACGCACCCAACAGTCCCTTTAAAGTAAATTAAACAAATTGTAAACAAACAAACAACAAACAAACAAACAAACAAACAAACAAACAAACGGAGGTGTAAACACAACCTCCTTTGCCTAAAAAACTTATTTTCGAATCCCCCAAAATCAGGCTCTACAAAGATTAACGGTACAATATGTGCACCAGTAATAAAAGCTGCTTCACAATGGAAGTCAATGAGTGTTTGTGAGAGTCCCACTGAGTTCATGCATCAGGAGAATCGTTGCCGAGCGGCGTCGCCTCCGTGAGCAGAGAAGAAGTTCTCACCTCACACCAGCAGAGAGAGAAGAAGAATCACAGAACATCATGTTCCTCACGACAACAACGAATTAAAACAGGATAAGAAACGTGAGACTGAGCTGAGTCCACTGAAAAAAAACATTTTCTTCATCATCAGAGCAGCAACGAATCTGTATCGATGATTTCGTATTTTTTTCGTTTTTATACTGATGCCTTATCGGTGAAAAACCTGAGCTGAGAGTCAGAAATGTCGAAAAAGACGACGTACAGAAATAACAGGACAACGAAGCAGAACAAGGTTCAGCAGACATTTACCTACTATGTACAAGTATGAAATATAGATATATGAACATAAGACACAACAGCAATGACAACGACATGGAGAAATACAACTTTTCCTTCATGAGCTCAGATACAAAACGTCTGTGAAACACTTGTATCGGCTGTTTTCTATCAGGCAGCTGATAAATAAGTTGGACATCTGAATCAAACAAGTGTACACTACAAATTCCTCAACATGGTATCATTAACCCAGTACTCACGAGTAGTGGAGTATAGTGACTGAAGAGTCGATTTACGCAGAAAGACTGTTAGTAGAGTTTCCAGTTATTTTTACAATCTGTTGTTCACTGTAGGTGAGGTCTCATTGACATATACTCTATAGAAATCACATGTAAACGGCTTTTATTCTAATAGAGCCATATAATTAAGACTAATCAACAGTGTCATAATCCAATGATATACAGCTCGGTGGGGTTGAGGTGTTTGCAGATTAGATTCAGTTTTTTTGTAGGGGTATGCTCTAAATCACATACCTTTGTATAGATTAAAAAAACTATTATCAGTGGTTTCCGTTCTCGGATGTTTGCTACAGACGTTGGTTCCTTTCACTTTCTGAATTAAATTAATAAATAAAACTGATGTAAATAAATACGTAGCCTATAGTATAACCATGAATTTCTCATTGCTCACTAGTATAAAAGGTAACACCGGTCATTTCGGATTAATATAATATAAAATCTTGTTTTCTGGTTGTGGAAGAAATTTGCCAATTTTTCCAAACTCTCTCTTTCTTGAATCTTTTGTGTGATGTTTATGTGATGAAGTGAATGTGGAGCCGCAGCAGAGATTCAGTTTCTTCACAGTGAACCATGGACACAGCTCAGCTCATCACACGTGGTTTCTGTGTGAGAGATCACTGATCAAACAGTGACACTGGACGACTCTGACATTATCAGTTATTCATTCACTCTCCTCCCGGTCAAGTACAGTCTGTGTTCTGCAGAAGCTTCCTTTGCAGCCTGGTGCAGCGTTGACACCTCGTCAGGGACATTTTCAGGGAGACGACCATGAGTTCGCTGCAGCAGGTGAATCCCAGGGTGAGAGGGATGAGGGTGTCCCCGCACGCCGCTCTGCAGAGTCTGGCTGCTCGCATCACGCAGGAGATCGCACAGGTAACTTCCCTCTGCTTCCCTCTCTGTGTCTGTGAGCTGGAGAAACACATGTGGTTTGATCGGAAAACTCAAAAGAGGCAAAAGAGGCAAAAGAGGCAAAAGATGCAAAGACGCTAAACGAGATCCGGAGGCTGCAGCTTCTCACAAAGCCATGAAATACAATGTGTTCATCGCATGTGCTGCAAAGTAACTAAGTATATTTATACATCGAACTCAAGTATATTCTCTATCTGACGCCATTTAAGTATTTATACTACATTTATCTGACAGCTGCCTTTCAAAATAACTTAAAGATCAAATAAAAGCACCCGAGGGCTGATCTGCATGTCTTATATTTACTAATTATTTACAGTATAACCATCGTTTTATAATGTTCTACACAATATATTTCTACACAAATTAAAGAAATCTCTAACTCAGTTGTGCAGCGCTCTTTGCCCCCCCCCCCGTCACTACCGATCAGCTCTGAAAGTTAATCATCTGGAGTAACCCTGAATCTGTACACGTACACGTACATGTACACGTACACACACACACACACAACACACACACACACACACACACACACACACACACACACACACACACACACACACAGGGGTGGGTACAATACCCTGCCCCCTGCTCTGCGTCAGGGAGGGTAATCAGAGGTCATACTGTACCTGTCATGACGTGTGTCAGCTGTTCCACCAAAGAGACGCCTCCTTTCTAAACTTCCTCCATGTTTCATTCAAAATCATCCAAAAAACTAGAGAAAAACGCACAAATCACAACAGATTTGTGCGTCAGAACTTAGTTTTTCCCTCGTCCTTGATGCCCGACCCCTCGGTTTGGTCCGGTGACGTCCTGGAGGGGCCAGAGCCCGAGGTCGAGAACCACAGGACTAAAGTAAACAAGTTTAAAGTGTAAAGTAGGTGGTGTTGACGTAGGAAACTAGAACATGGTGAACTGAAGGAGCTCAGATTACATGTTGTGAACAATCATTGACCTTCACCACCTGCGACCCAGAGACCAAACAGCATCTTCACTGCAGAAACGTTTTCATTAACATCCTGGTCTCCGAGGTTCTCCGGGTTCCCAACCCGGAGAACCTCGGAGACCACGTCTTTGATCTCCAGCCTCAGACGTTTGGTTCCGTGCGTCTGACGGACGAGTTTAAAAAGTGCAAACGAGCTGAACTGTGGCACGACGGCAGAAAGAGATTTAAAAACTCTGTTACTTGTTTTGAGCTAATTTTTGTTTCATTGCTTTATTCTATCCAATGTCTCCAGCATTAAATTTGAAATTACACTGCTCATATTTTCAGTTTTTATGTCAGTGAATCACTTATTTAAAGTGTGATATAAATAAAGTTGATGTTATTATTATAAACACGTGTCGTCCTGCAGGGGGCGCAGAGATCCTTCAAAGAGGTGATTGACTTGACCTCAGGTGACCCCCAGCGAGCGGGAATGAAATCCATCTCCTTTGTTCGACAGGTGAGTTTAGTTTTACTTGTTCACACACTTTTTAAATTATTTTACATATTTACAAAATCAATATCTTAAATTTTTTATTTTTTAAAACGTCTGTAAAGAATCAAATCCTCTTGAGCCTCGTCGTGTCCTCTGTGTCCTCTTGTCCTCTGTGTCCTCTCAGGTGTTGGCAGCGTGTCTCTGTCCTCACCTGCTGAAAGACACCAGTCTTCCTCTGGACGTCAGGCTGAGAGCTCAGAGTCTCCTGGACTCCTGCGACGGAGGAAGTGTGGGTGAGGATTAAAAAACACATTTGAAACACGACACACTAGAATCTAAACGTAAAGGAAACATCACATCCAATGATCGCAGGCGCCTACACTCCCTCCGCTGGGTTAGCTCGGGTCCGACAGAGCATCGCGGAGTTCCTCACCCGACGAGACGCCGGAGCTCCTTCGCACAGCAGAGACGTCTACATCTCCGCTGGTTCCCAGGTGGCACTGATGGTAAAACCACGATCATTATTATGTATTGATCAGATATCACATCTGAGGTTTTACTGATATCTGGACGTGAAGGGAGCATTCATTTTAAACACTCTTCTCCGGGTACAAGGGGAAACTGATGCTTAATAACTAAGCCAGGAAACTTTTAAAATAAGAAGAATTCTAAACAGAGTTTGGTGGATTTGTTACGGCCGCAGCTCTGCTGGTTCAGGAAGCAGAGGATCTTGGGTAATATCCACGTGTGGCTGCAGGGGGCGCTACTGCTCAGTTAAACTTACACAGTGCTGCTTTAAGTTTCCTGTCCTCAACAAACTTTAACGTGGTTAAGGAATTTATTAAATTGTCACAGAATTTACTGTTACGCTCAATTTAGTCTTTTAAATATATTTAATTCTGTTTTTCTTCAGTAAATTAAAAAAGTTAATGAAAATAAATGATGTGTTCATTTCCTGCCTGATCATCATCATCTATGTTCCTGCAGCTCAGTGGGATCATCAGGAAATAACAGATTAAGACCAAAGATGAACTGAAATAATCCTTTAAACTCAAAATGGGAAATTAGGAATCATTATAATTTAGATTCTCGTGTTTCCAACGTGTGAAGCTGCTGGTGAAGCTGCTGGCCAGCGGGGAGGGGGAGCCTCCGACGGGCGTGTTGACCCCGGTGCCCTCCCCCCACACCCTGCCCGGGCTGCTGGACGAGGAGGGGGTGACCCTGGTGCCGTACCGGCTGACGGAGGAGCGAGGCTGGGCCCTGGAGCTGAGCGAGCTGCACCGGGCGCTGAAGGCCTCTAGAGGGCACTGCAACCCCAGGGCCATTTACGTCAGTAACCCGGGAATCCCGACAGGTGAAGCAGCCGCTGCGTCAACGCCTCCGGTTTAAATCTCCCGCCTGTCGTCACCCCCCCATGTGCTGATGTCTGTTCCAACAGGTCACGTCCAGGACAGGAAGTCCATAGAGGAAGTGATTCGGTTCGCTGCGGCCGAGAGACTCGTGCTGTTGGTGGATGAGGTGACGTCAACGTAAACCCAGATACATCTTTAGTGACGCACCGAAAAGTTCTGCTGCCAGGCCGAAAAAACTAAAAGGGATCAGTATTAGTTAAAACGTGAAAACATGTTTTTCATGTTTGTTCATCTCATCAAAACTCATCCCTGTCGAGTACTAACCAGTCTTCCTCTCTTCCTTTAACTAACCCGTCTCTCTCTCTCTCTGCAGGTTTACCAGGACAGTGTGTTCGGCTCGGAGTTCATCTCCTATAAGAGAGTCCTGTTCCAGATGGACAAGGTTTACTCTGAGTCCGTGGAGCTGGTTTCATTTCACTCTTTATCCAGCGGCCGAATGGGAGAGTGAGTTTAAACCATCTGAAGATCGAGGCTCTTTCCTCTGTCGTCATGTTTCCCTGTCCCAGAAAACACTGCTGGGAATTTGATTCATAACCCTCTCGTTTTTTAATACTAACCTATAAAACTTAACGAGGGTCATTAAAGCTCAAATGTGAAATATGACATATTTATTTATGTTTAATTGTTGAGTTCAAACAAGCAATAATACTTTTTTATAAATATATTATTTTAATAACGGTGAACCCCTGAATTCTGACGAGGTAGAGTTCTCACAGGGTTCGTTTTTTTATTGGAGTAAATATATATTTGAATGATAAGGACGTAAACACAAACCTCCCCCGATCGCTGCTGCACAGACTTTAAATCCACATTTTCAAGATGGCGGCGTTCGATATGTTTTGGCTTCATTCCTGGATGGGGGGGGGAGGAGAGGTTGTCGTGTGAAGCAGCAGTGAGAGCGTGAATCTGCCTCCTGTGTTCCAGAGGAGGCCTGAGGGCAGGATTCATGGAGGCCGTCAACATGGACCCGGAAGTGATGCACTACGTCCACGTCATGCTGTGCTTCGACATCAGTGCTCCGGTCACAGGGCAGCTGGCTCTGGACCTCATGGTCGACACCCCCAAACCTGGAGACGCCTCCTATGACACGTACACACAGGTGAGGCCCCCCCCCCCCCACCAGCCCACAGTCTCACCCCCGTCCCGTGTGGTTCCGCCTCTCACGGTCTTTGTTGTCCTGTCTGTTGCAGGAGATCCTCAGCGCTCGGGCCACTTTGTCCCATAATGCTCAGCGGGCTTGGCAGATCCTGAACGACCTCCCGGGGATGAGCTGTCAGCCGGCGATGGGCGGAGTCTGCCTTTATCCCAGCGTGCGTTTACCAGCCGGGCTTCTGGAGCAGGCCGAGGTACGAGTGGGATCCAGAACAGGAAGCACTTTGAGATTCAGTTCACAGGGAATCCACACAATACTTGGTACTGGTGGTACAGTGGGAGAAAACCAGACTGTGGGAGTAAAAACTATTGAACCAACTGAATCTAGTGGATTTAAAAGTGGTTTTATGGGGTTGTAGGATTTTTTTAGCCGCTGTTTGGTAACAAATTGAGCCAGAAACCTGTATCACCGCCCCCTGGTGGCTGGCAGCAGTGGAGGTCATTAACCCTGCCTCCTCCGTGTTAGTATGGGACATGGACCAAGCTAAAAAAGTTAAATTAGACGTAAACTTTTCCCAAAAGGCAGTTTTTTAGTATATCAGGTATAATTCTTATCACACTGATGTTTGTTCAAGTGTTTCTGAAAAGTTTGGTCTTGATTATAGTTATTTGTGATATAAAACAGAACGTTCAAGATGTCAGGGTTCAGGATATTTCTGTTTCTTCTCTGGACGGTGGGAGGATGTAGAGAAGTCGTTCATCTGTATTTATACTTGCTGCTGCTATGTGTAAATTCTGAATGTTAATTGAAGTAGAATTTTGAAGTTGTGGAATAAGTATATTGATTATGTTTATTAGCAGTAAAGATTCATGTTTACCTTCTGTTGTTAGATGTTGGGGGTGGAGCCAGATGTCCTGTACTGTCAGAGGTTCCTGCAGGAGGAGGGCGTGTTGGTCGGAGCAGGTCTTCAACATGGAGGAGACTCGCATCATCTGAGGTGAGAGACCTTCATCCTCGTCAGGTAACTTCTGTCTGTGGTCGCACCGTGTCTAACGGGCCTCCTGTCCCCCCCCCCCCACCCCCTCAGGTTGTGTGTCCTCGTCCCCCCCGACTCTCTGGAGGAGGCCCTGACTCGCCTCAGCTCCTTCCACCTCCGCCTCGTGGACAGACTCTCTCACTGTAACGGTGTGAAGGACAAGACGAGCACGTGACTCTCAGAGAGAAGATCTGTGCGACTCGTAGGAACCACGTTTGAAGGCTCCACCGTCTCTGCACAGTGACACAACGGAAATGATCATGTTCCAGTGATTCGTCAATAAAGTTTGTCTTGGAGATTCTTGCATAGTTCAATTATTTACAGAAGAAAAACACTAACACTTAATGAAATATTTATGTGTGTAAATTTTAATATTTTTTACGACTTTGACATTTTAATAAAAGGTTTAATTCTTTGTCTTCACAAGATGTGACAGATTATTCCTGGAATGTAAAATCATGTCAAGTTAAATCATGTTTAACCATCTGATCATTTATGTTCATGCACGAATAACAAACTGCAGAATAACAGATATATCATCATAAATGTCTGAATGTGGATTTTCACATGACACAAAACAAATATTTAAACAAATTTAATGTGATTCATCTTTAGTGGTTGAGAAATGAAATTGAATGCCCAGATCAGACCAACCTACTGCACAGGGTGTACTGACAGGGGCTGACCACAGGGAGTCAGTGTTCCCCGCTGCAGTGTGTTGGTGTTGCTGATGAGACGATGAGGAAGCTTCAGACACAGAGAGAGACAGTGAACAAGATTCGTTTCTGTTTTTAAATAAATAAAACTATTATTTCTTCGGCGTGTTCATATAAAAATAAATGTAGCTCTCTTCACCATCACTGTTTCTGTCCACTCGCATATGCTTGTATAAATGATGTGTATTTCATATACAAGTTATTTTATTCCACACAGTGGGTACATTTACCCATTTATATTATATATATAAAAATAAAAATATATTTATATTGATACATACATCTACACATATTTTATATTCATATACTACCTAACTTATATCCTTTATAAATCAATTGAAATTCATATCTTACTGGACACTATTGTGACATTTTATATAAAATGTTCATATTCATATTATATTGAATATGATTTTGCATTTATATATTCATATTTAATTTAATACTAGTACTACCTGACTACTAACATATAATTATAGTTTGTCCAATGACCCGCAGAGCAGCATCCTCCCTTTTGCTTCATGGGATTTTATTTTGTTGAGGAATATAATTTTCTCCAGTGTATTTTAGAAAGAACCATATTTGTAGATGAACAGTTGAAAGGCTCCAATAAGCTGTGACACGTTCTGAATCATCTCCTGAATCCTAATTAGTCCAGCGACCTTCAGGGTGAACCGGTTGTTAACTTGTGTTTGTGCTGTGAAGCCGAGTCATGCAGACGCCACTCTTCATTTCTCCTTTCTCTGGTTTCTGAAATGTGATTAGATCCTGGTGTTAATCCAATCCTCGCTGTTTGTTTGGCCCTCTGCCTGCTGACCTGCATTTCCACCGCAGACACACGTGCGGGCGGCTGTGAGGGCCGCACGCAAACAGGAAGTGACACCGGAACAGAAGACGAGGAAGACGGGGACGAGGTGAGCGGGAGTCACAGAGGAGGTGTTTGAAACGTGAAATGATTGGAAGAAAAACTGGAAAAGCATCAGAAAGATAAAAGGAAATGTTTTTATTCCGGCTGATTGGACCTTCAAAGGAGAAAAGCAACAACTGCGTTTCATTTCCTTTTCCTCTAAAGAAACATTTCATTAGATGCATATGTAGAAACGGACGGAGCCTTCGGTCCAGTTGATTTCATCTTCTGAAATAATCCAAACTTTTTGAGGCGACTTTGCGAGTTGGTAAATTGCAGCATCGCCTTCTCCGGTAAAGGGACGAGTCTGATTGGCTTCTGGTGTTCGCAGGCGACACGTTGTCGTGGCCTGAACTGCCACAGGACTCGAGGAGCTCCCGCCGAGCGGAGTGCTGCACAGCTCGCCACTTCCGAGAAGTGGTGCTTGTGGCTGTGTGTTGCCATGGAAACCGTCGGTGAGGACTTCGCTCCATCTCGACGTGTTGTTGTAATCAGAGACGCAGAAGAATCATCTGTGTGTATTCTGAGGGTTTTTCCAACGTGGGCATTGAAATGTACGAGCGTCAAGACACACCACAGACACACACACACACACACACACACACACACACACACACACACACACACACACACACACACACACACACACACACACACACACACACACACACACACACACACACACACACACACACACACACACACAGCTCTGTGTGCCCTAAATATCTTGGCAGTGGCTGTTGAATGCCAGCAGGGGGTGGAAGGTGTTGCTGGGGGGTGAGAGGTGCCGGCTGCTGTACAGCGGGGGGGTGGATGGGGCTGTGGCAGGTACAGCTGCCCCTGCCGGCTCCATGGGGATGAGTGACAGTGAGAGGGGAGCGCCTCGGAGGCGGGGGGGCAGGGGTCAGACAGTTAGCATGTTGCTCACAGAGCCTGAAGGAAAAACATAATCTTATTAATGTCAGAGGGAAGCAGGGTCCAGCTCGGGATTCTGTCACAGGTCCAGGAGCAGATTTAGTTTCACTGAGACAGAAAAGGTCATTTGGAATAAAAAACTAAAACAAACGTAGAAATAACAATATTTATCAATAAGAGATGCATCATTTCAGGGTTTCTTTTGGGAACACTTTTGCTTTTTATCTTTAAAACGTTTTTCAGACACTGATGAACATTTTTCACTATTTTCTTACATTTGATTTATAGATAAATAAAAACCTTCATCAAGGATTTACACAAAAGTTCTTTTAAAGAGAAGATGATATTTGTGATGTCTTGGTTTGGTCCATCTTTGTTTAGAATCTATATTCACAGCGGATCTTGTCTAACAAATTAATGATGAATCAAAGTATCAACGCATTAAAGAAAATAAACAACATCCAGAGAAAGTAATAAAGGCCTCTCAGCTCGGCTCCTCCTCCCGGCCGGAGCCCCCCCCCCCCTCGGTGAGATGGTGTCTCTTTCACATAATGTTTCCCCGGGGATCTTTTAGGCTTCATACATCTCCACCTCATTTACTCCGCCTGCCTGTGGGACTGCAGACGGGCTACGACTGTGTGTGTGTGTGTGTGTGTGTGTGTGTGTGTGTGTGTGTGTGTGTGTGTGTGTGTGTGTGTGTGTGTGTGTGTGTGTGTGTGTGTGTGGTTGTTGTGGTTGAAAAACGATTCCCCTCAGGGCGTTAGATGTGTGTAACTGTGTGTTGGAGCCTGTTTCTGATCCAGACGTGTGATTCTGGCTCCGAGTCCACGTCTGAAAATCCTCAGCAGAGACTAAACAACCTGAGGATGATGAGGGTGATTCCCAAGTCCTCATCTCTAGTTAACAAGTCTTCATCTCTAGTTAACAACTCCTCATCTCTAGTTAACAACTCCTCGTCTCTAGTTAACAACTCCTCATCTCTAGTTATCAAGTCCTTATCTCTAGTTATCGTCTCCTCACCTCTAGTTAACAACTCCTCATCTCTAGTTATCAAGTCCTTATCTCTAGTTATCGTCTCCTCACCTCTAGTTAACAACTCCTCATCTCTAGTTAACAACTCCTCATCTCTAGTTAACAACTCCTCGTCTCTAGTTAACAACTCCTCACCTCTAGTTAACAACTCCGCATCTCTAGTTATCAACTCCTCATCTCTAGTTAACAAGTCCTCATCTCTAGTTATCAAGTCCTCATCTCTAGTTAACAACTCCTCATCTCTAGTTAACAAGTCCTCATCTCTAGTTATCAAGTCCTCATCTCTAGTTAACAACTCCTCATCTCTAGTTATCAAGTCCTCATCTCTAGTTATCAACTCCTCGTCTCTAGTTAACAACTCCTCATCTATAGTTATCAACTCCTCGTCTCTAGTTAACAAGTCTTCATCTCTAGTTATCAAGTCCTCATCTCTAGTTAACAAGTCCTCATCTCTAGTTATCAACTCCTCATCTCTAGTTAACAACTCCTCATCTCTAGTTATCAAGTCCTCATCTCTAGTTAACAACTCCTCATCTCTAGTTATCAAGTCCTCGTCTCTAGTTATCAAGTCCTCGTGTCTCTCAGACGACATATGGTCATTATTATCCCACAGTATCTGTTTTAATGTTTCATCTGAGGGCGTTGAACCGAATCTGGAAACACAGGGACATGAATACGTAGCTGCAGCTCGGTTAAAGTGAGGGTCAGAAGTTTAAGACCGGGACATAAAACAACATTGATTTTGTCATTTAACTCTCCTGAGAAAACAAATGGGCCTGAGTGTGTATTTCAAAACTACGATTCTGTGGTTGTTGGATCAGACTCGGTGGTGAGCAGCAGTGAACTGTGTATTTATACACGCCATCAAAAGCAGCTTCACGCGTCATGAAGCTTTGTTTTGTCACTCTTCCCGCTGGTCGCCATTGATCGCCACTATGAATAGCTCCACTTTGCTGGACGCCGGACACGGAGCAGAGGTCACCAACACCAGGTCGACTGGTACCTGGACTCCAACGCGCCCCGGTACCAGGTCGACTGGTACCTGGACTCCAACGCGCCCCAGTCTGCGTAGCCGAGTGTCCTCTATCTCTTCAGAGCCACGGACTCAGGACTCACGAGGAAGTGCGATGCTGCGAATGATTGCTTCCCCAGGAGTGATGCTGTCGACCTAGTTGGTTACCATGGTGATAAGTGAACTGTAGGTGCTGCAGGACATGTTTTAAGTGTGTGTGTGTTTGTGTGGGAGCAAATAACACATCATGTTTTAATATGTCTACGATTAATGTGAATATTTGAAAGGGAAGTCTGGTGACATTGGTTATGGATGCATGAGTCCATAAAACATTAGATTTAATATTAGAATATGTCACTTTTAATATGTTTTTAAAATGGCCACAATTGACATTTTTATAATGAGAATATATTGTCGGGGCATCACAGCCTGTGTTTCATCAATACTTCAGGTTGTGTCCATAGTCGTACAGGAAGCAGAGGAACCTGGGAAAATACATTTCTGGCTTCTTCATGATGTTACTGATGATATGACGTCATTCGGAACTGTCTTCTGATAAATATAAACTCTACACTGTCTCTTCTTTGCAGAGATATTGCAGAGTCTTAAGTAATATTTACACTATGTCTGGAGAGTTACCGGCTGAATCAGCAGCTTCTTGCACTCTAATGAATCGTTGATGGTGAGTTTGAGCTCATTGTTTATCTGTTCAGACGATGATGACCACGTTCCCGACTGGTTCCTCTCGCTGCTCTTAAACTGCTGCTCAGAGAGAAACGCTGTAAACAGCCACAGTTCACCAGCCGCTCAGCAGAGCACAGCAGGACACAGTCAGAGAGCAGCTGGTGAGCACGGTCCAGCATGTAGAGGCTAGGAGACGGATATTTCCCTCAGGAGGTGGTGGAGACCAAACACTGAGCAAAAAGAGACGGAGATTCAACCCAAATAAAACCACACGTGAATGATCATGTTGCTCTGGAGCTGTCAAACCAGGAAGTGCTGCGAACCATGTTGATGCTTTGTCAACTGTATGGAAGTTGGAAGTAGGAAGTAGGAATTTAAACATTTTAACTGAGTGAACTTCTGTAAAATGTTTTGCTTAGAACATGAACATGTCATCCTGGAGTGTGTTGATATGAATTTGCTGTATGGATGTTTGGGAATTCTTTTTGTTGGGCCTATTGGGAAAGAACATCTGGTTTCCTGAATCAGGACCAATGGGAGGAGCTGATGTTAACGAGTCTGTGAGCTGAACAGAAACTTCTATGCTCTGATGCTTCATTTACAGAGAGTGTGATAACACATCAGTTTACTGTATAAACAATGGTTTAAATCATCTATCAACTCCCTCTGGTTGTAATAATATAGAATATTTAACTGTTGAAAAATACCATTCATACTTAACACTAACAATATCCTTACATCCACTTATACATATGGTAAAGCATGTTAGAAATAGTGTATATCTACTGTATACACTGCTAATAAATCCTGAACAGCAGAAGTTACAGTAAAGTATAATCATTATTATCATGGTTTACAAATTCAGAAGAAGAAATTGTATTAGTTTAATTTCTTAAAAACAACTTAAATCATTTATAAAAAGTCAAGTCTATAAATCAAGTTGTCAAAAATCTATTAAATGAATAAATAAATTCTAAATAATTCAAATTTTTTAGTTTGGACCATAGTTAGGCTGATGAGTACTTAACTGATCGTTGATAACCCAGATGTTCAATATCTAGAGTTAAATTTTACCATTACAGTTTTTGCTACATGGTCTTGATCATAAGTTGAGCAGCTAAAGGTAAAACTTCTGCCTGTTCAGAAGAATCACGATCGAGTCATTTCCACCAGTGCAAAACCAAAGGTAGAAACGATCCATGCTTCTGTTTCCCTGTCGGTGGTTCTCCAAGGTTCTGGAGACGTGGAACATCAGTGGAAACTCTGCCCGGTGAAAGCAAAGGAGTGTCGTTGTGAGAGGAGGTGAAGACGGAGCGTGAACCTCAGACAAACACAAACATTCACCGGATGGAGAAACTCACCGCTGCACCTCCCACCTCTCTTCTGCTTCGTGTATATCAACCTCCCCCACTGGGCCCCTGCTCCTCATGCGCCTGCTGAGCCATCAAATATTGCATGACAGTAAACAAATAACCAGATCTGAACCTTGTTGTTCCTCCGGACAAAGGAGCTATAAGTGTTCAGGCCCCCCCCCCCCCACATCGGCAGATCAATGGATGGCATTGAGTGAGGCGCCCGAGTGAAGCCTCCTGTTTGTTAACGGCCTCTGACCCAGAAGGAGCGAGCACCACAACAAGAGCTGGGAGGAGTGGCAGAGGGGCGGGCGCAGAGCGGCGCTCATAGTGGGTTCGGCTGCCAGCGTCGGCCTCATGCCAGGACCGTACAGGCCCAGTCCCCCCATTCTGCCCAGTCCCCATTCTGCCCTCCCCCCATTCTGCCCTCCTCTACCCATCATGCTTTGCCTTTTATACCCAGTTAAAGCTCGGGGGGAACGCCGGCTGGGGGAAGCAGCCGATCAACTAAGTCTTTGCTGCATCTGGAGAATCAACGTCAAAATAAAAAAATTGCTAAAACAGTGAGTGCGTGAAATACACATGCGTGGGTATTATGAGATATAATGTGTGGCTCTTCTTCCCTTTTTAATTCTAATCACGCAATTAGATTAACAACCTGTTACTCATATAGAGTTAAGGGATCAACGTGTGCGATTTGGACCACAGTGTTCTTCTCTGGTATTTGATGGATCCCGTATGTAGACTTTATCGCCACCTACTGGCCCGGCGTGCTAGTTTGAGTAACTGTATTCATCTTAGTGTTCTCGTGTGCAAAGATATGAATATTATCCTATCCCTGCTGATGAATCTAAATTCCTCCGCATTAGACCTTTATTTCCTCCTTCTTCTGGACGACCAGTTGTTAAACTTTTCACCACCTGCACTTTGGCTTAAAATCCAGATTGTGCCCTTGAGTGTTTGACTTGGCAGCAGAGCAGCTGGGAACATTCAGGACATGTCAGTGATCTGCTGCGTTATGTGGGGCCGTATAATAAAGGTGATGAATAACTCTGCTCTGTGTTCACACCAGCAAACACTCATTCACCCAGATGCTGCCCTCCGTGTGTCCACAGCAGCGGATTCAGTCTCTGCATCCGGCCGACACGTGTTCCTGTTCTCTCACCTGTGTGTGTGTGTGTGTGTGTGTGTGTGTGTGTGTGTGTGTGTGTGTGTGTGTGTGTGCAAGTCAGTCACCACTTCACATTATTAAAAACAGGACGCAGGACACTGTAGTGTTAACAGGTGACAGTTTGTAAAGAGAACAGAATCTAAGATTATAATGATGTCAAAACACACTCCAGATAAAACACACACGTCCTGAAAATGTCCAGACAGTTCAAAGCTGTGAGGGGTGTTCAGCTGCAACATGACACTTCACCACTAGATGGCACTAAATTCCACACACTGAACCTTTAAGGGGACTTCACTGGCTGGACCCACTCCCCCCCCGAGTCGTCACTTAAAAAGAAACTCTGGTGCGACGTTGTTCCCGTTCAGCTCTGACGCAGCAACACAAAGCAATCGGGAATATTTACGTCCTAATGAGCTTTAAAATCGTCTCAGCCGTCGTCATCCACTCGATGAGTCTTTCACCGGCGGCGCAGCAGCTCTGAGATCTGTCTCCACATTACGTCACCTCGGCTGCTCGGCTTCAGGGGGGGGGGGGTGGGGGGGGGGGGCGGTTTCTCTATCCAAACTTTGAGCAGGATTACGTAACACGTGTGGGGTCGAGTTCAGGTGGAATATTAATGAAGGTGAAAAAAGCTGGTTGCTTCGTTGTTTCAACACGAGCTCCAGTGATTTCACTCTCCTCCTCCTCCTCCTCCTCCTCCTCCTCCTCCTCCCTCCTCCTCCTCCGTCATACATGCTCTCTGTCTTCTCCCTTCTCACCCCTCCCCTCCCTCCCTCATCCTTCCCCTCCCTGGTGAGCAGCATGTTTTGCAGCCGTGTGTGTGTGATCTGAATTTCAACATCAGTGTCTGTCTACCAACCAGACTCCTGGGATGTTGCTGCCCAGAGTTCTCGCTCTCCCTTTCTCCGACTCCCCCCCCCCCCCCCCCCCCCCGCCTTCGTCTAAAAGCTGTGTGCATACACATCACCCTCTCAAAATCACATTGGCTATAATTACCTCAGTGATTTGTGTAGCCGTCAAATAAAAGCTGCTTCTGACTCTCGTGAAGGAGGAGAAATTCGAGAAAAGGGTGAATTATTCTCCTACACATGTATTTTTTATGAGTGCAGTGCACAGTGCTGCACACGCGGCTCATATCAGGCTCATCAGTGAAATATCAGTGCAGCCGGAGTCGTCCTGCCGCTGTCATGGGAACAAAAGCTCCGTCCGAATCACTCTGGGATTGTGGGGCTTATGAAACCTTGAAGACGAGCTGTTCATTCTGTGCTCTGCTCTTAACCGAGTTAAACGACCACAGTCACTTTCAGGATCTAAAGCGAGATGAGAGGTGTTTAAGGTGCAGCTCAGAGGAGCCGCACAATGATTATCTTCTCTGCAGGAGAAGTGTGAACAGGATTCAGAAGTTAAAAAGCTCAGAGGTTTAATGCTCGTCTCGGTCCCTCTGGTCCAGATAACAGCAGATTACTTTGAATAAGTTAAACCTGCATTTTGGGGAACGCCACATCTGCAGCAATAAACATGGAAATCAGGGTAAAGTATTCATGTTGCATTATATTCCTTTGTTTGACTGTTAGCAGGGAACATTATCAAGCTAAGACGACTCTGCCCCCCCGAGCGTCTGGCTCTGGATCAGTTTGACTCTACATGAAATAAATTTGGCAAATTTTCAGCATGAATGGGTCGTGTTCCAACAGAAGAACCGTGATACCTCACGGGCTCGTCACTACTTGCTCAGGTTAGAATCAAGTCAGACTGAAAAATAGTCAAACTCCAATCAGCATCAATGATGAACACATTTATTTTAACATTAGACTCCTGTGCTCGAGACTTTCCAACTCCTGGTGTTTAAATACTCCGTGTGTTAGCGTTGCAGAGAACATACGTTGCACAGAGTCGTAGAAGCTGAAGAGAGGAAATCCTCCTGTTCTCGTTGAGATGAGTCTCGGAGGAGATCCTGTTTCTGCTGCTGCTGCAGGAACCAGCCCCACGGAGACTCACACAGTCGGAGCAGCAGCCCCCGGGCCCAACACACACACACACACACACACACACACACACACACACACACACACACACACACACACACACACACACACACACACACACACACACACACACACACACACACACACACACACACACACACACACACACACACACACTCGTCTGGATGTGGGATCATGCAGCATCGGTTTCACATCGTCGCTGGGGCGTGAAAGGAGATGATTTTATTCTGAGCGACAACCTCTCAGCGCCGATCCTTCGATTCAAGGGGATGTTTCTGAGTGTTTGACACGGAAAACGTTTTGTGCTGGTTTCAAAAGAAGCAGTTTCCCTTTTTTTTTGTACTACATCACTGAAAGCTACACGTCCTTACCCCAGCTAGAAAACATGAAAAGGTCTGAAGAGCTATTTGCTGCATAATCAACCCGAGCTACATATTTTCCTTCCTGAGGTCTCGAACTACATCTGAACTCAGTGTCACATGTTTCAGGGAACTGAGACAAACACAATATCATCTCTTCCTCCATTCTGTGCCTGGTTGGAAGCTTTGTCTCTATTGAATTAAACATTTCTCTCATTTTAAAACAGAAGCAGCGTTCAATCAATGTTAATATAACTAAGACCCACATAAACATATTCAGGATCTAGAACGTACATAATGAATTTAAGACTTCTCTTGACCTTTAAGGAGGTTTCAGTCAGAAGCAGATATTTCACATAAACCTGGTAATGTATTGACAATGAAGTATAAAAATCACATAAACCAAGAAACCCTTTTTATAAACCACATATTTTATGATTTCCCTGTTAAAAGGTTTCTGTCTCCTCCTTGTTGTGACATAAGGACAGAATATTTAACACCTTGTGGAAGTTGTTAAGCCCTATGAGGTGATATGGGCTTTATGAATCTATTGATCGATGATTTAAAAAACCCAGAATATTGGATGGTATCTGACTCATTAACACAGATCGTGTCGTGGTTCCTTTTCTTTAGCTCCTGATTTAATAATCCTGCTGACGTCAGCACTTAATTCTCTCATATTGTCCGATCGGCTGTTTGCACAAGAGGTGATTTGATCGTTTTTAGATCAGCTGACGAGTTTCTGTCGTTTCTCTCCAGAAGTTAATAATAGATTCCATTATTATATTATTATCCCTTGTGTGTTATTAAACGTCTCCCACCTCGACAACCTCTTTCCCGCCTCATTCTATTTCAACAAAGTGCCTCATCAGTGCTTCGTCTTCTTGGTTTCATTTCCGCTCGTCTCCGCTCGTCTCTCTCTTCTCTGCGCTACGTCCTCGCCGAAGTCAGTTTGACGTTGGGCGTCTTCATGTCTGCACTTTATGTTTCCCGAGGCCCGGGGCTTTGATCTTTGACCGACAATTTAATCAGTCAAACAATCCGACAGAAAATTATACCCGCCTGCCGAAGAGGCGCCCGGCTGAGAGGAGAGGGCTCAGCTTCACAGAGGAATCCGCCACAAGCTGGATTCAACCACCCGACGACACGACGCAGCCTCGCTTCTCCCAACGAGGAACATCAAGACTTGTCTTAATTACGACTCATCATCATTACCCGTCCAAACGCAGAGTTCTCATCTGCAAATTACAGCCTTTATTTGAACGTGTGTTCTCGTGTGTTATCGTCATTACATTTATTATAATCAGCGGGTTTCACAGAGAATATTAGTGCGATTAGAAAGAGTGTGTTTGTAATGTCGTGTTCTTTGTCCTGTGTTGATGTCCCGGAGCCACTTCAGATTTATTCCTGGTCATTAGTGAGTCGTCCTCAATCACTTCTGTTGTTTGTGTGCAAAACATTCTGTGGTGCAGAAAACTTTGTGTTCCTCCGACCTGGTTTATCTGCACTGAAGATTCTATAGTCGTGTTTTTCC
This sequence comes from Reinhardtius hippoglossoides, assembly GCA_006182925.3. Taxonomy (NCBI): domain Eukaryota; kingdom Metazoa; phylum Chordata; class Actinopteri; order Pleuronectiformes; family Pleuronectidae; genus Reinhardtius; species Reinhardtius hippoglossoides. Next base: position 26,476,725 of record CM031683.1, on the reverse strand, counting down.
ATCAAAGGAAACTGACGTGCGTGGTTTATGTACAAGTTTAAATTATTTACATATCTGACGCTATTTTATTGAGTCTGTTAAGTAACTGACACAATCTCCGGACCCAAGTTCACAACTTTCAAAAATAAAAGTGCTGTAATTCCGCTCGGTACAAAACATTACAGCAAAATAACTAAATGTTGCTTTAGCTTGAGTTTACATATTACAACTGTGAATATCTGCGTTATCAAAATGAGTTTTCAGTAGACTTAGTAGATTGTACTGTAACACACCGTAGTGATGCCGTCTCATTTGGAGGACGTGGACCCTGACGAGCCTCCTCAGACCGACGGTTAACATGCAACACCTGATGTTTCCTGCAGTCAGTTCAATAGTCAGAGTCAGTGTCGTCTTTCACGTGAAGCGGCTTCGCTGACACCAGAAGAAAAGAGGATTCACAGCCTCAGAGTTTATCCCCCGCTTGTGTCCGAGCACGGATCTGCAGAGACAACCTTCTGTCCCTCACCTTCGCTGAGCAGCTTCCACGTTAACATCAGTGTCTCGTTGATCACGTGACAAATCACTCACAACCAAGTTACACGGCGAAGTGATTGAATAATGGACGGGTTGAAAATAGACCTGAGGTATTCTGCACGGTCCATTATCCCAATGAGATTAGAGCAAAGACAAAGTCAATATAAGACAGTAAGAGCAGACGGAGACGGAGACGGGGCTCCAGCCATAATGTGCTGCTGGGAGTTTAAAGCTTCCCTCCAGACCACGGACTGTAGATAAAGATGGACGACGTGTTTCTGCTTCCAACCAGTGCACACACATCAGGCCAAACTATCACCATGGGGGGGGGGGGGGGGGGGGGTCACCATGTTGCACTGTTGACCTCATTCTGGAGTCTGTGCAGGGATTTGGAGCCAGAGCACCAAGGTCCTGCTGCTGCACACAGGACCAATCACAAGTGACACCTGTCAATCAGCACGATAAGAAGTACCTGAACTGACAGAAAGCATGGTCCATGTCCCATCTGCTAACCTGGAGGAGGGTTTACACTGCAGCCAAACACCGGGGGGGGGGATCATGTTTTCCATCTCTTTACAGTCGATGCTCCCGACACATTTCAACATGTTCAAAATACAGTTCTATGACGAATATGTTGCTTAATGTGTTTTCCCATATCTTTCTTATTCCACCAGTTCCTCTGTCATTAAAACCTGTGGCCTACATTACCCACAATGCAGCTGGACCAGGGGGGGGGGGAGATTTGGTTGTGCGATGGCAGCAGTGGCTAATTTAAGAGCCTGGAGCAGAGATGAGCGGCTCTCGTCCTTCTCGGGTGCGGACATCTCTACAGTAGCTCGCTTTAGGCTATGGCCGATAGTTACCATGGAAACCACAACTGGAACACATAGGGATTCCCTACCAACCCAGTTCAGCAGCACGGACAGCTGAACGCACACGGGGAGCAGCTGCAGCTCAGGTGTGTCATTGGTATGCAGCGTGTTCGCCGAGGTGAGTTCACTTTAGCCCATTACAGCAGGAAATGAGACGCAGCCCTCACCCATCATTACTGTAATTGGGTAAATTGCAGTTACATGTATCTCTGCCCGCCTGCTGCCGACGGAGCCACGGGAACATCAGGTGGCGGAGAGAAGAGTTTTAAATGAAAGAGTTTAAAACAAAGATATATTTTTTATTTTCCGTGCCTCACTGAAAACACTGTCACGTTCTCCAGGAATCAAGTTTTACAAAGTCCAACTATTATGATCATTGTCATCACAACATTGAAAAGTGACACAAACAGTAGAAACCACACATCAAGTCACTCATTTGAAAACATTAATATTCTGAAGAAGCTTAAACAGCAGCGTGAATCAAACTACTTCAGATCGAGGTTTTTAATTTGTGACGGACCGAACATCGGCTGTATTGAATGTAATGGACCTAAAGTTGACTTGCTCTGTATCAGGTTAATGAGATGATATAACTCCAATATTCTATTAGCAGCTCATGTAATCATCGTTATCACAGTAATGTCCTATTCAGAAAAAGGTCAATAATCAGATTATCGTTGTCCGTGTAAAGTTAATCATGTTGATGTGATTCTCTTCTCTCCTCCTCGATGAAGAACATCCCCAGAAACACAAAACACGACCTACATAAGAGTTTATCAGCCTCTGACGGTCATGAGGCTAATTAACCTCCTGTCACGAGCGACGTGTTGTGGAGAAACATCTGGAAGCAGCGAGGAGATCAGGGTCAACGACTGGCTCGACAAAACACACAACTCTTTCTGTTTCCTGCCTCAACGCTCGGTGCTGTTGTTTAATTCATTATGACCTCAGCCGTCACGGAGCAAATGTTGCTGCAGGAGATTTTAAAAGATGTTCTGCTTCTTCTAGCAGACATCACACCGGCTGCATGTTCGATGTGAGGAGCTGCTCGTCTTCGTAGAGAGGGAACGGGTTTCACAGTCCAAAGAAAGTGAGATGGACGAGAACCTTCAAGTCTAAACCCGACATTTAAAAAGGACAACGTTTGTGTCTTGAGTTAAGTGTTTGTGATGTTTATAAAAAAATTGTATTTGGGACATTTTCATGTGTTTGTCGACGGCTGCTGTGAAAGATTGACAGGACGTAGCGGCGAGAGGGGGGAGGGGGAGGGGGGGGGGGAGGTGATGCAGTGAATGGTCCAATCAGGAGTTGATCCAAGGACCTACTTCTCCTGACACTGGGGTTTACTGGGGGGGAAATGCAGGGACAGGAAACTCATCAGGTGACAGGTGTGCATGTGGGAAGTGAGCAGAAAGCAGGAACTGAAAATACAGGAAATGACAGAACTGACAAAATAAAACAGGAAATGGAACACGATGCAGATAAATAATAAAGATGGACGACACGACAGCTCCTGAAAGGGGAGCCCTCCCTCCTCCATGTTAGCAGATGGGACATGTACCAAACTAAAAAAGTAGATTTGAGATAAATGTTTCTCAAAGATGGTTTCCGTCTTTTCAGGTATTTATATTTTTGTGTTTTTGTGTTTTTGGGATGCATCAGTGAATTTGGGAATATGTCCCACATTGTTTCTGCACGACCACACACATGCAGGCTATAAATAACTTCACATATAATAAAGAAATCAGTGGATTGTTTGTAAATGGATCAGATTTTCAAAGCAAACGCAGATAAATGGAAAGCAGCAGCTGCCTGAAAGGTTGGGAATCATGCAGCTAATGCGTTAAATCAAGCCAACCACCAGCTTGATGCTTTTCACACACACACACACACACACAATACACACTCCTCTACACTCCACCTCCTCCTCCCACTTGTAGGGCCTCTTCTCACCCATTGTGGGAAGAGAAGAAGAATCTCACCCCTCCTCTGCCCCCGCATTGATTTTTTATGTGGCGTTCCAAGAGGCGAGCGGGATAATGAGATCACAGCATGCATTTTTCAGGGACAGGATGAAAGCGCAACACACACACGGCTCAGAATCTACATTTGAAATACGCTGCAGCCCACGTCCCTCCTGAAAGAACCTTTGGCTCAGAGGACGAGCTCATCCCTCAGTGTTCCGCCTCGAGGGGGAAGACAACAAGCTCCTCGACAGCAGCACAAAGGCCGAGAGACGTGTGAAGAAACCCAGAAGACCCTCGCTCCACGGGCGCCGCTTATGAACCTGATTGATTTGTTAATTAAGTTACAGTGAAGGACATAGCGTGTAGCTCTAAATGAAACGGATGAAGGTTTCTACATATGACCCTGATTTGTCTAACTCAGCTGTTGACCTTATTCTGAACTGAGGTCCACCCAGTAGCTCAGACCTCGGCATGCTGTTCCCTTCCATCCAATCAAGCTGCCACGAATTTCACAAAACCACAGATATGAGTCGGATGTTTTAAGCCAAGATCCGGGGAATTTACTCCCTGGGAAAATTCTGAAAATGACCAAAAAAAAACAAATAAAGAAAGTGAAAAAACAAATCGTTCATCTGCTCCAACATTGAATAAGTTCTTACAACATCCTTTAACCAAATATTGCTGAAAACATTACGTCCATTACTCGGATTATAATGTTTACATGAGTTGCTAAAGGAAAATTCCACTAATAATCCTGTTTACATGTTGCAGAGTGTGGTGTGATCACGACATCCTGCAGATACGTCTGGTGTCCGGTGTTCTCAGACTCAGAAGTTTGCTGATTGGTTCCTTTCGGTCACGACGTAGCCTTCGCTGATTCGTCAGGCTCCTGTCACATGACCCCGTTCCAAAAGAAAACATCGGGCATCAACCTCAGCTGGAACACAACAAGGATAATGAATGACAAGTGGGACTGACCCTGTTGTCTTTGCTGACAGCGAGGATGCACCTGTCTGCATGTGGAGGAGACCAGGTGGTCCGTGCACACGGGGTCACACCAGTGAACGTGAACCAGTGAACGTTCACTGGAATATCGGAATATCGGAATATCGGAATATCGTTGTTCATGTTAAATTTCTGAAAAACAGACATAACCTGCAAATATCAGCGTTGTTCCAGGTAACGTCATCTAACGTCAAGAGAGAGAGAGAGAGAGAGAGAGGGGGGGGGGGGGGGTGGGGGGGGGGGGGGGTGGGGGGTGTGGGTGGGGTGTGTGGGGGGGGGGGGGTGGTGGGGGGGGGGGGGTGGTGGGGGGGGTTTTTTTTTTTTGTGTTTTTTTTGTTCTTTTGGGTTTTGTTTCTTGTTTTTTGTTTGTTTTTTTCTTCTTTTTTCTCTCTTCTTTTTTTTTTTCTCTTTTTTTTTTTTTTTTTTTCTTTCTCTCCTCTCTTTCTTTCTTTCTCTCTCTCTCTCCTTTCTTTCTCTTCTTCTCTCCTCTCTCTCTCTCTCTCTCTCTCTCTCTCTTCTCTCTTCTCTCTCCTCTCTCTCTCTCTCTCTCTCTCTCTCTCTCTCTCTCTCTCTCTCTCTCTCTCTCTCCCTCTCTCTCTCTCTCTCCATCTCTCTCTCTCTCTCTCTCCTTCTCTCTCTTTTGCTCTTTCTCTCTTCTCTCTCTCCTTCTTCTCTCCTCTCTCTCTCTCTCTCTCTCTCTCCTCTCCTCTCTCTCTCTCTCTCTCTCTCTCTCTCTCTCTCTCTCTCTCCTTCTTCATCGCGCATTGCAACCTTGAAATGACTCACAGCCATTTCCTCTGCTGGTGACAGTGCACGGCAGACAGCACAATAACAGTGATTACATTCTGATAAGGGCAGTAATTTCATTGCGGCATGTGTGTGTGTGTGTGTGTGTGTGTGTGTGTGTGTGTGTGTGTGTGTGTGTGTGCAGGCCCCCCATGTGTCACCAGGCAGATGTCTTGATGTAACATTTCAACACATGTAAGACATGTTTCACGTTGTGTGTCTCGGTGGACCATGAGGACGACAGCTGATCGTCCTTCAGCCCGAATCCTCCGTTAATCAGCTTCTCTTTAAACAAACCGGCTTGTTTGTCTTTTTGATCCGAACCTCTTCGTCACTGCTCGTCTTGTGTGTTTCATTGTGTGAGTTTATGCAGCGGTTTTGTGTCTTTGTCGTTTTGTGTCTGTGGTTGTTTCATGTCTCTTTGTGGTCGTTGTGTGTATCTTAATGTCTGTTTTGTTTCTCATCCTGGTTTTTTGTTTCTGTTCTCTTTGTCTGTGGTTGTTTTGTGAATCTTTGTCGGTGCTTTGTGTCTTTGTGGTCGTTGTGTGTATCTTTTCTGCATCTTTGCGGTCGTTTTGTGTGTTTTTTGTAGTTTTTTTTGTGTTTCTCTTTGTGTCTCTTTGGTTGTTTTGTGTATCTTTGTAGCGTTTGTTTTATATGTATTTGTTTGAAAGATCTACAGTGTAAATACAAATACATTTACACAACCTGTGCACAAACGCTCATATCTACACACACGTGCATTGAATACACACCATGTGCAGGAGGTTTCACATTCAACATAAAAAACACGATCCTAATAATCTGAGGCCGTGTGTTTATGTTGCCAGGGAAGACGCTGCTGTCAATCAAATCTAATACAACCACTGCGAGACTTTAAAATACTGTCATGACTTTGATTAAAAGTCAGTTTTTATTTTCCACCATTTCCGGCTCCGTGTGGATTTTGTCCAGTTTTAATACGAGAGCTCGTATCTCGCCCGGCGTCTCAGTAAGAGCAGATTCCACGTCACTAAGACTAATTGGTTTTGTTGGCGTCCTCTCTGGAATAATCTCTGCAGCTCCTCGTCTGCTGTGGTTATTCCTGCTGGTGTGTGTTTGTGGATATATTCTGGGGCCAGAGATCCTGATTGAGTGACAGTTGACACAAGTGAATTGTGACGGGGGGGTGGGGGGGAACACACTTTTAATAACCAGGGGAGTGTGACTGTCATAAAAATAATCTGTTTATTCACCGAGCTCGTCCTCTGAGAATTAGAAAATTAGTCTGTCGTGGTAAGAAATAAATGATGGTTAACACACACACACACACACTACACACACACACAGACAACACACACACACACACACACACACACACACACACACACACACAGAGACAGTGAGCAATGTGCTGCTGCTGCTGTGCGTTTGTCGTTTCTCACCCTGGCCTGTCGAGGTCAGACTGAATCAGTGTGTTTTATTTATCGACTGAGACTCGTTCCTTGTGTCGTTTGGACTCTCAACGTTAAATCTGCTCGTTTCCGAAGTTGTCTGTCAAAGTTCTATCTTCTCGTTTATCTCCCTCGTTTCCTCCGGAGCAGACGCACAGTTCCTCTCTCTCGGGTCGAATCATGTCGCAGCAGCGTGTTCGCTGGATGTAGACGCACCGGTTAACTTCCCCTCTGTCTGCTGGATGACTGGGTCACACAGCTCCGAGCAGGCAACTGTCACAACACATTTGTGACACACACACACAGACACACACACACACACACACATACACACACACGCTGTCACATCTGGGCCCAACCAGGCGATCACAGACGAGATCATCAGTGGCAAACAGCAGCACAGACACAGAGTACAGCACGTGATGATGATGATGAACTCATCGTGTTGTCAGTGTTAATACACGACTGTTAAAGACGAGTTTCACCTTTAAAGTCTCTGATCCTCACTTCCCTTTTTAAACTCTCCGGTACAGACACAGGTAAATGAAAGAAATAGTCAATGTGGATATTCTCTACACAGATAATGTTCACGTGTTGTGTTATGGATTGATTCATAGTAGATACTCAATCTAGAAGTGTCAAATTTTGTTAGGCGGACTTTCAATCTTTGATTTTCATAGAGCACAGTTTGATTCTGACTCACGTGAACATTACGTCCACTGAGTCGTACGTCCGGCGTTACCAGACATCGTCTTGCCCTTATCTCCAAAGGTTCTTGAATCTCGTCGTCTTGGGTCCACTCACACAACACTCATACAACCCCCTTTTCAGGAAAATGTCCGGAGTTCAGTTCGGGGTCTAAAAGCAGCGCACGTGTCCAGTGCTCTGTTTCCTTCTGAACCTTTCTAAACCTGTTACCCACCAGACACTGGGGAACTATGAGACTGGAATATAATCGTCTGAGTGTGAAGTGGTGGACGAGGGAAGAAGAGGCTGAAAGAGAAAGAGCCGATGAGCTGGACGGTCGGGGGGCGGGGGGAGGAATCTATTTTCTCCACCTCCTTAATTGAAGAAGTGTCAGTGCATGTGCTCGTGAGCAGCGGTGGGACCACTGGAAAGCACCGCGAGTCCCGACCGCGTAGCATATAATCTCCATGGCGATGGCGGAGCGCGGGGAGGAAGCGCGCGGAGGTTAGCGAGGCCCCATGTGGTGATCCTTATTGATCTGGACGAGACGGTAGCTGGAGAGGATGAGTCACTCAGCAAAGAAAACACGGAGAGGTGAGAGAATACAGCGACAGTTCAGAGCCCGGGGCTTTCTTTAAAGAGACGACACGACTTGTTGACTTCACACTTTGAATCTCGCTCTCTGTCAGCGACGGCCTGAGGAAGATCCTGATGAAGGGTCGCTCCGTTAACACTCATCACTGTGGCCTTGCTCTTTTCTAAGCCGTTTTCTGTAGGGGGGGGGGGGAACGCCTGGATACAGTCTGTGAGAAACAATTCTCGTGATAGACATAAAGTCTGGACTAACATGTCTTTCAGGGTGGTCGCTTCCAGCTGTTTGCACGTCAGGTCAGGGTCCGGGCGAAGGAAACATAAAACACAGCTGTTACACGTCATCGCTGACAAACAATCATGGCGACTGTCAAGAAAAGAAAAGTAGATGAGGAATAGCATCTCTGTAGTTTGCAGCGGCAGCGGCAGCGGCAGCGGCAGCGAGGAGAAAGGTCGATCCCAGCATCGGAAACGTGGACGAGTCCAAACACAAAGCAAAGTCCACAAGAATGAGGATTTGTATGAGAAAGTTGTTTTGGCTAAAACCAGCTTTGAGCATCAACATCATCATCACTATCATTTGACATCAGATGCATCAAAATGCTAACCATTTAGCAAAGAGAGGGTAGCAGGCTAATGGGCTAATGTCAAGGTCTTTACACACCACGTTCATGTTTTCCTTCTTTAGGACGTCAGTATCCTGAAAAAGACTTGGAAGCAATCTGGATAATAATTCATGAGCAGGAAATTCTCCTTGTTGGTTTGACCTGATGTTTTCTTTTATCAAGACGTGAGAGGACCGAGAAAATCCATCTCCATCTGATCTCCTGCTGCGAGGACTCAGTTTGCAAAGTTCAAGCGTGTGAACATTTTTATTGGATGGCGGATTAAAAAAAACAAACGCAGATGACAACTGATCCCTCTGAGTCAGCGTTTCCTTTTCTCATGATCAAAGTGTTTCATCCCAAGAAAATGACATTTAACTTAAAGTGTACTTCCTCAGCCTGAGGGGACGGGTGGGACGTGAGGAGTGGGATGTGGTAAACTGAGCTGTTCCAGTCTTATCAACTTTACATTGGCCCATACATTGACCCTGGCCCGAGGGCATTTCAGAATGTGGCCCGGAGGAAAGAATACTGGGTCCGATTTCAACTTTACAGGCTGTGAAATCAAATAATATGGGAACAAACAAGAATGGTAAGAATGTTTGGGAGCGAGGCAGAAAAGAGTTTGGGAACCGCTGCTGTGGAATGACGCTCCCCGGAGATACGTGACGACGTGGGTCATCTATTCACATCATCATTAAAGGACCAAGACAGGAGGAAGGTCACATTAACAAAGGACAAATAAATATGCACAGATACTCTGATACTGACACGCATTTTCACAGCGAGAGAGAAGAAGTAAGTGAATAAAGAGAGGAGGATGGGGAGAGAGAGAAGAAGGTGAAGACAGAGAATGGATGTGAGTGGCTGTCGGGACGTTAACGCCTCACACCCTTTTCTTTCAAGTGTGAATTGGACGTGTTATAAACACAAATCACTCGGTGGCCTCGCCCCCTTTCTCCGTCCCTCGTCCCTCTCCCTCTCGTCGCCCTCGTCCTCTCCTCGTCTCTCCGTCCCTCTCCCTCCCCGTCCTCTCCCTCCCTCTCTCCCTCCTCTCTCCTCTTCCGTCCCTCTCCCTCGTCCTTCCCTCCTCTCTCCGTCCCTCTCCCGTCCGTCCTCTCCTCCCGTCCCTCTCCTCCGTCCTCCTCTCCCCCTCTCTCCCTCTCCGTCCTGTCTCCCTCCGTCTCCCTCCCTCTCCTCCGTCTCGTCCCTCCCTCTCCTCCGTCCCTCTCCCTCCGTCTCTCTCCTCTCCCCTCCTCTTCCCTCTCTCCGTCCCTCCCCTCGTCCTCTCCGTCCCTCTCCTCTCTCTCCGTCCCTCTCCCCGTCCCTCTCCTCCGTCCCTCTCCCTCCGTCTCTCGTCCCTCTCCCTCCGTCTCTCCGTCCCTCTCCCTCCGTCTCTCCGTCCCTCTCCCTCCGTCTCTCGTCCCTCTCCCTCCGTCCTCTCCTCTCCCTCTCCCTCCTCTCCTCGTCCCTCTCTCCTCTCCTCCGTCTCTCTCGTCCCTCTCCCTCTCCTCTCCGTCCTCCTCTCTCCTCCCTCCTCTCCTCTCCCTCCCTCCTCTCCTCCCTCTCTCTCTGTCCCTCTCCCTCCGTCTCTCGTCCCTCTCCCTCCGTCCCTCTCCCTCCCTCTCCCTCCGTCTCTCTGTCCCTCTCCCTCCGTCTCTCCGTCCCTCTCCCTCCGTCTCTCGTCCCTCTCCCCGTCCCTCTCCCTCCGTCTCTCGTCCCTCTCCCCGTCCCTCTCCCTCCGTCTCTCCGTCCCTCTCCCTCCGTCTCTCCGTCCCTCTCCCTCCGTCCCTCTCCCTCCGTCTCTCTGTCCCTCTCCCTCCGTCTCTCCGTCCCTCTCCCTCCGTCCCTCTCCCTCCGTCTCTCGTCCCTCTCCCTCCTCTCTCCGTCCCTCTCCCTCCGTCTCTCCGTCCCTCTCCCTCCGTCTCTCGTCCCTCTCCCTCCGTCCCTCTCCCTCTGTCTCTCCGTCCCTCTTCCTCCAGCTTCTCCACAGCTTTTCAGGTAGAAACTCTGTTGCCATGGTGATTCCAGCCGCCGTTAGAGCTACAGCGTGATGATGAGGATGAGACCTGCTGCCGGAGAGGAAGATGTGTTATATTTACATTCCTGGACTTTCACAGTGGCTCCATGAATCTCCTGCTGCTGCCGATCCCCTCCAGGAAACAACATTTCAGCTTGGACGTGAACAGAAGGATTCATAAAGGCTGCATTCAGGAAACTGAGCTGAGCCACACGTTATATTACGTTGTATTTCCATGCGGTTTGCATGTAATGCTGCGAAGGACAAATTGGGTTGTAACAGGTTTCCTTCCACTGTGGGGAACTCCAGTAATGTTCTTCATTCAGACCTTTTCACACAGTTAAGCTGTTTTCAGACCTGCACTGAAGACGGGCTACACGTGAGAAGGAAAATGTCCGAGTCAGTTGTCCCCTTGTAAAGTGTCTGATTGAGCCCATACGGAAATAAGAAAGTCTAAAGAGAGAGAAACTGGAAGAAATCAAATATCTCAGGACGAAGAAGACGAAGACGTGAACTTGGAAAGACGAGGAGATCCCAGAGCTTTGGGTGATGAGGGCCGACGCTGTGCTTTCCACAGTGGAATCTCTCAGTTGTGTCTCCTGCTGCTCTTCCCTTGAACGAGTCGGACCCAGACCATCTCCTGCTGCTTCTTCACATGCGAAACACAAACTGCAGAAAATGTCCGGATCCTGAAAAGGTTAGAACAAATGTCACTGGAGGTTCTTCAGCCTGGGCTCTGTCTAAGATTTATTTTGTTATAAGTTAGCCTTGAATTTGGGCTTGTTCTTCACCCATGATGCTCTACTCGTATTTTGTTATATATCCGCCCCTCGAGGGTTCAGAGCGTTTTCACTGTTGATTCACGTTAATCTGACGATTTAAAGGTTTCAGAACCGATCATTAATCAATTAGGCAGGAAATGTGTGTTTTTAATAGTCCTCAGTGTGTGTGTGTGTGTGTGTGTGTGTGTGTGTGTGTGTGTGTGTGTGTGTGTGTGTGTGTGTGTGTGTGTGCGACCTATGGATTGATCCAGATCTCAATAGCGCAGTGGTTCGAACTCCATTATCAGCACAATTATTAATTGTAAGAGCGTTTTGTTTTCTCGTGCACGTGAGAGCCACGCCCCCTTTTGCTTTTTTACGCTGTGATGGATTGTTTCTCTCACTTGAATCCGTCTTTCCTATCATGCAGCTCAACCCCCCCCCCCCCTCTCTCTCTCTCCTCTCTCTCTCTCTCTCTCTCTCACACACACACACACACACCCCAACAACCCCTGATTACCACCCCAACATCCCCAGTTCAGCCCCAGCTTCCATGCACATCCCCCTCATCTTGTTGAAATGGGCCAGTTGCCATGGCAACCCCATACAGCAGCATATCAGTCCCCCCCCCCTTCACCACTCAAAAGAGGATCAATTAGTGATGATGTCAGCGCGTGGAGCGAACTACTCGAATCCCGAACACGATTCCTTCAGAGTGATTCTCCGAGGCCTGGTGTGTGTGTGGTGTGTGTGTGTCTGTGTGTGTGTGTGTGACACTGACGTCAGGTATGCTGATGTGAGAGCAGGACTCTTGCTCCTCTCGGCTCAGGGCGGCGGATGACGGCAGGTGCCTGAGTCACTCGCTGTGTGGGAGGACTGGATGGAAGCGGACGGGGAATACATTTTTATTTTCTGAGGCTGGGGATGATGAAGAGAAATCTCATGAGCGAGGAGCTTCATAAAAGTAGACGTGGACCAAACCAGTGAAACCCAGTTGCTCTGTCGTTCCTGCTTTCTGTGGAATTTCTCCAGTAACAAATTGTGCTGCTCATCAAACGCAGGCTTCACTCATTTTCTCCGACGGAGCAAATTGATATAATAAGTCGGCTCCTCTGTTTCTGTGCTGCAGCTCTGCTCCCTCCTTTCCCTCCATGTTGCACAAGAACACACTGGTTTACTGGAGCGTGCACAGACATGCTTCCTGAAGTTTTCTGCATTGTCTGACATGTAAGAATGCAAAATGCCTAAGTCGTTTCTCTGGAAATGTTCCTGAACTCGCCCTGCAGGCCTCTGGTGAAGTGTCAAATTGAACTGAAGGAACATGTGGTCATGTTGATGGTGTTTCTAAAATGCAACTGACGTGAAACAGGAAGAATATAATACAGTGGAAACCGATATGGTGATCGTGGCTGTAGTGATCAACCGTTTAGATCAATTTGGCTGCTTCTTCAGATGTGAAGAGAAAACTGTCCTGACACAGATTCTTCTGGATATCATCTGGAGTCTGGAGATAGTTGTAACTGTTCAGTAAACATGATAGATGTGTGTGTTCAGCCTTTCTTTCCAGTGGATCAAGATTTCTACGTGTGTTTTATTCTCCTGCACAAAAACTGAATTTGAAATCAATCGCAGAGAGCAAGTGAGTACGATAGAGACAATATATTTTTAGAGACTCTCTTCCAAATGCCTCCTCCTCTCTTCCTCTTCCTCCTCCCCCTCCTCTTCTGTTCATGCATCCTCACAACTGTTGGTAGGAAGAGATTTTAACTCCCAGAAGCAGAATATCCAGATCCAGTTCGTACCACACTGCCACACTATGTATTATCTAGGTTATTATGAGAAAATGAAAAAGTAGAATATAGGAGAGAAGTTCAGACGCCTGCCGACTTTCTTTCACACCTACTATCGTTGTGTGAAGTGCTGATTAACAGATCGTCCATTCATTAGCTGCAGCTCGTATCCATTCACACTCACAGTCACACCCACGAGCACCGAGAGTCTCCAATTAAACGCTGCAAGTCTCTGGACTGTGGGAAGAAGCCGGGGAAAGAAAGACCCCTGATCGGACAAAAGGTTGGAGCCCAGAACCTTCCTGCTGTTTCAGAGGATTCATCATTGATTCTGACGACATCAGCAACACACTGCTGCCAACCAGGGCCTACCCTGAGTTAACCCTGAGTGATCCGTCCAGACCAATTCGAGTTTGAGAGATTTCAGGTGCAACAAGCACTTTGTGTTACGGCCATTTGAGATTTAACAACAGCAGATTCACAGGTTCGACCTCCGAGGCTGAAGAATCAGCCTCGGAGGTGGAGATCCGGTCCAACTGATCTCCACTAACAGAGATCACTAATGGTTTCACTCTCCACAGAGTTTACCTGAGGACGACCAAAGAGAAACCAGAGAAATCCTGTCTGTCAACCGCAGATTCAGATTCTAGAGATTACTCACACGTCACACACACACACACACACACACACCACACACACACACACAATAACACACACACACTCTCTCTCACACACACACACAATAACACTCTCACACGCACGCACATGCACATGCACACACAATAACACACACACAATAACACACAACACTCTCTCTCACACACACACACAATAACACTCTCCACGCCACATGCACATGCACACACAATAACAGAAACACGTACACACATTCACACACAGAGATACACACACATACACACCTAAAGACACACACCCACACACACACACACGGATCATTTAACACAACACGTTTATGTCGCACATCTATTATGTATGATTGGATTTGAGATTCCTTGCGCGCATGTGTGTGTCTTTGTGTGTGTGTGTGTGTGTGTGTGTGTGTGTGTGTGTGTGTGTGTAACAGATAATTAAGAGAGAGAGGAGAGAGAGAGAGAGAGAGAGAGAGAGAGAGAGAGATAGAGAAGAGAGTAGAGCGACGACGAAGCATGAGGAGCTAGCAGCGCAGAAGATGAGAGCTCGACTCGCTCTGCTCTGCTCGCGCTCACTCTCGGCCTCGAGCTCGTTTGGTTGTTGTTTTGTTTGAATCCTCGCTTCATTCCTGTGTGGAGGAAGCAGTGATCGCTTCTCTCTCCTCCTCCTCTCACCTCCTGCTGCCTTTATTTTCTATTCCTCCTTCATCCCTTCCTTCTCCTCGGACTCTGACGCGACGCGTCCTGCTCCGGATGGAAGTTGCGCTCCGCGGATCCACCGGAGAGTCCCGCAGCTTCTCCCCGTGAGGAGGGCGACCTGTCCCGCGTCCTGCGGAGCTCAGCCGCCGCGGAGGACCCGGGACTCACACCCGGAGAACAGCCGACACGCAGGTAAGAGTGAATGAGCTGGAATGAAAGGTCGAAGATGGAGGTGAGGGAAGGAGCTGCAGACACACACGCCGGGATCCTGCGGCATGTGTCGGCTGAGCTGCAGCCAGGAGGCTCCTTCCATCCGCGGCTGCACGCTCTCTGCACACAGAGAAACACAATGCATCGAAACACAGATGATTTCAACACAACGTCGAGCAGAATATCAGAGAAAGTGATGCACACAACACAACACGTTGGAAAACATCGTGCTCCACATATTCATCCATATGCACGAGGAGGATCGACCTTTCTTTAGGCGGTAACTGAATCACAATGACGAGCAGCTTCACACGTTCATCATCCAGGCTCACACAAATCACTGCATCACTTAGGAGGAGCAGGAATTCAACCGGCAACCGCAGTGATGTACTTCACGCTGTGTTGAGGTTGTTCTTGCCCCTGAAGGTTTCATGAAAGCCGGGCCTCTGGGTGAAAGCTGTGAGTGACCTTGTAATGCATCCGACTGTCATGGAATCACAATCACTGCTTTCTTCTCCCCTCCTGCCGCTGTGAGGATGGATGGAGGAGGCTGCTCGATCCCAGTCACCCCCCCCCCCCCCCCCAGCCCAGCTCTCCTCTGTGTGGGCTTCCTCTCACGATGGCGAGAGGAAAGGAAGGAAGGAGTGTGTGCTTGGTTCAATGCAGGTTTTATTGGTTTGATCGTCTGATAAAAACAAGACCTGGCATTTGCACGTTTTGTTGACGTGAGTGGCGGCTGCAGCCTCATTCATGACGAGTGATGAATGAGTGGCACAGCCGCCGCGAATCCAGATTCAAGGCCGGAGGAGAGCCTTAGTGACACAAACCTGAGAGGAGATCAATGCCTGCTCTCACCTGGGAGATGTTTTCCAATCCAATCACCTTGACGTTCATCTGTGGGAGCTGAATACCTGAGGTGTGTGTGTGTGTGTGTGTGTTTCAGATCTAAACATCTGGCACAGCAGCACAACGAGCAAACTGCAGATCCTGTGTGTGTATTTGCTCGACTTACCGGAGACAAACATATATCTGCAGTACGTCAGCGATATGTTGCAGCAAGCATCCAGAGTGTGGACGAGCTTCTCTGTCTCCTGCCCCTCAGTGATGCTGACGTTTAATTGGGACCATTAGCCTGGTTGTGTTGGCTGGGCAGCAGAGAGCAGGGAGGACATCAGGCGTCAGGCTCAGCGTGGCAGCCTCGTTACACACCCAGTATCCTACATGAGCCGAGAGGCACGTCGAGGAGAGCCGGGTACCAGCGCTGAGGCAGGAGAGCTGCACGTTCCAAAGATAGAACCACAGAATTCAAGAAAGAGGAGGCCAATCTGAAGCTGGGTTCACCTTGGAAATGTCTCCAGTGGGTCACAGGGTCAACAGAGACTCACTCTCACATCTATGACTCATTCAGAGTCTCCAGTTCGATCTTACACCAGGCTGCATGTCGTGTGTGGGAAGAAGAAGCCAGAGAAAACACAAGCAGACACGAGGAGAACATGCAAACGATCAAAGCTAATTCCAGGGATCCTCAACATTCAAAAACAGGTTTCATACATTTTTCAAAAGGGCTTTTTCGATAGGACAGCGTGAACTGGGGCGAGAGAATAAAGACTCGCAGCAAAGGGCCGGGTCAGAAGTGAACCTGCGACCGCTTCAGGCCTCCGTGAGGGCGACATCGTGTTTATTAGAACAATAAATCAGCAGGTTAATTGCAGATATCTGGGATCGTAACAAAGAGCTGGAGGGTCCAAACCGTCTGTTACTTGAGAATTAAAATATAATTTTTTTATTGGCATTAGATGAATTCTGTTGCTCTCGTGAAGTCACATCTCACATTTGCAGAATCAGTATCAGATACATGGAAACATTCATATGTTGAGCACGTCCTCTCTATTATCTTTAGTAAACAACAGCAAACCAGAAAGTAACCGAGGAGAGTTCATGTCTCTTCAGTTAAGCTGCTCCACATTACAAACACATATTGACTTTATAACAGATATCAGAATATAAGTAATATGATTGATTTTACTTTTCATCAAGATCCACAAACTATTCCCTGGAAAATCAGTGAAAATGTCAAAGAACGATCTCACAAGTGTTAAAGAAAGTGATGAAATCAAAACCTCTTTCACCAGGGAAATGAAAAAGTTCTTTCTTGACCCAGTTTCTGTCCTTTCTGTTGTAGTTTCTGTGTAATCCTGCTGACAAACAAATAAACAAACAAACAAACAAACAAACAAACAAACAAACAAGTTCCTCATGTTTATGGTAACGTTTATTTACATTTGCAAGAGAAAAAGAAAGTGCACGATTTAGAATTATCTGAGTTCATGTGTAAATTTGTCTTAAAAGAGACAAAACACACCAGAACTTTATCTAAGTTACAATAAAGAACAAACACAACAACACAAGTCACCGAGTCGTCCACGTTGACCACATCGTTCAAACATGCGCAGCGCGGGTTCGAACCCCCGAGGCCGCCGGCGTTAACGAACCTGGAAACCAGATCAGAGATGTGTGTTTTACAGCTACTCTTAAAAAAGATATAAAAGAAATATTCAAACATTTGGAGTCATAAGAAGCATCTGCTGATGAAAACAACATCTCAGGCTGAAGAGTGATTTGCATGAAGCTGGAAAGGATTAGAAAGACAGTTTGACTCTCAGCTATGAATGGAGATGATTTAGTTTTGTGTCTACTCTCCTGAGAAACGTGTTCCCGGGTTAAGACGACTACACAAATGCTCAATGAATTAAAACACGCAGCAGGTTAACATCTCTGTGAATGAGTCTGAGGCCACATCCATTCATTCCTGATGACAACCACGCAGACGGTAAACCACCAGCAGTTATTTATCTGTCACATCCGTGGTTCTTTACGTTGGAAAATCGGGCTCGGTGACGTCAGGCTGTTCGATGAAACCACAACACAGCAGCTCATCAGTGACGGGTGGAGACCGGGCTTTTAAAACCAGGCTTTTAAAGCGCTGCTGTCTCTCTGCTCAGCTGGACCAGAATCACTGAAGGTCCATCACAGTCATTAAGAAGGACGGCGCTGCTGCTCGGTGCGGTCGCAGAGTGCAAATGAATTTACACTGATGTAGCTTATTGGGGCTCAGGTCTCCAGACCCAGGATCTCTGACCTGCTGCAGGTCTTCAGAAATCTGTCAGGGAGTCGAAGCGTCTCACTGCTCACTGCCTCGTGTTGGGAAGCAGAGCAGAGACTGAGGCACGGTCAGCTGCACAGATTCAACTCGACGTTCTGCTTCTGTTCTCTTCTCTTCTGTCACATCTGCTCCTCACTCAAGCTCCTTCATCCCTTTGTCGCCTTGCGTCAGTGAGCTGCAGCTGGAGGAGGCTCTGGAAGCTGAAGTGGACTCAACCAGTGGGACCAGTGAGAGATGCAGACGAGCAAATGATGTTTGAATTTCTTCTGACTCTTGATTCGTTGTGGTTTTGAGCATAATTGTTGTGACTGGCTGGTAACAGGGCTGATGATGATGACATCCACATGAAAACATTCTAATTTCAAAATGCATCACTGATGTTTGAGACGTTTGGAAACATTGTTGGTCCTGTTTGATTCTGAAAACTCACTTTCACACCGACCTTGTTTGGTCCAACCAGAAGAGGGGTTCTGGGTCTGGATCGAACTGAACCAGGGTTCTGTTGGTTTGCAGTGAAAACAATTTGTTGGATAGTTCACAGGAAGTAGAGACAGAATTAAACCATAGAAGAAGAATAAGAAGAAGAGGAAGCAGCTGCAGTCTTCACCTCCGACGATATAATGTTTGAACTACGAGGACGTTCATTTGGTGCATTTGAACTAGTGTGGAGTCCTGTAGTACTGTGGTACTGTGGAGTCCTGTAGTACTGTGGTACTGTGGAGTACTGTAGTACTGTGGTACTGTGGAGTACTGTAGTACTGTGGTACTGTGGAGTCCTGTTGTACTGTGGAGTACTGTAGTACTGGGGCGTACTGTAGTACTGTGGTACTGTGGAGTCCTGTTGTACTGTGGAGTCCTGTTGTACTGTGGAGTCCTGTTGTACTGTGGAGTACTGTAGTACTGGGGCGTACTGTAGTACTGTGGTACTGTGGAGTCCTGTAGTACTGTGGAGTACTGTAGTACTGTGGTACTGTGGAGTCCTGTAGTACTGTGGAGTACTGTAGTACTGTGGAGTACTGTAGTACTGTGGTACTGTGGAGTCCTGTAGTACTGTGGTACTGTGGAGTACTGTAGTACTGTGGTACTGTGGAGTCCTGTAGTACTGTGGTACTGTGGAGTCCTGTAGTACTGTGGTACTGTGGAGTCCTGTAGTACTGTGGTACTGTGGAGTACTGCAGTACTGTGGTACTGTGGAGTACTGCAGTACTGTGGAGTACTGTGCCTGAAGATGCTGCAAGGGATACCATCATGATGTTACCATGGCAACCAAATTAAACGCTGACAACTGACAACACGCCCATATCAGATGCCGTCTACAAACCAATCAGAGTCAAGTACTGGTAGACTCCGCCCACGTAGGTGATGACGACAGGACGTACGTTCGTCAGACTAAATTACAACGTGAAACCAAAACTAACAGATCAAAGGAAACTATGGAACAAACACAATTAGTAAATCAACCTAAATTATGTAACCAACCCCCCCCCCCCCCCCCCCTTGTTGAGTAGTGACATTACAGTGACATCGTGAAATCGTGAAATTTCCGATCGATCACTAAGAGCAGATCTGATAATCTCTGGATCCAGCTGTGACCCTGATCCTGATGTTGTTCTAACTCTTCCTCTTATTTTCTTCTTTGCTCTAAAATGTCTTTGCCGCTGTGTCCAAAATGTCCACGATGCAGCTCCCCAGTGGGTTGTGGGAAAAAACAGGACATAATGGGAGCGAGAAACCAGGACAGTCTTCTCTCTCCCTCGCTCTGTGACATGTGCGCCTCCCTCTCCCTCCACAAACTAATGAAGACTAAGTCATGTCTGTGTATATTAATTCCTCCCATAGTTCCTTGGGTTAAATTTAGACGTGAGTGACTGGGTGTGATATTCTGTGGGAATTAGACGATCCAGCGCTGGATTAACACATTAGATGATGGAAGCGGCCGGGAGACGTGGGTCGTCTCTTATTCTCTGATTCTCCTGAGGATCCAGTGGTGGGCGTCCCTCTGATGAGAGGCAGGGAGGAAGAGGAGTTTGGGTTGAAGGTCTTAGTGGAGATAAGCCGCTGCATGCCTTCACTCTTTAGGCCACGACAGCTGTCAAAGCCCGACCGGGACATGTCCCCGGGGACCAAACAGCTCCCAGTGTCCCACCGAGGGAAAACACGAAGACACACGTCAAGGCAGATCCTGATCTCTATGTTTCCTCCTTCCCTTTTCTCTGCTCTCTGACGATGCGAGTCAGCGCCTGGGTTTTGTCTCGGCAGCGTCACAGGTGAGTGGTCATTAAGAAACGCTCGCCTCCTCTTGTTTTGTCCCGGGGGGGGGGGGGCTCGTCCCTCTCCACTCAAACACCCACTCATTTTCTTAAGGAAGCTATTCTCCTTTCAGCTCTCTCCTCTTTTTTCATTTCCTCCTCTTGGGTGGAACTTTACACTGAGGCCAAGTATTTATTAGTGCTATCAGTGTGTGTGTGTGTGTGTGTGTGTGTGTGTGTGTGTGTGTGTGTGTGTGTGTGTTTCTTTAATCATGTGTGTGCTCTTTCGATGGAGCTTCAAACGTTACACACTCTCGGGCTGACAGTGTTGAACATGAAAGCCGCTGAGACTCATTAAGCCACTGATTACAGCTCGGGGAGGAGAGTCCTGAGCAGCTGCTGCGCTAATACACACACACACACACACACACACACACACACACACACACACACACACACACACACACACACACACACACACTATGTAAACTAAGGGTTTTCAAAGTTGACATCTGCTCCTTTGCTATGTTCTCTTTCTTAAATGAGAAAGAAAAGTAGATCCTGAGATTAAAGTCAGAGCCACTCAGGTGTGTGTTGTCCAGGTCATAGACTGATCCCACCCGGGTGCTGCTGTTGTCAGCTGGATAAGCACACACCTCCAAACTTATTACTAATAAAAGATAATATATTTTGAAATGTGTGAATGAGGCCTTATTTGAATATACAAGGATACAAATACACAGTATTAACTAACCATATTTGACTCTTTAAAAAGAAAGAATCTGTGTATTTATTGGAGATAATTGAATATTTTATATTAACTTGACAAGAATCCGAGGAGAAGTTCAATTATATTATTTGCACTGTAGCCAAACTCACATCTTCTGGTTAGTTTGTAATTTTGTATGTGGTTATGCACAATGTGGGGGGTAGGAGTTGATAAGGGGACACCCAGGTCCCTTTTAACTGGGGCCCCCAAAGTCCCTTAACACGCCCCTGGTGAATGAGCAGTTGAAGCCTCCAACACACACTCTCTCTCACACACACACACACACACACACACACACACACACACACCACACACACACACACACACACACACTGGTCAGGTTGAGATACCATCAGTGTTGTGATGGTTTGTAAAATGTTTCTTCAGAAGTGAATTAATGGAAGTTTGTGCTCGGGAACCCAACGTGAAAGCTTTTCTATGGAAGCGTCAGCAGCCATTATGGAGGCCTTGGCAACGCTGCAGACGCCCATTCATGTTGTGTCTCGCTTTGTTGTGTGTGTGTGTGTGTGTGTGTGTGTGTGTCCCTCAGTAACTTGTTGCTACACAGTCCAGCAAAATATGAATGAAGGTTGTGTGTTTCGTGCAGAACTGAGATGTTTTCATATTCCGAGCACCGGCTCAATTTAAAACAAGTAGAAAAGTGATTCCACTGTTTCTACTGAAAAACGAACATCCTGGTTCCTGAAGTAAAAATCTCATTCATTCTCTGATTAGTGGTTTTTATTAGCAGACATAATATTTGAACCATCCCAGGTCTTTGATCTTGGATTTACCGTTTTACCGAATGCATTTATGAATCAAACGTTTTAAGGTCACGATTCATCCGGGAGCTGATCCGTTTGGTTCAAGGATTAAACTGTTATTTTAATAAGGATTTAAAAGTCAATGGAGAAAATGAAATGAAGGAAATTTACCGCTCACTGTTTTTCGCTCTATGACATAACAGTCACCAGGGGGCGTGAGAACAAACTCCGGTTATTGAGAGTGATCATGAAATTAAGTTCAAAGCTTTTATTTTAAGTCAACTGATTTAGAGAGCAGCTCTTAAATCAGCATTTTATTAAAATTGAATCTGCAGATAGTATTTCCTGGGACCTGAGGTGATTCCGTCACGTTGCTTGTTTTTCAAGGCCAATAATCCCAAACTTCACCGACTGATGAGAGAAGGAAAAGCGTCAGGAAGTCAGGAAGGAAAATTAGAATTTATTAAAGTTAGTTTTGAATCAGTCTTGTGGTTTTTAAGGACATTAGAGCAGATGATGAAATCTCAGGGAGGGTGTTTACAGACGGAGCAGAAGGGGGATCCAGGTCCACGTGGTCCAGCTCAGATCCAAACTCAGCGGCTCGCTCAGCTGTTGCTCCTGACGACGGTGGGAGGGGCTTGTTGCTGGCAGGGATTCGGTGGAGTAGGAACGACGAGCTGCCAAGTTCTCCCTGTGGGACGAGGCCCGAGCGCTCCGTCCTGCTACTTGGCTTCGATCGGGTCGAAACCCTCCGGGCCTGCAGAGTCGGCGGCGTGTTCGAGGACAGACACACAACATTGTGTTCACATACAGTTGTCATTTGATTGGCTAACGATGTTTTTATAATGGTTTCTGTTGCCGTGAGTAAAACCAGTAGTGGAATATAAACTGCCTTTCAATTTAAATCGTCAGCATCCGTTAAATCTCTGTCTTTCTGTGGAACACATCTTCAGAACCGATCACCTTCTTGGTTTCGTTTCCACAAGTCGCGACCAGCGCTCTGTAGCAGTGACGGCTGTCAGTCTGTTCCCCAGCTCAGGTTCTGTGTGATGGGTCCAGCTTCACTGAACTGAATGAACAGGTGAACAGCTCTTTGTGCGCAGGTCTTTGTTTCCTGCTTCTTCGGTTCTAATGGAGCAGTGGAGAAGGTCCCTGTCATTTAAACTCATATAAGCACCGTGAGAGTCATTGAGGTCATGGTGTGAACGGGGGTGAACACAATAGACTTGTTGTTGTATCACACATTAACTTTAAGCGCAGAGGTTTTCTCTAAGTTTCTCTGAGGGCTTCCCATCAGTTTGGATTTGCTCTGCGGAGACACACGAACACTTGAAGCACTTGAAGCCGTATGACGGACACTCTTTAATGCAGTGTTTGTTTGTCCTGGTGAGGAATAAAACAGACGTCCTGCCTCTTAACAAACACCATGTTTCTGTACTTTCACATCTCCAGGTGACGGCCTGTTGTCCCTTTTGTCACGACGCTGCGTCCAGGAAACACAAAATGTCTCCGTCTGATGTCCGATGGCTGATCCTCTGTCTCCTGCTCCTCTTCACCACGGTAAGTTCATCTAAATTCATTTGATCTCACCTTTAAATCCAGTGTTGGTTTGTGCCTGTGTGAGAGAGTCAGCTGAAACAGGTGGAGCTTCACATGAATGAATCCAGAGACAGAGACTGTTAAAGTGACCGTGTGAGCATCAATATTCACTGATCAGTGAGAAGCAGGAGCGATGGATAAAGATGCACTTACTCATTTATTCATCGCTTAGCTGTGAGGAGGGAAAACATCCTCTTCCTCCTCCTCTCCTCTCCTCCTCTCCTCTCCTCCTCTCCTCTCCTCCCTCTCCTCTCCTCTCCTCTCCTCTCCTCTCCTCTCCTCTCCTCTCCTCTCCTCTCCTCCTCTCCTCTCCTCTCCTCTCCTCTCCTCTCCTCTCCTCCATCTTTTACTGCTGTAGTTAAACGTGAGTCATCACCTCTGAGCTGAGGTGTTGTCTGAGAAACAGAAGATGGTGAACGAAGAGGGGGGGGGGGGGGGGGGGAGATGGAGGTGAAGAGGAAAATAAGATAGGAAAAATAATCACACAGCAGGTTATAAAGTTAGACGACAGATCAGGCAGGGAGCAGAAGAGGACAGAGAGACAGAGGGACAGAGAGACAGAGAGAGAGAGAGACAGAGAGACAGAGAGAGAGAGAGAAGAGACAGAGAGACAGAGGGACACAGAGACAGAGAGAGAGAGAGAGAGACAGAGAGACAGAGAGACGTAAGAACTAAAGCCTCTCTCTCTCCGGACTTCAGCTGTGGGTGGTTTGTGTTTCACGAATCCTGCAGAATGTCTCAGGTTGTGACGAGACAGTGACGTGAGTTGCAGGAGAGAGTCTGACGTCCCACAGTGAGACAGACAAACAGGATATGAACTGAAAGGACACGGACCTCGTGCACACGGTTCCCATCTTTATCTGGATTTGTGTGGACAGCAGCGGTAAACATGACGCACAGGGTTTATGATTTCTACAGAGAAATGAAGGGGAAGGGGGTTGGAAGATCAGAGAGAGGCCGAGGACTCAAAGAGACCAATTCTAAAACGTCTAAAATGAAACCTGACAAGTGACTTTCTGGATATTCTATTAGATCTGTTGAGTGCAGCTTTAAATTCTGATGCAAGCAATCACTCATAATTCATCATGGATGTACACATTTTGATTTCCATACTCTTTTAAGAGGAAATAACATCCACAGTAATCGAATCATTCAGTCGTGGTCTCAATCACTCAATTCATCCATCTGAGCTTCTACTGCATCGTACCTGCATCTGTGTACTTCTACTGCGTAACGGTGCTGCTGCCGAGAGCGCGGCACATGAATCATAAACCAATATCTGTGGATACAGAGTCTGCGTCGACACTCGTTCCGCACGATGCCCCAAAACTACAGTGTCCCCGTGGCTCTCGTAGATCTTCAGTGTATCGAGTGCTGCCGACGTCAGCGGCATAAACGCCCAACTGCTCCCCCGCTGCACCTCGTAAAGAGGTGACGTGGCGTCTCCCACACTGACGCCAGCACAGACGCCCCCCCCCCCCCCCCTCCCCTCCAGCCTCCTGAGACCCAGGAGGAGGAGGCTCCTCTGGACGTGAACTCTGCATCTGGAGAGTTGTAGCTCTGGGATTTACCTTCTGTATCTGTCAGTGGTTCTCAACTGAACACCTGACATGCTCCAGTGTGATAAGTGCCTTGTTATCAATCAATCAAATCACATTTCATTTGTACAGCCGGTATTCACTCATAGGTTTTAATAAGGTGCCTCTGTTCTAAACTCTTAACAAGAGTAAAACTACACAAAAAAACTTTAAAAGGAGATGAACCGTAGAAACCTCAGGGAGACACGTGAGGATCCCTCTCCCAGGACGGACAGAGGTATAATAGATGCTGAGTGTAACTGAGAACATCAGCAAAATAAGAGCATATACAACTTTGATTAGAAGCAGATTGATGGATTGATATGCCTCCACGCTGACGACAGCCGGTTCAGTGGAGTAGTGGAACGAGTGGAGACTCCTGTCCGTGTGTTTGTTTGTTCGTCAGCAGGATCATGCAAAGAAGATACTGAACATGTCTCCACAGAACTCGGTGGACGGACGGGGGGGGGGGGGGGGGGGAGCAGCTCTGAAATGGTTTGTTTAATTGGCTGAGAGTTTAAACTGATCCCAGAGCGGAGACCTTCTCCCACACTGTGGTGTGAACCGCACACTGGAGCTAATGAAGCCAATTTAACTGCAGGTCCTTCCTCTCTGCTCTGATGTAATCTACAGACACTTCAATCCCCCCCTCTCTCTCTCTGTGGTGTGTGTGTGTGTGTGTGTGTGTGTGTGTGTGTGTGTGTGTGTGTGTGTGTGTGTGTGTGTGTGTGTGTGTGTGTGTCCTCCAGGTCTGGAGCCAGCAGGTTCCCTTTAACTGCGTGATCAAGCGGGAGCAGGAGAAATGTCAGGAGATGATGGCCTCGGACGATCCCGGGAACGATCCCGAGTTCGGTACGTTGCTCGTTTGTTTACTAAACAGGATTTTGTTGACGTTTTCCAACAGATTTAAAATGAAGCTAATTAAACTGAACCCAAGATCCGGAGAAGGTCTTCAGGGCCCCACAGTAATGAGCTGACTCCGATCACTGCAGAGGCTTCACACGTCCTCTCTGTCTCACTTTGTCGCAGGGACGGTGGAAGAATTGTGGTTTCAGAGAGTTTTAGAAAATCCAGCTGACGTTGAACATGAAACCACGAACAGCATGAAACCTTATTCAGCTTTAGACAGTTCACACAGGGAATCCAGGTTTATTCCTCATTAGAAGAGAATTTATTGTTGACTGAGATATGAGGACGATGATGATGATGCAGTAAATGAGAGTTGATCTTTGAGACAGTGATTGACAGGCGTCTGATTGTGCTGAGCGAGGATTCGTCTGCGAGTGCTGTCTCGATGTGATTTATTGAGACCCCATCATCATCATACTCCTCGTCCTCGTGGATCTGTTTCTGAACCAATTGTCTGATGACGATGAATAAAAAGATTAATTATCTTGAAGTTGAAGTTTATGCTACATCTGACATTTGGCAACAGAAAGTATAAAACAACAATAATTCAGCATCAAGTGCATGAATCTGGTCGAGCTGTTTTATTCCCCAACGTGAACACGTGTCCTAAAGAGACACTGTGTCTGTCCACCCGTCCTCAGGTTGTCCGTGGATGTGGGACAACCTGACGTGTTGGCAGCCGGCGAAGATCGGCGAGGTGGTCGAGGTCAACTGTCCCGAACTCTTCTCTCAGTTCATGGGCGAGGAAGACTTCGGTGAGTTCGAGGTTTCCGCTTGTTTAGTACGTTTTGACCCCGAACCAATGAGTGAGTGAGTCATGTGACTGCTGTGATGACTGGTTCTGTCCACAGAGGTGGGGACGGTGAGTCGGAACTGCAGCGAGTTCGGCTGGTCTGAGACCATCCCCCACTACATCGACGCCTGTCTGTACGAGGAGGGAAACAGCAGCCACCCGGTGAGCGCACCTCCGTCTCCACGTGTTGGGTTCAGGGTGATAAAGACTGAGACCACAGAACTGATGGATCTGAATCTGAGTGGTTCTGTTGTGTTCCATGTTCAGGACATGTACTTTGTGTCGGTGAAGGCTCTGTACACCGTGGGCTACAGCACCTCTCTGGTCTCGCTCACCACAGCCATGGTGATCCTGTGCAGGTTCAGGTGAGAACACACAACCTTCATCACACAGGACTTGTTTTGTCTCAGATGTGCAGCTCAACGTTTGAGTCTCAAACAGATGATTGAAGTTTGGTTGTGATCGATGATGATGTTCTTCACATATTTGAAATGAAATCAATTAAAAATCTATCAGTGATAAATATGGTTTCTGTCTTTCCAATTCTTCATTTGGAACTTGTAAACTTGTTTTTGAAAGGTGCTGTTTAAATAAGCTTAAATTAATAATAATAATAATTATTATTATTAATAACTTGTTCAATTCCTGGACGTCTAAAATGTATCATTTTCATGTGTATAGCCTACTAGGTATTTTAAGTGTAGTTGATTATAATAATACAGTCATTTTAAATATGATAGAAATTGTATATTGTATAATTATACACTGAATCTTTAAATATTATATATCCCCCATCCTCTCTGCCCCCTTTCCCAACGGCAACTCTCTCTGTCCAGTAAATGACACAAAGATCATAAAAATATACTTAAAAATGAAATAAAGCGTTTGTGTGTTTGTCCTCAGGAAGCTGCACTGCACCAGGAACTTCATCCACATGAACCTGTTTGTGTCCTTCATGCTGAGGGCCATTTCTGTCTTCATCAAAGACGGCGTGCTGTACGCCAAAGAGGACAGCGAGCACTGCTTCATCCACACGGTGAGAGACCTCACAGCTGGAAGCTCTCAGGCCTGAAGCTCAGATCCACTCACCTCGTGTTGTTTCTGTCTCTGTGAAGCTGGAGTGTCGAGCGGTGATGATATTCTTCCACTACTGCGTCCTCTCCAACTACTTCTGGCTCTTCATCGAGGGCCTGTACCTCTTCACGCTGCTGGTGGAGACCTTCTTCCCCGAGAAGAGATACTTCTACTGGTACATCATCATCGGCTGGGGTGAGGCGTCGCACACATCATCATCCGATTCTCATCTTATCAAACTCGGCCCTTAGTGACGACGTGTTTGTTTGAACCAGGGGCGCCCACCGTGTGCGTGACCATGTGGGCGGTGCTGCGGCTGCACTTCGATGACATCGGGTGAGTAACGAACACGGAACACGCGTGTGCGGCCTCGTGTTGAAGGTTGTGTGTTCATGTTGCTGAACGTTGTCTCGCAGCTGCTGGGACATGAACGACAACGCTGCCATCTGGTGGGTGATAAAGGGACCTGTGCTGGCCTCCATCATGGTGCGCTGGAGAAACACCAACACAACCGCCAAGAATATTAGTATTTAATAAAAAAAACTCCTGTTGATTAAACGTTTCTTTATCCACAGATAAACTTTGTTCTCTTCATCGGGATCATCGTGATCCTGGTGCAGAAGCTGCAGTCTCCGGACATCGGGGGAAACGAGTCCAGTATTTACCTGTGAGTGACGCTCACTGTTCACCTGAGAGAAAAGGGTTCGAGTGAACTTCTGTTAAACTTGTGTTTCAGTTCCTCGTTGTGTTTAACAGACACACATCTTTTCTTATATTTGACCTCTTGTTCTTTTAAACTGTTCCCCCTGGACCTGTGTGCGCAGATTATAATGAGGACACACTGTCCTTTGTCCAGTTCTCTCATGACAATGTGTGTGTGTTTGTGTGTGTGTGTGTGTGTGTGTGTGTGTGTGTGTGTGTGTGTGTTTGTGTGTGTGGTTGTGTGTGTGTGTGTGTGTGTTGCACAGGAGGTTGGCTCGCTCCACTCTGCTGCTGATTCCTCTGTTTGGGATCCACTACACTGTGTTCGCCTTCTCCCCGGAGAACGTGAGCAAGCGGGAGCGTCTGGTGTTCGAGCTCGGACTCGGATCCTTCCAGGTGACCTTCCTGCGTCACGGCTTAAATAGGACATAGGAGAATTCAGGATTCAGGAAGTGTTGAGTTGAGGTTTGAGACTTGAACTGTTTTCAGACATGAGACTTGAGATTGTCGGGGTCGGACACGCGTACATTTCGGTGTCAGCTCTTATTGTCTTTCCAAGTTGACGTCTTCGTCTTCTTCATCCTGAGATGTTTGACAGATGAAGGCTTCACTTTTTGTCTGCAGAGCATTTCGTCAACATTACATTTTTCAGTCTGCTCAGTGAAGATCCTTAAACTTCAACCTCCAAACGATGCAAAAAGAAAAGAGATTTCACGTCAGATGTTACATTTTTCAGCACAAACTCACTTTACATTATTATTATTATGTCTCCTCATGGTTCTGTCCCTCTCGTCTCTGCAGGGCTTCGTGGTGGCCGTCCTCTACTGCTTCCTGAACGGAGAGGTAAATCACTCACACTTCTCAATGCACATTCTAATTAAACATACAGAAACATTACTGATTGACAGCACGAGTATGAGGGGGAGTGATTTAATTAGTGATTTGATCAGGCTCATTGTTTTCAGGTCATGGAATTGAAAGAAATATGAATATTTGAAATCTTAATATCTGAACAAAACATATTCCTGTGATTGAGTTTCCAGATCATTCGTCTTTTCCCAAAGGACAATTTTCCTGTTTCTATCGTTTATCCTTCATTTCTCAAGCTCAAATTATTCAAACAAAACGTTTTGTGTGGAAATAAAACTCAGTTAAAATCTTTGATAGAAAACCATTAAAACCTGAAAGCAACGAGCCATCGGAGTCAGACTGAGGGACAGTGAGTGAGTCTCCTTCCGGCGAGGTCCATTAATAATGACCTTGTGAAGTATATCCCTCAAGGTGCAATCGGAGATCAAGAGGAAATGGCGCAGCTGGACGGTGAACCGGTACTTTGCTGTGGACCTGAAGCACCGGCATCCTTCGCTGGCGAGCAGTGGGGTGAACGGGGGAACGCAGCTGTCCATCCTCAGCAAGAGCAGCTCGCAGATCCGCATGTCCAGCCTGCAGGCCGAGAGCCCGGCCACCTGAGCGCCACCGCCGGGGACGCCACTCCCGCCGCCGGACCTGACGCCGCCACATCCACACCTCCCACCCTCCTCCCGATGACCAGCCTCACCAACCCGTTCCTCAACCCGTACCCCAACCCGTACCCGGACGACACCACGATGGAAATGGACCAGGTCTGACCTGCCTCGACCCCCGAAACACGACTAAACCCGAACGTCAGACGCCAAATAACCAGACACTTCACGTCCTGACCTCTAGAAGTGGCCGAGGAATCAATCTAGCGTCTTGTTGGGCTGAATCGTGCCGCGTGCTCGTTCCTCTGTATATAACGTGTTCGTGTTGACATCGTCTGGTGCTCCAGTGTCGGCTGCTGCTGGTGCGAGGGACCGGTGTGCGTCTGCAGAGACTCTGCAGCGTGTGTGCGTCGTCTCCCGGTGACGGTTCATACATCCGTCCTCCAGCTTCACCTCGTCCGACTGTAGTAACTTCACAGGTTCACAGCTGCTGCTCCGTTTAGATTTAGAGACAAAACGCTGGTGGCTCTGATGTAAATACGTTAAAGGGCCGATAATCCATCAGGTTGAGAACTGATCAGATTCTTAGAAATCACATTCACGTTCTGGGCAGAGATTTTGATTATCAGCCGTAAAAGTTTAACCATCCGAGGTAGACTCACCACAAGCTACGAGATTGTGAAACAAAGATATGTTCTGCGGAAGCAACAAGTTCGTACGAGATCAACTGCGTTTTATAAAGAAAACGTGTTTTATTCACAACATCAGAGAAGCGCCACACTACCCACAATCCTCAGGTGTAGTGGCGACGTCTCTGATTGGTGTAACTCACCGTTACCATGGAAATGTTGACCGCAACCGCGAAATTCATGTCGGCTGTGATCGTATTGTTCAACGTTAAGTTACTACACTATACAGAATCATACAATACACAAAGTACAACATATTACAACACTAAACAACAACAAGGTGAGATTAAGGGGAACAATTATTTGCTCTTTGAATAATTCCGAACAGACTTTTTTAGTCATTTTCCAATATTTCTCTTCTCTGATTCCAGAATTCAAACTTTTTTTATAAATATGTTTTTATATAAATGTCGATGGAGAATTAATGGGAAATTTACTTTAGGAACCAGAGTGGTTCTAAAAGTGGGCGTCACTGGAACTCGCTCTATGACCCTGGAGAGACCAGCGTTACAAACTGAGGGCACAGGGTTTAAAAGATGCAGAGATGTGAAGCATTGTGGGAAATGTAGTGTTTTTGGAGTGACCCTTTAATCGAGGTGCACAGTGAAACCCAGAAGGTTTGGGTTCATGCTCAGTGTTGAGCCCGTCATCGTTCATCAGTGTTTCTGCTCGAGACGAACGAGCCGACTGCGTCGCTCCTGATGTTCAGAGTGAATGTGAATGAAAGTATTATAAGTCACTGCTGATACAAGCCTCCGTCTGCTGCGTGACATGTGACTGAAAAACAAGAAGCAGACTGAGGAACATGGAGGAGAAGATTCACCGCAACAGGTGAAACCTGGAAAGATCTGTGTTTATGAGAAGGACATATTTTCTAGTTGTGTGAAAAGGCCAAAAAGTTAAAAAAAAGAGTATAAAACCTAGCAGGGTTGGGTGCTTGACTCCAAGCGTCTTCTTTGGGTGTTTCTGCCGACGCCCACAAACCCAAAACCTGTTTTTAGATCCAACACTGACGACGTGGCAGCAGAAGAAGAAGTCGCCCTTCGGATCCGTCTGTCGATGTAACAGCCGCTAGTACAGAACATGTCAACGAGCCTGTGACGCTTCGGTCACGAGTTGAACCGCTTGCATGAAACTGCATTTATCGTCCATGTGGTTTTGTCTACGGACTCTTTTTTTGTGAGAAATCTGTGTTTTGATTGTTGGATTTTTTAAAGAGTTTTTTCATGAACTTTTAGTGTTTAACTTAAAGCTGTTGCCTTGGTAACGCGCTGTATTACTGATTTCTACTGTCACTTTTAGAAGCTGAGCTTCTTCAGCAGCTTCAACATCGTACTGGTTCAAGTGAAGGTCTGAAAACGTCACTGCACTTTAAAAAAAAAGATATTTAATGATCTGTTTATGAAAACTTGTTTTTGACCATTTGAAACATCTCTTTTTTTATTTCTCAACCTGGGTCTTGTGTTTATTAATGTGGGTAAATGAATGGTACTTACAGAAATATGTGGCTACCATGTAATCGAATGGGGCAACTGCGACAGTCCAAGACAAGGGTCAGATGCTTCATCTACATGGTCCATGATCAGAAGAAGATGCTGACACGAGACGTCTTGTTGTGTGAGACGTGTGACATGTTGCCAGACTCTTCGTTAAGACCCAGAAAAACTATTTAAGCCTTTTAAAGAATATTTCCTAGACTGTCCCAGTTGCCCCATTAGATTAGATTCCACTGCCTCCGTGTCACAGCTGCCGGCAGAGACCAGCTACTGGATCAAATTAAAAAGTTCCAGTGAGAACCATTAGTTTACTCTATAAACAAAGGGGCCAGGTTACAAAATACTTGGGAGGGTTTTTCTTTTTCTAATGAGCTGCAGTATCTTTGTCGCCCTGTAGGTGTCGCTCTACTTACATTTAAAACAAGCACACTGAGGTGGAGGTCACTTTTGAAGGGTGACTTTATTCTCGGGGGGGGGGGATTCTCTCGTTCCAAAGATGAAGTAATCGACTCCTCTCTGAGTTCATTTTGCCGTATCTGTTTGCGAAGGCTGCGTTAGCTTCGCAGCCGATGTCACTGCAGAAGTTTCCTTTGGTCCGAGTCGACCGCGAATCCCTGAAAACGTTCGAACTCTACTTTGTGTCTCGAAAGTGCCTTTAAGCACAAAACACGTATCTTTAGCTTCTGTTGATGATTTGTTAAAAAAACGAAACTGCAAAGTAAAGAAAAGACAAAGTGCTTTTAATGACGCTTAAGACTAAATCAGTGTTTTTAACCCGGAGGCCTTCGAAGTACTTTAACTCGTCCGTGTCGACGACGAGCGGAACGAGTCGTGTTTTTAATTAAACTTCTACTGAACATTTACTCTTCGTTGTACAATAGATCACATGATAGAAATAATTTAACTGAAACTGCAAAACTTCAAAACATTATTTTGTCATTTCCTTCATAAATACACACAAGTTGCTGTGATAATAGAGAAGCACATCTCCTCCTCAGTTCAGTTAAATTCACACATTTTGTTCGCAGGTAAAAAGACGTCTTCAAACTGACTGAAAGACTTAAACAAAGTTAAATAAATTATTATATTGAGCGATTAGTTTTTACTCTTATTTATGAACTTTTGAACTTTTAAAAAACTTCTCCTCCCATCGCCTGTAAATGTTTTTTTTCCGTTAAATCCACCGTGGATGAAAAGTCCATTAAGAGCTCGTTTTTTCGTATTTCCAGACATTGAAATATCGTCAGTGACATTATGAGGAAGAAATGTTTAAAGATGTATTTTATTTGTAACCTTGACGAAGAACAGTGCAGGTCCTAACAGCGGCCATGAGGGGGCCCTGTCCCATCTGCTGATGGTGGGGGGGGGGGGACGGGACCTCTGGTTCAATTCAACCTTCATTTCAAACATTAAGACAATCTGAGTTTTTGTTTCTCGATGTGTTTATAGAGGATTTCCTCCAGTGCGGGGTCCGGGAGTCGGAGCCTTATTGTTGCCAGTACTATGTTGATGTCAGACAAGATGTTTCCACGAGGATAAATATTCATCTGAGCTCTGAGTAGTTAGTGGAAGTGTTTGAAAGGTCTGTAGCCAAACGTCGTGACTAAATAAACTGCAGTGTGACTGTAGCCCACAGGGACGAGCTGTTGTTCCTCGTAAATTGAAGTTTTCTGTGGTGAATAGCTGTCGTTTCAAAAAAAAGGGGAAAACCCTTTGCGCTGTGATTGTTCTCATGGTTTTTATTGTTATTTTCTAAATGGTGGTCGTGTTGGTATCGTGCCTCCCGCGAGGCCCCTGTGCTCTCTGATCGGCCGATGCATGCGTGTTCGATCGTGCTGATCTCATCCCGGTGGCAGACGGAACCACGAGGGAGGAACCGGCTCTCGGGACTTTACCAGGAGCCTGCGTTTCCCAGCCGATTATAAAAACAGAGATAATGGTTTTCTACTGTGAAAGATTTATCTCAACCGTCGCACACTTTTCCTTTGAATGTCAATCTTCCCCCCCCCCCGAACAGGAGGAAAAGAAAAGTGCCATAAAACTGCTGTTTGTTCCTTTTGTTCTCGGTGTTTTTACTGCAAAGCATGAAAGCTTCGATCTGGAGCCGTTCCGGTGGTGGTGGTTCTCCAGGTCTTCGTGGTGCTCGGCGTCGTGGCTGAATGTAAACGTGACTTAGAGCCCTCGGCTGCAGCTTCTTCTTCTTCTTCTTCTTCATCTCCACTGAAACGTTTCTCTTCTGCACAAGAGAAGGTTTCTTTTTGTACATTATATAAATATCGAACAATAAATGTTTCTAACTTGTTGGCTCAGCGGCGTTTGAGTCTTTATGTCTTTTATCTGCACTTTTCTTATTGTCAACCATCAAAAGACCAAAACACAGATTATCATTATTTGCTGCTCCTGAGAGCTGAGGGCACAAATATGCTTTCATTTCACTTTCTTTAACATCGAGAGAGATGAGACTTCTCTCCAGAAATAATGCTTTCAAAAAACATCACAGACATTTTAGGGGGTGTTGATGAAAACAGGAAATATGGGGCAGATCTGGATTTGGTGATAAAAAGTATTTCTAGGACGTGATCTTTATATATTTAATGTGCTGTCACAAATCAAAGAATGGGTATTTGACTGCCTTTAATGTGAACAGTTTGCAGTAAATCTCTGTACATGGTTTATGTATCTGATGCAGTATGGAATATAGTGATAAATAAGATATATATATATATATAAATATGGTAATGGGCCCAAATAAGATGACACCAAACAGGAACCTGCAAAAGAAACATTCACTCAAAAGAGATGAGACTGTGAATAGATCTTCAAATCACAGTCTCTTCATTACTGCACAACTTTAAACATATTCAACTTTTGCAGATTCAAAACAGAAGCAACGTGTTTATGCTCAGTACATGGAATATTAACAATAATGTGAAATATATGAATCCTGAAATGCAGAGAGACAGTGAGTTATAGTTTGATATATAGGCACTGTAGTGGTGATTAACTGAGCCATGAATTATACTGTAAATATACATATACAGTACAACTACAGTTTAACATACACCTGCTAAATGTTAAACTCAAACAATATGAATTCATCTTAAAACATCTCGTCTCCGGTGAGGAACCTAGTGGTAGCATTAGCACGTTGCGACATGTACAATTAACATTTTCTCCACATTTTACAAGATTGTTGCATAAAAGAATAAAACTAAACTATACAAAAAATGATAAATATAAATATCAACTTAGCTTCTTCTCACTTTAAAATTAATCTATTTTCATTTTACAATAACAAGGTCATTTCTTCAGTTAGTCATATTCAATCTGTCGGACGCAACGTCCTCATAAAATACGTGTAAACCAGCGCAGGTCTGTTCACATTCACACAGACATAAAAACAATAACCTGGCAAATAAATAGATTTTACAGTCTAGTGCTCCAGATGTGCACGAGTGCACTGTGCAACACGTTGCGTTCAGAGCCACCGACGGATCATCGGAGATCTCAACGTGGATCACGAGACGCCCGACGACCGGACGCCGCCGCGTGGCTCGGAATCAGTTACAGCGAGGACGAGAAAATAAATACTGTCACTTTGCAGATGTTCGAGTGGTGAGAAAAGGTTTCTGTCAATCTGTATCGACTCGTCTGGGATCGTGTCATCGCTGGAGTCTTTACTTTTACTTTCATTAAAATCCTGTTGACAGAATAACTCTACAAAGTTAGGAGCCTTTCAAAAGGCGTAAGGTTCCTCCATGATCTCTGGAATATGTAACTAATTCAATTTGTCTGCATATTTTAGTGAATATTTTGATAAAACACACAGAAAACTTCGACCTAAGAGATGTTGGATGAGTAATCAGAGTGTGGGGGGGGGGGTCTGACCTGAGTTGGGGTCGCTCACGCTGACTGGGCAGATGTTTTACACGTCTGTAATCGGGGGAAAACACAAACCTGCAGAGTAACGTGAGTTTCTGTGAGTTTCGGTAAAGTCCTGGTGAACGTGTGGTGAATTCATTTAGACTCAAGCTGAAGTCAACACTTGTAAATCTGGCAGCACATGAAGGATTCTGCAAAAACATCCTGAAATGATATAAGAACTAAAAGAGTGGCTGCAGTTCACCTAGAGGGCGCTCACGAGGTAATCCTCAATCACCTGCATGGATTTTATTTATCAGGATTTAGAAATGTATTTTATCGGGTCATGGTGACGTTCCTGTGTTTCCACATCGACACAGAAAGCAAGTGTCTCATGGTGACGTCACAAACACAAACAAAAAGGTTTTAACTGCGATTAAAAAGGAGCAAATCTGATCTCATTGAACTATCGTGTCTGCAGCTCCATCGGCCCTGGACGGCCTCGTGAGCGCCCCCTACACAACTCAGACTCTTGGAGGTTCCTGTAGCATTCAACACGTCGACAACACACGAGCACGCAGAGCGCTCGTCAGACCGTGGACACGTTGTTGGGCGTCACGGCGACGGTGTGTGTGAGCGCCTGTGTCTCTGAGCCCGGCTGATCTTTGGGGCTGGACTTGTCCAGAACCGAGATCTGAGTGACGGTGCTGCTCTCAGTGAACAACGTGCGCCGTCGTTTACTGTATCGCAGGTAACTCTGAGTCTGCCACTTCCAGAACCTCTTCTTCATCTCCGCCTGCACCTACACACACAGACACACACAGAGACACACACACAGACACACACACACACACACACGCAGGATTAAAATGAAAAATTCTGTACTTGACGATATATTTTGCATATTAACTACAAACTATTCAAACTACATGTATCTGACAAGATTCATTACATTTTCTTTTACTTCCCAACACAACGGTTTACCCACAATGCAGCGGGGGCCTACCTCTCCGTTCAGGAAGCAGTAGAGCAGAGCCACACCGAACCCCTGCAGAGCAGAAACATGTTGAAATGGGAAATGTGAACAATTAGGTGGACGCCGGGAAACAAGTTGAGACACACCGCTCCCCCACATGGCTAAATAGTTCTGGCCCAGATGTGGCCCACACCACACACCATGTGTGAAAAAGAAAAGCTCGTCACCCAAAATAATGAATAATTAACTGTGGTAGGAGACAAAAATATTCAACTGTAATTTGACCAATTACTAAATCAATCAGTCCTGTAGAGACGCAGGCTCCAGGAAACAGAAGCGACTTCCTGTGAGTCTCACCTGAAAGGATCCGACTCCGAGCTCGATGAAGAGTCGAGCCTCTGCTCCGGTGGCTTCTGGCAGGAAGGCAAACAGCATGTAGTGCATCCCGAACAGGGGGATGAGAAGGAGAGTGGATTTGGCCAGTCTCCTGCACGCGCACACACACACACAGACACACACGACAGACAACACACACACACACAGAAAGAAAGCAGCCATGAACATACAGATGTGTGTGTGTGTGTGTGTGTGATATCTGCTGTGTGGATTTTTATTCCGCGTCTCACTTGAAGTGGCTGGCGTCATTTCCCCCGACACCAGGAGACCTCAGCTTCTGCACCAGGATACGGATCACGTTGATGAAGATGATGAAGTTCACCTGCACGACACAAATCCACAGATGAGTCGTTTCTGTGCGAAGGACCCCTGCCCGTTCCTCCACAGCGCCCCCTGGCCCAGCCCTGTACTCACCAGCAGTGAAGCAGTTATTGGAGCTTTTATGATCCACCAGACAAAGTCCACATCTGTGTCGTCCCAGCACCTGAGACACACAATCAGCAGCTGTGACACAAACGAGGCAACACAATGCTACACACCCTCACAGCGTCGGGAGAAGGACTCGGACCTGGTCTTTGAATCTGAATCTAAACGCAGGATCGTGTTTCTCATGTTTAGAGTTGTCAGTTAAAAACTGTGTCATGTAATCAACACAATATATTAACAGAGCTTTGCTAATTGGCTAATGAATGAATTAATGCATGAACGTGGACATTGTTAAATCGTAAAGGGGGCAATGGTTCAATGAATATATTTTATTTATGTATTAGCTTCATGTTATGATCATCAATTTAATATGAACTTTTCCAAGTATGTTTTAAAATAGTATGAAATGTGCTAAATAATATTGACTCTCATATCTGTCCATTAAATGTAAGTCTGCAGCCAGTTAGCTTAGCATAGCACAAAGAATGGAAACCACAGACTTTCTAAATTTGCTCCGTCAGCCTCAGCGTCAAAACGAGTCATGCTAGTTTTATATCAATGTCAATCGTATTCAAGACACTGTCGTCCATCTTTACTTTAAGTCCGTGGGTTGGAGGTTCTGCAGGTTCCACTCACCCCTTGTTATCGTAGAAGTTGCGAGTGAGGATCCAGGCCGATATGATCGTCGTCGGGAGACCTGAGAGAAACAAAGACAACGAGCCGATCGTTAGAGTCAAAGAGGTTTTAACAAGTAGAGGAAGAAAGACAGGGAACGAGATGACGGGGAAACAAGACGCCCACCCCAGCCGATGAGGATGTACCACCAGAAGTATTTCTTCTGGAAGACGAAGGTGAGGGCGAGCAGCGTCTGCAGGTACATGCCCTCCACCAGCAGCCAGAAGTAGTTTGCAAGGATGCTGAACTGGAAGAAGGCCACGGCTGATTTACAGGATGTCTGGGGGGGGGGGGGACAGCAGAAAATACACAAACATAAATCTCATGTGTCCGGATCTGCAGAGACTGTGATGATAACACTGTGAGTTTGAGGGAAAGAGATGAGACAGAAATAAAACACGTGATGGCAGCGAAGCTGGAAATGCTGCAAGTTTTCTGAAGTAAATTAAAGAAACTTTCATTTCTTCTTCATCTCCCACAGAATCCAAACCTCGACCTCAGCTCCTCGTGGTTCCGTCCAGTGGATCGTTCCTGTCCTCTCGGGGAAAGTGGATATTTGAGGCCTTTCTGGGTCGTCTAATCCAAAAGTCGTGAGTGTTTTTATTCTCTCAGCAATAACGTTTCGGTTCCTCTTGGCCCACCTGAGCTTTCTCTCATCTATTCTGCCATTTCCCATCGTCTGTGTGTCTCACGTCGCCGCTAAATGAGTCACAGTGCGTTCGGTCCCTCGGAGCCACAAGAGGACACTTCACTCCTCTTCTTCACTCCTCTTCTTCACTCATCATCTTCACTCCTCATCTTCACTCCTCATCTTCACTCCTCACTCTCAGCGTCTCAATCCTGTTCTGTGATTACGAACTCCAGTGGGTTGTCTGAGCTTCAAGTCCAGAAAACTAAAAGCAGCTAAATGTCGACGACGACTTCAGCTCAGTGTCGGTTTCAGTATAAAGACAAAGAGCTGTTAAATGATACCTGAGAGGGATCAGTCATTTCTTTTAAGAGATTTAAAGAGAAATATTTGAATCTTTACTCCACTAAATTGATCTCGTGAGGCCTTGAATTGATCAGGTTTGAACCCAGCACTTAATAAATATACTTGACGTATACTTATACTTCA
The DNA here is from genome assembly GCA_006182925.3 of Reinhardtius hippoglossoides. NCBI lineage: Eukaryota > Metazoa > Chordata > Actinopteri > Pleuronectiformes > Pleuronectidae > Reinhardtius > Reinhardtius hippoglossoides. The sequence continues at coordinate 26,437,438 of CM031683.1, read as the reverse complement.
TTTTATCTTCCTTTCTTTGATTTTCTCTGCATTTTCAGACACGAACTCCAGAAAACATCTTTGACGTCTGAAGAAGGTAGGACTCCTTATCACCAAAGCATCTTCTACGTGTGTATACTTGTATCCTTCCTTCTCTTCTCTGCTCTGCTCCTTCCTTCTGTCGTTCTTTCATCTGCCGGGCTTTCACCAAAACTGGACCTTTCATTAAACAGCAGAATCCAACGTCTATCTTTTCTTCCTCACATCTCATTCAACAACGGCTCATTCACTTCACTTTCCATCTGATTTCTCAAAGCAGGATGAAAACGCGGGTGACGCATTTCTCCTTTGTGGTCGCCCACCACTGGATTTATCTAAGTAACGGACATGAGTCCTCCGGTGGTAAATATAGACACGTTAATGGAGCTGGAGCTTTAACGCTTACAGTCGACATGAAGCAGTGGTCCAGGTTCTCATCAGAAAACAGGACGCCGTCTTTAATGAAGACGGCGCTCGCTCTCAGGATGAAGGAGAAGAACAGGTTGATGTGGATGTAGTTTCTGGTGCAGTGGAACTTCCTGTGGAGCAGAAGAAGAAGAACAGAGTCAGGAAGTGACGGCAGAGGATCAGATGTAGAAGTTAATCTTCAGGTGATAGAAAAATCTTTACCTGAACACGGTGAAGACAAAAATAGCCGATATGAGCGAGATGAGGGAGGTGGCGTATCCCGCCGTGTAAACCTGCTTGAAGTTGGAGAAGTACGTCGTCTGAAAGAGAAAGTGATCACACCACTTATGATTAATGCAATGTTCCCCTGCAGGTGAAGAGCTGCAATTACATTTATTTGTGACTGTCCATAAACCTGCAGAATATTTGGTCGTGGAGCTTTTGGCATAAAAAAATCCTGTTTCATAAAGTCAATATGTTGCAGACGTATGAATTAATGATTGTTGAGGTTTAGTTTAAACACTATGCAGCGTTTACTGAGCAACAGCGCCCCCTGCAGCCACACGTGTAGATTCATTCTGTGGCTCCGATCGACGACGTGGTTTTCATGTAACTGAAACACAACTGAACGCTGGATATTACCCATGATCCCCGGCTTCCTGAACCAAAGAGCTGCCGGACTCGCTCTGTGTTGGAGGCGTCAATCAAAACGCTCCTCATTCATCCTGAATGTGGTGATGTCATGCCTTGGTGAAATGCATTGTGGGTCTGCAGATATTGAGCTTTTCGTGTGGCACCAGCCAATCAATCTTTTCTCTTGAGCAGTAGATTGATATCTGGTGGATTAACACGAAAGTGATTGTTGTTATGATGATGACACCGGCGTCCAGCATCAGGCACACACATGCTCACGTGTTAACACAACACACACGTGTGAGTCTCTAACAAATCCACCAAACTCTGTTCAAAACTCTTCATATTTTCTAAGTTTCCTGCTGAATATTGGAGATAAACTCACATTAATCAAGCTGCTGGTTTAAGGTCATGAAGTCGGACCTCCCCCGGCAGCGGAGGTTCAAGTTCAGACTTTAACGAGCACTTTCTGCACTTTGTCCTTTTTGAACCGTGCAGCAGAAACATGCTGGAAGTTCCATCCTGTTCGATGTTGGACTGAGGAGGAGGAAGTTTCTGCTGGTTTCTCTTGAGCGAAGCGTCTCAACCTCCTCCCACAGACTCTGTGCAGCAGAACGAACACATCTCACTTCCTCCTCCGAAGCTGCTCAGACGTCACATGTCAGGAAAGTGTTCCCATGGGACTCGTGAAAGACGAGCCGAGCAGGGTTTACGTCGGTGTGAAGGACAGAACCGTCAATCATCTACTTTAAGGTCTGCTTTAAATAACATCTGTAATTTAACCTCGACCATAATCAGCAAATTGTGGGCCGGAGCTTTGAGGATAGTAATTAAAACTTCTTTATAAGAATACAAGTCGTTTTATGGGAATGTGAGTCTGCAGTGATATGGTCGCCACGGCAACAAGATTCACCTGATGGTTCCTGAAAGATGAGAGGAGTGATACCTCCTCCTCTTGTGTTCAGAATCAGAAATTTGTTAGATGTGAGTAAAGATAAAAGAAAGTAATGTAACTACAAGGAGATAACGACAGGAACCTAAAGTACAAGAGCAGCAGTTACAGTTACAGCAGTGACCAGAATGACAAACAGAACTGACAGTGAGTTTATTCAATCATCTGAATCTACCTCAGGTTCCATCTCCTCGTCTTCTGCAAACTCACAGGCGTTCTCGTAGGGAGGAAACGCCTCGGACCAGCCGTCCTCCGTGCAGTTCCTGTAGATGTACCTGACAAACACACAGAGGGAAACACACGTGAACCTCTGGAAGATACAGGAACAACAACAACAAGGATCTCTGAGGAGGACGGGAGGAGAAAAACCTCAACCCGTGGAAAATGAGATGTGGCATCAGTCAATCAATCAATCAATCAGGTTTGAAAACAATATCAACAGAAAGGGAGGAAACACTATCGAGAATCAATTAGAAATGAGGAAACAACCTGGGGGCCCCACATCCACCCAGACTGACACGGGCCTCACGGGGGGGGGGGGTTCTGACTGCTGTGCTGATCATCATAGAATTTAACGTGATTGTCAGCGACACTGATTACTTGTAAATCCAGATTCTCTTTATTCGCTCATCTGAACGTCTGGGTTTGTATGAATCGTAACCTGATCAGGTGATGGATGTGAAACGAGGCAGCGATGTTCTCCCACTTGAGCCCGGAGTCAGAGTGACGCCGCTCGCTCTACGACAGACACGAGGTCGACCGGGTTCTCTCAGCGAGTCCGTGGTAACCGGAGGGAAACGGTGAAATCACAGGTTTGAGTCATGAAGTGAAACATGCCCGTCCGGCTCCTCAGCTCAGCCCGGCAGAGTGTGGGGGTTTGAGTTGTGGGCGGATTCCTCGGTATCCAGCCGCATTAGCCTCGGTGTGAGGCAGCGCTCAGAGCCCGCAGGCCCGAAGCCGCAGCGTCGGTGGGTGAGCGGTGTCGATTTGGATGTGAGAGGCCGAGGCTCCGGGGAGAGCACTAGTGCTCACACCGCCGAGCTTAACAAGCAGCGCCAGCTCCGTCCTCGTGTTCTCGGCTCTCACTGTGAACTCTTTGATTTTCCAATTCAAGGTTTTATTCCTGCCTGTTGGTTCGTCTGCATGTGAACACATCGCTGCTGCAGAGCCTCTCGTATCGGTCTGTGGAGGAGGAGGACGCCACTAACACCGAGTTATGAGGTCATCAGCTGCGACCTCCGCCTCCTGGACACGTTAGCGTTTCACTCTTCCTCTTTAAGACGGTCTGACTAAAGGACGTCAGTGCATCGTTTCTGCATCACACTGTTAACACTCACTATTCATATGTTGTAGTTGATAAACAGGCCACATTGAAGTTATTATCTGTTTTGTTGGTTAATAAACATTATTGATCTTTACGTGTGTCGATGCAACGTCTTGTTTATCTACTAGTGGGTTTAAAGTCTTACAACTTAATAAGGAAGAGTTTTGGGTTCTTAAACTCCTACGTTTTTAAATACATGATTAAATCTATTATATGTTTTTCAACAGGTGATCAACTTAATTATGGTTTTATGCTCGTGAAGATCAGTAAAGTTCTTCATTGCCTCGTCTCCTCGTCACATTTCCACATCTGTTCATGGCAACATGCCAACCAGATGTTTTCTGTCACTGTTCAACTCCCAGAATTACTCTTTTCAGTAGCATCTGAATTAACATCTGTAAATAATGATGCTATATGAGGTGGAGTATTTTGTTTTCACAGTATTTTGTTCAGGGGTGCGTGCTGCTATTTCCAGGACTTGTGGCCGTAAGTCAGTGTTTACCCACAACCTCAGTGGAGGATCCAAGGAGAGATCATGACTGTTGACTGCAGAATCACTAATCACTGCTGCTCGGCCTCAAACTGATACGAGCGCTTCTTCTACACAGAACTCAGATTACTGCCTCGCGGTCCCACGCCTCCATCAGCCGGCCGAGAGGCAGGAAACACGCTCTGTTGAATAATGGCCAGAAAAGTGTTTTTACAGAACATGAAGTCACTGAGTCGACCTCACGTCATCATCTTATCCTCCGAGACGTTTGATTCAATGTTTGTCAGCGAATCGAAGTGAATGTTTGGAGCAGATTTGAAGATTGATGATATCACGAGAATGAGTTAATGTGCATGTGAGGAGTTCGACGTATCACTACACACATGAATATGGGTTCTGTGTGTGTTTTGTGAATAAAGATAGAGAGATTTATCAGTTGCAAGATGAAAATCGGCCGATATGAACCTTTCACAGACATAATTACACATTGAACAAGTGTTTGATGATATGAAAACTATTATTTTACAAGATAAAATAAAAAAAATTGATTCAGGTTCTATATAATATGGTTGTATTTGTGTTTTCTTTTTATTTATAGTTATTTTAAGTTTATGGTTAAACTGTAAAATATCAAACCTCGATTGCATTTCTCAGTCAAAAGGGTTTGAAAACGTCATCTTAGGAATCATGTCCAAATATTATGGAAAGACATCAGTGTCCCCAATATCTGTATTTCAGTCGGGTTCTGATTTCTTCTTTCAAATAGACACTCGTCAGTGATTTACCTTCGTTATTGGCAAACAGCTGGGACACGTTGGCACACGAGACGCTCGCCACCTGTCCCACCGCGGCTCGGGACCAGCACCGGATGTCGTCCCAGACTGTCGGACAACCTGAGAGAAGACGACAACATTCATCGCAGGTTAGCAAGAGAAACTCGATGAGCTCCGTCTCCTCCGTCCACCGGGTCTCGTGTACACCTGCTCAGTGGTGACGGTGTAACCTGCTGAAGAGCAAAGGGACAGGAGTGAAAACCTAACGTGATGATGGAGAATCTTAATTCTGACGGATCTTCATCTTAAACTCTATCAGGGACTTTGAACTCTTCTCAAAGGAACTAAAAACATGTTGTAAACTCCCTGCGTGGAGGGGTGGTGGGGTGGGGGGGTGAGAGCAGTAATGAGGAGAGCCTCTCGTCTCTCGCTGCCTCCACAACGCCTCGCACATCAAAGCTGCTCGGCCCCGTGTCAATTAAAACCCACCCGCTCTCATTCCTAATAACACAGCCCCGGCCTCTGCTGGAGGTTCTGCTGCCGGAGCCGGGACGAGGCAAACATCTCGCTGCTGGATGACGGAGGTGACGCCAAACTCGCCTTTGTGTTTATTCTCTGGCCTTTTATCACGGCTGCTGTTTGTTCACTGGGGCTCAGATAACAGTTCCTGAGCGGCGTGGACTGAAGAGCGGCCGCGTCATCAGGCCGTTATTGTGACCGTGCTAATGGCTCCAGGTAAAGAAAAGCCACCGTGCGTATTCAGAGCGTCGTGGTCTAAAAGGGCACGGGCCCGTTGTTCGAATCCCAGTGTGTGAACAGAGCTCCGCAGGAAGCTTCAGTGAGTTCCACATTAGGGGCCAATCAAAGCCGAGCTGGTGACGCCGAGTGGACGAGCGGCGGTTGAATGGATTAGTGCATCACATCACCAGACCACAAAGCCTTGTTCCATTCCTCCTGCTCTCAATAACGTGACAGCCCGTTATGCAAGATCTTAAACAGCATCATTATGCTCCAACACGCACCGACGTCTCCGTGACGCACCGCTGCACGTTCACCGGCATGTGGCCACAGAGCCAACGAACCCCAAGTGTGGGAGCGCCTCAGTGTTTTTATCATTGAATTTGTTCAAAGGAGATTACCCACAATGCTCGCCTGGAATTTCACTGCTTTGTACAGTGGCTGCAGAAAATATTCAGACCTCCTCACAGTTTGCATATTTTCTTTTCTTGTGGATTTAATCATAAGTGGTTTTCTGAGCTGAGAGTCTGAACCGAGCTTCGTGGGTTTGTCTCATTGTCTCATTGGATTCACATGGAAGGTGAAACATGAGCAGTTGTCGTATTAATGTTTCTGTTGTGAAGACTGCAGCTGCTTCTTCTTCTTCTTCTTCTTCTTCTTCTTCTTCTCTTCTTCTTCTTCTTCTTCTTCTATTGTTTAATTTTAGATAGTTATGACATTCGAACCAATTGCAGAAAGTTAAGTTAACATTAAACAATAGAAGATAAAGAAGATGAAGCTGCTGAAGTCTTCACCTCCAGAAGTATAGCGACGAGGACGTTCATCTTACTGCAACTAAATAAACTCACTCATTTGTTTCCTCCATTCTAAAAACGAACTTTTCTTGATTCAGAATCTGAATCGACAGGATGTGAAGGTCAGACGCACGACGCCCTGCGGCACCGTTCACACCTGTGGTTTCACTTCCGACTTAATGAGGTGAAATAACCTCCCTCAGTTAATATCACGTGGTAACTTGTGTCATTTCTATGAGTCAGACTCAATGTGGTGAAGCTCACTCTCAACGTTCACCTCTACGACCATCATCAGTGTTTTGATTCCTCCTCCGGCTGCAGCTTCTCTTCACTTCACATACCATTGTTGTCTTGGTTCAATAAAGCGTTTCTCATGCAAACTGCTGCCGCTGTCATACAGTTCCAAGTATTAGAGGAGAAGAGGCTCCACTGGGACGTGGGCCACAATATCTCCCCTTCTGATAAACACCGCTGTGTGATAAGGGAGAAGCCGAGAGGACGAGGAGCCAGACGGGACAGAGGGAGGACGATCAGACGGACAAAGAGCTTCATCAGTGATTCAGGATGGGGGGGGGGGGGCGTGGAGTTCGCTTGTGGGATTAGGAGGAAACATAAAGTTTGCTTTATGATCTGTTTAGACTGAGACATCTCTACTCCCCGGACGATTGGATCTAATCGTCCTCCTGCTCTGCTCATCCAAACACCTCCTGCTCCCAGGACTCTGCTCATCCAAACACCTCCTGCTCCCAGGACTCTGCTCATCCAAACACCTCCTGCTCCCAGGACTCTGCTCATCCAAACACCTCCTGCTCCCAGGACTCTGCTCATCCAAACACCTCCTGCTCCCAGGACTCTGCTCATCCAAACACCTCCTGCTCCCAGGACTCTGCTCATCCAAACACCTCCTGCTCCCAGGACTCTGCTCATCCAAACACCTCCTGCTCCCAGGACTCTGCTCATCCAAACACCTCCTGCTCCCAGGACTCTGCTCATCCAAACACCTCCTGCTCCCTGGACTCTGCTCATCCAAACACCTCCTGCTCTCAGGACTCTGCTCATCCAAACACCTCCTGCTCCCTGGACTCTGCTCATCCAAACACCTCCTGCTCCCAGGACTCTGCTCATCCAAACACCTCCTGCTCCCAGGACTTGCTCATCCAAACACTCCTGCTCCCAGGACTCTGCTCATCCAAACACCTCCTGCTCCCAGGACCCTGCTCATCCAAACCCTCCTGCTCCCAGGACCCTGCTCATCCAAACACCTCCTGCTCCCAGGACTCTGCTCATCCAAACACCTCTGCTCCCGGACTCTGCTCATCCAAAAACACTCTGCTCCTGGACTCTGCTCATCCAAACACTCCTGCTCCAGACTCTGCTCATCCAAACACCTCCTGCTCCCAGGACTCTGCTCATCCAAACACCTCCTGCTCCCAGGACTCTGCTCATCCAAACACCTCCTGCTCCCAGGACTCTGCTCATCCAAACACCTCCTGCTCCCAGGACTCTGCTCATCCAAACACCTCCTGCTCCCAGGACTCTGCTCATCCAAACACCTCCTGCTCCCAGGACTCTGCTCATCCAAACACCTCCTGCTCCCAGGACTCTGCTCATCCAAACAAAACTCTTACATCTCCTTCCAATCAAGAAAAACAGACAAGAGTAGAAATGAGAATATTGTCCTTTGAGATATCAAGTAGAACATGTATTACTGTGGTTTAAGAGTTAAAACTGTCCATCTGTCTTCAACCTTTGTTTTGGTCCTAAGACCTCTGGGCTTCAGTCTGTTGTACATAGAAGCAGCGACTCGTTCGTCTTTGCTGCAGGAAATCGTTCCTGCTCTATTCTGAAGAGAGCCTCTACATTTCAAGTGTATTCAAATGAAAGTGACCGTGTTTTGCTGCTCAGGTTTGAATGCTTTCCGTCAGTGTGGCGTATTTTAAATGAAATGTAAAGTCACGTGGTAAAGGTCTTTCTCTCTCAGAGACGTCACTGCCTCTGAAGATCCAGTTAGTTCGGCTCAGATTGGTTACGACAGAAATGAAGAAGTACTTTGAATATTGTAGCATACAGATACATATGCATACATCTGTAAATGGTCCTTAAAATATTAGTTTTAGGAGGTTAGAAAGAAAAACTAAATAGATTATGTAGAGGAGAATAGTCTTACGATCGAATTTGATATAAGATTAAAACTCTGGAACCTCTTAATATTGAATCAATTACTAACAGTGTTTATTAATTTAATGTTAATACATTTACAGACCAATCATTTCAATTCATTGTAACTTTTCCCCTCCGGTATTTAGTCGGTGTAATTACTTATGAAGATGATGATTGTGAGAAACCCCAGAGATGGAGGTCAGAGAGACACACACACACACACACACACACACACACACACACACACACACACACACACACACACACACACACACACACACACACACACACACACACACACACACACACACACACACACACCCTCTGTTCATTCACTCGTGTGTAACATCCTCATTTCCTCTCTCTGACTTCCCATGATTCCTCTCTGGTGGCGTTTCCACTGGAACATGTGAAGCTAATTAACCCGAAGTGGGTGAGATATCTGCCCCCCCCCCACCACCCCCGCCCTGTCTACTCATGGTAAAGACAGTGGTGACCTTTAACCTCTCAACAGCCAAATATAACCACATTGACAAACTCTATATATAAATAACTTTCCGTGCAGTCAGTTTTTAACGTTACTCATGTGAAGCCTGGTAATTTCCCCAAGCCACCGGGCTCCTCCCCATCCCACCGGGCTCCTCCTCATCCCACCGGGCTCCTCCCATCCGCGGCTCCTCCCATCCACGGGCTCCTCCCATCCACCGGGCTCCTCCCATCCCACCGGGCTCCTCCCCATCCCACCGGGCTCCTCCTCATCCCACCGGGCTCCTCCTCATCCCACCGGGCTCCTCCTCTTCCCACCGGGCTCCTCCTCATCCCACCGGGCTCCTCCCATCCCACCGGGCTCCTCTCTCCACGTCCTCATCCCACGGGCTCCTCCCCATCCCACCGGGCTCCTCCTCTTCCCACCGGGCTCCTCCTCATCCCACCGGGCTCCTCCTCATCCCACCGGGCTCCTCGTCATCCCACCGGGCTCCTCCACATCCCACCGGGCTCCTCCTCATCCCACCGGGCTCCTCCTCATCCCACCGGGCTCCTCCTCATCCCACCGGGCTCCTCCCCATCCCACCGGGCTCCTCCTCATCCCACCGGGCTCCTCCTCATCCCACCGGGCTCCTCCTCATCCCACCGGGCTCCTCCACATCCCCCCGGGCTCCTCCTCATCTCACCGGGCTCCTCCACATCCCCCCGGGCTCCTCCTCATCCCACCGGGCTCCTCCACATCCCCCCGGGCTCCTCCTCATCTCACCGGGCTCCTCCACATCCCACCGGGCTCCTCCTCCACATCCCACCGGGCTCCTCCTCATCCCACCGGGCTCCTCTGCAGGTGATGATCATGCTCCTGCAGAAAGTCTCATTTCCCAACGCTGAATAGGCTCGAGCAAGAAAATGAGCTCGGCTCCGGACACTTGACGAAACGCTCCCGCTGACATTACATCTTTCATTACCAAGATCCAAGAATATTCATGGTCATTTCAAACATGAGCTACATGAGAAGGGATGGAACTAAGCACTGAGGTCAGCAGCGAGGAAAGAGAAACACTAGAATCTAAAACATGAGCAGAAGCAGCAAATAAATACAAATGAAATAAAAACAATAAAACAATAGAATCTCAAACTAAACCAGGATAAAAACTGTGAAAATTAAAAAAAGTGCAAATGAGTGTTGATGAATAGAAACATAGTGTTTTCCCCTTCGTCTACACAAAGCTAACAGGTTGATCTTAGTCTTATTGACTGACTGTGGTATTGAAGGTTTTATCTTTAAGGTTAATGTTTATTGTCGCCTATATGCTTTACAGTAATGAGGAAACTTTCCTTTATGTCCAGAGAAATCTGCTATCATTTAAGTGCTTTTCCTTATTTAAACACCAAATTGTTCTCGTATGAACAATGTGAGCTGTTCTGTGAATTTGATAAGACGGGCCAACTGTTCAAACTGGGAAATCTTGTGTTGACTGTCGGGCTGAAGTCACCTTCAAAAACATGGCAAAGGCAGGAAGAGGAAACGTGGAATTAGAGGAAGGAGTAGAAGATTAAATTCTCTGGAGACCAATCAAATAAAGATGTAAACCAGTTCCTCGTGTGTCTCGTTGTGCAGGGGCAGGCAGTGGGTTACAGACAGTGGGTTACAGACAGTGGGTTACAGACAGTGGGTTACAGACAGTGGGTTACAGACGCTGGTTTACTGACAGAGTAAATAAAGGAAAACTGAGCGATAACACTTATCTGCTCCGGCTTCTTCTACAAGGAAACTGGTGTAAACTGAGATTACTCTTGTCCCACAGCTGGGATGCATTTTGAGCCCAATAGAAATCAAATCTCTCCGGACGTAGTGTGAAGTGACAGAACCGGACTCTGACTCATGAACCGTGACGCCTGCTGGACTCGTCTCTTCTGTCTGAGCCGCGATGTTTAACCTGCAAACATCTGGAGCTCCTGGAAAATGGAATTCAGTAACGGCAGCTAAAAAAACTAACATTTAATGAACCATATTAGAGTTTTTTCAAATATCCTTAGAGACACATAGAGCAAGTCACATGGGGTGAATCCTCTTTTCTCCTTGGATTCATTGAACGTCACTTTGGTCAGTTCGGGTTTGAACTGACTCGCACCTGCAGCTTCAGATGGTTCCTGTCACTCTCGTCCCACCACAGACTGACAAACCAGTACAAACAGCAGTGGTGGGAAGAGGCCGTCCCACTGCGCCGCAGACGAGAGCGTCGCTGAACTAAACCTGTCGAATAACTCAAAACCAGATTATTCATGTTTCTAATCAACACGTTTCCTGAAGGACGCTCGATGTTTCGTTCGGAGCAGAAGATAATGAATCTCTGGACTCCTCCCACCTGAGGGATGAGGCCAGGCCGACCAATCAGAACCTTTACACCACCTCACCTGATTAGTCCCCCTGATTGTTTTGGCCGTTGTGCCAAGCGAAGGCCGGTAATCTGATAACAGGAAGCGAATGAGCTCGTTACGCTGCTGATTAAAGGGCAGTGATGGGCGGCTGCAGGAAGGCAGCTGCTCAGGTGTGAGCTGCAGTTTTCATAATGATGCATGGAAACACATCTCACCTCCATCAGAGTCCCCGGAGCCGGCCCTGGTCTTTATGGGGCCCCGGTGCCTCCAATACTACAGATCATTGTTAATCAGAGCCTGCCTTCATGCTTCTATGGTTTTTAATCTTAATAAGTGTGCGCATGACTTCTGTCAGACAGAGATGTCATCTTTAAGAAATGTTCTAGAATAGAATAAACGATCAGAAAAGGAGTGGGCAGCATCACGTCATTGTTTTAATGAAGGTTGATGGATTTAGTCTTTATCAATAAACGTGATTTTGAGAGTTTTCTTGCAGGATGAGATCAGAGGAACATTCCCTGAGGACCGACCCAGAGCTTGTTCATGATTCTCCTTTAATGAGGAACCTCCGTAGCAGAAATCAATTTCCTGGACGCGGGAGCTCCCAGAGCTTTTCTGCTGAAGCTCCGCTGCCTCTCACTCGTATTCACACCTTGTGAAGCAGGTGAGGAAGAGGAGGATGGATCCTTCAGCCTGTGGTGAAATGAACTCAGATGTAGGAATCTACTGTGCAAAGTCAACATTGACCTTTTAGATGTGTTACATTTAAATGAGTCAGATCCTGAAAAAATCCATAAAGTGCCTCAATCTCCGTTCTAACCTGAAAACTCATTAATGAACATCTGTAATTTAACAGCCTCCCAAGGGGTCTCGAACCCATGATTCAGTTTTACTAATGAAAGTTCTGCTGGAGAAAGTGATTTTAATTCAAAAGTCAGGATGGAGAAGACTCTAAAACCAAGTTGTACTGTAACACTGAAGCCGCTGAAGGTCGACCAGTGGCTGTGCACAGGTCACAGGTCAGAGGTCAAAGGTCACAGGTCAGAGGTCACAGGTCACTGCTGCCACCACACGATGTCGACTGACCTGTCCTGCTGGAGCGGTTCCTCTCCTCCTGTTTGAGGATCTGGTTACATTGCTCCTCAGCTCTCATGTGCTGGACCACCAGGGCGCAGTCTGGGTGAATGGCCTCCGTCTGAAGAACAGAGACAGAGACAGATTGTCAACATCGTTCAGTTGCACATGAAAACACGTAGCGGACGTAATTCACCAGCGCTTGTTTGGCCCCCGTCACTCATTCCTTTAAGCCCCGCCCCTCCAGTGATGAGGATCATGCACGATGGCTGAAACATGGGAGTTCAGTAAAGTCCTGACACGGCAGCATTGCTTTCTACGCCCTCTGTAGAACATGAAGAGCAGGAGGCCTGAAACCATCTGAGAAGATGAAAGCACTCAGAACACGTAACATCTGCACCCTGGTGCCAAATTAAATCTGTGCACAATCTGTTGTATAAAGAAAATAACCCCCCGCTTCTGTATTCGCCATCTTGGGTTTGAAATGTGGGAACCGTGGTCCTCTACCTGCCGGACAGATGGCAGCACTGCAGGCGAGCGTGACATGTGACCTCCCGCTCGGCAGCGTGCAGGATTAACACGAGAGGAGACGCTCGCCGCTGCTGGACACAAACACCTCCTGGCCTGATGGAGGAGGTTCTACACTGCAGCTGCTGCCGTCCATATGTCTGTGTGTTTGTGTCTGTATCAGTGTTTACGAGACGTTTCAGTGAGAGTTACTGTACATGGAGGGGGCGGGGATAAAGCCTGAAGGTGTTCCAGCATCATGTGTGTTCTGAGCCGTGTCACCTTCACCAGCACCAGACACCATCTGAAGAAAGGAGCCCTTCATCTGCTACCCTCCTGAATGCATTCGCTAAAACACTTCAGTTAAGATAAGGCTGTGAAATCCTCTTCGCCTCTTCAATAAATAAATTCATGTGAAACAATCAAAAGAGAAGCAGCCTTCGTCTCGACCGACAGCTTCTCTCGGACTGAATGAAGTAACCGGCTCCAGTCGGCTGCACGAGGACGAGAGGAGTCTTCAGCCGGAGAGAAACTCACAGTCGGTCACACGCAGCGGAAGCTGAGACGACAGTGGGTCATGACAGAAACGTTTCCACTGCAAACAAAGCAAGAACAGTGCACGTGCATGTGCTGAGGGCGGACGGGATGCATCGGTTGCATATTTTCAAAGTGTGGCCTGATCTTCCATCTTCAGCACCAACACATACGAGCGTGCACGAACCCACAGGACTTCCAGAGGCGTCTGCTCTTTGCAAACACGTGTTTGTGAAAGGTGCCAGTGCGACAATCTGTTGTGTGCACGCAAGCTTTGCTCACACGCTGTTGTTGTGAAGCTGCGCCTTGAAGCAGGTTATTCCCAGATGTTAATCTCCTTATTTACCCCCCCCCCCCCCCCTTAGTGTTTACACCTGGAGAGGCAGCATGACTGAAAACAGTAGAAACTAAAAGAATAGAAGAAGAAAGGTATGGAAATGAATTTGTTGAGCATTTTGTGTTTATTTTTGTTGGGATCTGCTCTTTATACAGTAGCTCAAGATTTCCTGATACGTTACCACAACACACTCTAAGAGAAACATGAATTATGACTCTGAATTAAACACAATCATCTTCTTTGAGTGGACGGTCGTAACCTAAACTACCTGATATTATTATTATATTTACCGTAAACACAGTCGATATTTCCACTGTGTGTATTTAAACACTGGACCTACAGCAGCAGCTCCCGAGGCTGTGTAGATGAAAACGTCAAACTGGCGACGCAGCGTCAACAGAGACACAGAACAGCAGAGACGGATCTGCTCGGCGGGTTTATGGAAACAAATCTCCTTTATACAAGCAAGACGGCCGCAGGACGTTTAGAGGCCACACAACGCGCTGGAGTTTAAAGATTTCTCAACAACTGCTACAACAAACGTATGAGGAACATAATCACTGGCTGGATTATGGTCAGATGGTTTGTTTTGATGAATGAAAGCTGTGTTTATTAACAGCAGCCGAGGAGACAGGAGAGGAAGGAGGTGAAATACATTTTTATTTATTTATCATTAATTAATTCTGGGGCGCCAGTCACTACTGTGTGTGTGTGTGTGTGTGTGTGTGTGTGTGTGTGTGTGTGTGTGTGTGTGTGTGTGTCCACACTGTATGAGACGAGTCAGACTGTGCATCTGTTTTCTAACTTATTCCAAATGGAGCAATGAAATAAATAAATCGCAGCACAAACAACAACACGTGAGCAGAAGTGTCGCTGGTGAACGACCTTAAAGAGGAGGAGGACCGACGGTGGCTGTAACCATGGAGACGAGAGCGGAGCGGGTCACACGCGGGAGGTTTGATAGTTTGACATTTCTGATCTCAGAGCAGTTTCAGTCCCTATCTGACGTGTTACATTCATAATAATGATGGAGGTGACAGTGACCTTTCACCTCTGAAATCAAATTAGGTGACAACTGGTCAAGTTTGAAGAAAATCACTGAAGACCTGAGGCCAAAAAAAAACATTTTTCCTTCCTTTCATTTCCGGACCCAGAACCCGTCTTACTTCTGTCGCTCGTTATTTGGTGAACGATCCGTTCACCAGCTGCGGTTTGAAGACAACGGCCTCACGCAGGAAAACTACAGCACATTTCCTCAATTTCCTCAATTTCCTCAATTTCCTCAATTTCCTCAATTTCCTCAATTTCCTCATTTCCTCTCTCTGCTCGCTCTGACAATTGATTTTAAGGTTTCACGGCTTGTTGAGGAGGCGGAGGGACGAGTCGCCTCGGGCTGGACCTGCAGGGTGGAGGTCGTCCACGCCACGACAGGTGTCCTGTGAGTCCTGTTTCATGAAACTGTTAAATGCATCTTTCATCAACTTTCCTGAAAATATCATTGAAAATATACAATTACAATACAATTACGTTTATTTTATTTATGTTTACATTTCTCATTTTTCTACTTTATACTGCTCCACTACACATTGCAGAACTGTGTTGTATTTAACTGTTACTCAAATACATGTATTATTATATAAATATTATAGTTACAAGTTACTTAGAAGATTAATATTTGACATGATGCTACATGATGATATTACACAGCTGTGTATATAAACGAGTTCAAGTAGCTGCTCTTTCACCAAGAACAGTGAAACGCTGCTCACACACTGTTAAATATTAATACAAATAAAAATGTGTACTTTAATCTACATTGGCCTTGGTCGTCAAAACACATAATTTCAATGTTGAATGTTGTTTTGTGAAATGTCTCGACCCTCGGAGCTTCTGTAAAAAAGCTGCCGTGTGGATTTCTTTCAGAACAAATGTAACGCTTGACATTTGCAAAACTGATTTTTCACAAAACCTTTTAAAACCTGCTAAATTATTATTCAGAGGACGCAGAGACGGAGACCTTTCAGACTGATTGAATAACAGTTCATCAGCTCTTTGCACAAACTGGTCGGATGTAAATGTCAAATCCCCAAAGTTCAGCTGTTTGTCGGAGCTGAATCTGGATTTAATGGAGCTTTTGTAAACAGGTAATTTCAGTTTTGATAGAGATGAAAAGGGAAATTGATAAAAGGGAAAATGATTCTATTCATTCATTTATTCACACAAGCGTTCACATGATTAGTTCATAAAGGATCCTGGGGATTTAAAATGGCCTCTAAATGTCACTGGTAAATAAATTCTTTAACGGTTCACGTGTGAGACTTTGATCCAGCTCCCATCAAACGATTCCATAACCCATAACCCATAACCCTAACACAATATGAAAGAGCTGTTAGACGACTGGAGAAAATCTTAAAGGAGCAGAAATGACATTTAAAGAGTCCTTTGATGATATTTATACACAATCCTATGGGATCAATTTTTAAAAAACGCCAATAAACAGATTTTTTTAACAAGTAGTTCGAAACCTGCGATGTTAACATTCACGTGTGGACACCTGCGGGTTCCTGTGTTTGTTGATGCAGTACCATGCACCACCACCAAAAGCAGGGATCAAACACGACTACAGGTCAATGAGTAGTAACGTGTCAATCGTTGAACAAGACCCAGCATCACAACTCTGCAGACACACACACACACACACACACACACACACACACACACACACACACACACACACACACACACACACACACCTCCTGCATCACTGAGGTGTAATTAGCGTGACCCCGCAGGTCAACGAGTGAGCCTCTGATGGAAGCAGCTAATAAAGGAAGAGGATCCACATTCAAATAACCATTCACTGGAATATTATCCTCTGTATTAATTAAAATGACGAACGTAACAATATATGAATGAATGCTTTCTTCTTGCTGCAGAGACGAGCGGAGTGTCCAAAATTAATCATTCAATATTAACTGTGGGAATTTCTGTCCTTTTTTTCCTGTTTGCGGTTGAAATATTCTCTTATATTTAACAAATATTTCCTTTATGAGTTGATTTTTCTAAAACCCCTCAGAACAGAAGTGGAGCTGCGTCTGGAAGCCGGAGGATCAAAGCCTCGTCCATCGACCTCAAAGACAATTAGGTTTAAAAAAAAGAATGAAGCATTGATCTGCAGGGATTTGACAACACTCAAGACGGATTATCCATCAGAGAGGAGATTGTGAAAATTAAATCCGCACTCTTCAGACAAACATCAGGGCAGCAGGTCGGTGAAGACAGGAAACAGCTGCACAAACACGTCCCCCGTGTTTTATTTCACATCAATTTATTTATTCACCAAATTGCTCATAAGTCTTTGGTCTCAAAAGAAGAGTGAGACCCGGTGACTGCCGGCGTCACACTGACCCAGGGCTGTTACCTGGGCTCAGGGAAACCACTCATCTGGGATCAGATCCATAAATCATCTGTTCAATCAGGGCCGTGATCATACGGGATGGAAAACAACAAGTGTGAATCACTGCAGCATTTTAGGTTTTTCTAATATTATGACTTTTATCCAAAGTCCTCGGCCTCTGTAAACACATCCAGACACTACAGATAAGATAAGATAAGATAAGATAAGATAAGATAAGATAAGATAAGATAATCCTTTATTAGAGCGGATGGAACTCGACACTTGATATAATAGTTTAATAAAATTGATGCTGCAGTTTAGCATCTGATGCAAACACTGTGATCATGTATCTGTCCCATAAATACATAAAACTCTCCATTATCAGCTGCTTTATGGGTTTACTGGGAATATGAATGTATTCTCCTCCTACTTGATGAATTTTAACGTCACAGAAACTCATAGCATCAAATATTAAAGTATAAATATACAAGTATAAATAAAGCCTGAGCATCAGCCTCTACTGGGGCTTGAAATATTCATAAACATTATAATGAATCCCAGTACACATGTATAATGAGTGTATCTGTACACAGTGAGCCACGCACACAAGCGGATTAATACATACACATGAATTGTAAATATTGTGCATTGAAGGAGGTGATTCATCTTTAACAAATTTAGAATCTCTATATTATTGAGTATAGTTTTAATTAATCCTGTATAAATATTCACAGTATTCTCACATGAATCTGTTAATCTCAACATTGCATAACACTCGATTCCCATCAGTCCTTTCAAATGAATATGTCAGACTGATGGAAATAACCATTCTGAGAACCAGTGGCCGGATCCACTGGTTCCACCGCAGCGCTGGGTGCGGACTCACCGGTTCCCAGCAGAGGAGCAGCTGCAGCATCAGACTCAGGTGCAGCGCAGGGACCGAGCCTCTGGTCCTCATGATGTCCTCCGAGCCCTCAGAGACGCGTTCACTTGGAAAAGTGTCCGCGAGGATTCAATCAGTGATTTATATCAAACCACTCGTTTCCCTTTCTCTCAATGTCCACAGCTGGAACCTGTCCCCTGAAGCGCGCCGCTCGCTGGACCACTGTGCCGAGGTGTCTCTCCGCCGCCGGCGCAGGAGAGCGTCCGCATTACGCGCGGAGGAGCCACGACTCCACGGCGCCAAACAAGGTGCGCGCTCCTCCCCCCGAAGAGAGGGAGCGACCCTGAGACCGCAGAGAGACACAGACTCTGAGCTCCTGTGGTTATCAAACTGTCTGACAGGATGTAAGGACACTGAGGCAAACAGTTAATGTATCAACCTGCGTGTTATCACCAGGAATCCAGATCATATCCATATGAGGCTGAAAGCTCTGGTTCCAAATCGGACTGGAATCCCCGAAGGCAGACTGGACCCGTCACATTGGAGAGGTTCGCTTGTGAGGCCACGTGACCTTTGACCTTCAACATCTAAGTTAAGCAGTGGTCTCCAACCTTTTCAGACCAAGATCACTTTTTAATTCCAAACGCAGCCGAGGTCTGCCACCCTGATATCGGATTATTGCCTTGTATGAAAGAAGTCCCTTGTACTAAAATAAATACCAGTACTACCCAGTAGAAGCCGAGCAGCTTCCGCTCCAGCAAATAGTTCACACTAAAAAACCCTTTTTAAACAAGGGAATGGATTCCATCAACAGTGCTTTTATTTTGAAAAGGCATACAGAAATGTTGCAACCATTTGTTTGTGACATAAATTCATCAGATAAACATTAAAACTCAGGTGAAAGATCATTTTCTCTGTTTATTCTGCTGTGAACCACATGTTTATCTGTTATGACACAAACGTATTTACATCACTTCCCGAACCCGTTTCAAAGTAAAAGCACTCCAGCGTTTCACCTTCTGAATCCACTCATTAGTTCCAACGGGGCTTTGGTTGTTATCCACAGACCGGAGAGTCCTGACATCTACTTTAGTACATGGACCAACTTGTTCTTAAAGGAAATGCAGGAGATAAACCTGCTGCTCCGACAACCGACACACAGACAACCGACACACAGACAACCGACACACAGACAACCGACACACAGACAACCGACACACAGACAACCGACACACAGACAACCGACACACAGACAACCGACACACAGCTGATCTGCGGCGCGACGACAGACAGTGAGTCCAGAGAGTTCGGAGATCGACAGTGAAGACTGGCAGATCGCGATCCACGGGTTGGACCACTGATCTAGAGTCAAATGAACATTTGTGCCAAAATTTGAAATAATTCTCTTGAGACATTCCAAAGGTTTTCACGACACCACCTTGACCCTTGACCCTTGACCCTTGACCACCAAATCCAATCCCTTCATCCTGGAGTCCAACTGAATGTTGGGATTAGGTCTGAAGCAGTGACTGCCCCCCCCCCCCCCCCCCCCCACATGTCAACTGCTGCATCCAATCATGTAAAACCCTGCTGAGCAAATGGACAGGAAGTTATTGTGTCAGTGTGTGTGTATGTAAAGATGACGTGTGTTTACATGAGTGGACAACAGTCAGTCTCCCGCCGCTGATCTTTGTAAACATTCTACATGTGAAGATTCAGGATCCGTCAGCGAGGGACGAGACTTCGGAGCCGGAAGCTTCTGGTTTCCGTTTTTTAGTTTGACCACAAGACAGCAAAATGGTTTAAATCAAGGTTTAATTGAATGATGCAGCTGGATCCTCACGTGTGAAGAGCTCCGTCAGTCAGAGCTCCGTCAGTCGGAGCTCCGTCAGTCAGAGCTCCGTCAGTCGGAGCTCCGTCAGTCGGAGCTCAGCTGGACGTCCAGGAGGTGTGAGACACTTCAGGGACGTGTCGGGTCCAGCTGAATGAAGGTGAAGTCCTCACAGTTATAGCAGAACAGTGTGTGTGACAGTGCATTAAGGAGATAGAATAATCAGAAGTGTTTGACTTTGACTCAGGAACAAACTGTCCTCTGCGTTTCTGTCCCTGTCCCGGGTCAACGCTCATTAAATCACCACACTTCATTTTATTATCACCGCCAACCTGCGGAGCTCGTGTTTGATCTCTTCATGAACAGAACCAATCAAAGCTCAATGTCACCGTCTTCTGAGGCTTCACGGGCCGAATGGATGAAGTTCCACTGGAGACTGAGTTGTACAGTCAAGCAGCTCGAATCAGACGACCTCTGACCTCTGACCTGGACCCCTGCCTCTCAACTGGAGCTGCAGTCGACCTCCTCCGTGTTGTCCTCGTCTGGTCCTTCGTGGATTGGCTCCGGCCTGCGAGCAGCATTCCTCTGCACAGTGTATTTGTGTGAGTGTGTGTTGTCCCGGCCGGACGCCTGCTGTTTGCAGCTGCATGTCCCCAGACGGCTCCGGAAACCGACGGGACAGACTCGTCCACGTGTGTCACGTATCAACTCGTCACCTCGGGACTTCAGCACGACTCAGATCTGAGAACAAGACAAAGTCAAAAGAAATGTCCCATCCAATCAGTTAATGTTCGTCATTGACCACGAAGAAGTCACACTTCTTTTTTTATGGCTCACGTTCGGGTTTTTCCATTTCATTATATTCTTCAAATAAAGCTTGAACCTGAAGACGAGCTGAAATCTATAAAGTCTGGATATAAGTGAAGCCAAATGATCTGGAACGCCCCCTGGTGGTTGGCTGCAGTATAAGCCTCCTCCATGTTAGTGATTTAGAAACAGAGACAGAAACTGCGAATGTTCACCGTCCACCTGAACCTTCACAGATCAGGGGTCTGACCTGATTTGGATTCAGACCATAGACTGTAAATAAAGATGGACGGCATGAAGTGAAGGCAAATCATCTCACCCCCCCCCCCCCCCCCCCCCCTGCTGCACCACATTTCATGGTGATCACTCAGGATTCAGAAATATCCACCTGCTGGTGATGTAGATGACACTGCAGGGGTCATCATGCAGGGACCATGGATGCATCGTTCAAACACACGTTTGTTTCCCTCTGATAATAAAAGCTTGTGCCTGCAGAGAGGTTTGAGGATTATTTCCACTTGCAGCTGAGGTGCTGTGTTTTGCAGGCTGCTGCTCAGCAGAGAGTCCACCAGCAGCGGCGGCGTGCAACCAGCTGTGTCCAGATGTTCTGCTCGGGAAACACGACGCTGACACGTGATGGAGCTGCAGCGAGATGCTGAGCAGCTCCGACTTACAACCGGGATGTTTCTAACTGAAGACACAGCAGAGAGCCTTTTTCTTTTCCTTCACAATAAAAGCCTCCTGCTTGTTAATCAGCAGCAGTTTGCACAACATGACCTTTACCCACAGATGTGTGCACCACATGTCCATCATCTGCATGTCCACTTGTCTCTGTTGTCTTTACGCAGTGAAGGCCCCCCCCCCCCCCCCCCCCCCCTCCGACGTCTGGCTCGGCGCTGACTGCAGAGAGAGATCGCCGCTGCTGATGACGACTGACGATCCACTGACACTCGGGCGGCGATAACCTTCAGTCTCCCCTCTGGAATCCACCAGGAGACAATTTATGAAGAGGATTTGAATTATAATAAACTGAAAGTCATGCTTATGCAACATTTAATACTTTCTATTACTGTTAAGCCAGACTGACACAGTGTGTGATGATTTCACTGGAGGACACTTTGAACTCATCTTAATCTTTCGCCATCGTCTCATTTCGTCTTTGTTGCTTTGTCTCTTATTAACTTCCTGTTTGTTTCTCGTTCGGATTCATTGTTTTATTTCACTAATCCACAAGTGTTATTTTTAACCCAACAGGTTCCAAAAAAAACAATTATAAATTTACATTTAGACATTTAAACTTTAACTGATTTCACGTGTTGTTAACTGAGAGTCAAAGAAGAACTCGGGCTCGTTAAGGAGATGAAGAGGATGTAAACGTGACTCCGGTCTTGCAGGGTTTTGATGTTTCTACATCCTGTGGACGACACAGAAAGAGAGCAACCACATAAAGTGTCCAACTTCAGACTAATGTGGGAATCAGACGTTAAGGACAACTGAGCCAGAAAGGAAATGCACTTACTGTGATATTGTTATATCGGTAGGAGAAGATATTACAGGTTATCTGAGGTGCTAAGTCAGAGCAGTGAGGACACATCGTTGAAATAACGGGAAACACCATCTCAAGTCGGAACAACAACTCGGAAGATGTTGGTGCATGAGTTGCAGACGTCATCACGTAGAATCAATAAGCATCATTATAGCTAATGATGATAATGGGGTCACCAGGGGTCAAAAGTGACAAACAACATCTTTAATTTGAATAAACTCGTCTGCGCTCTGTGTTTCTTCTGCTGACCTCTGACCTCTGACCTGGATCAGGACCAGCGGGAGGCTCGGTCTCGGTCCGCGGGGACGGACCTGCTGCTGCTGTCGCTCCTTGTGAAGAGGACGCTGATCGTGCTGCTGCTGTAACGATGCTGCTGTGGAGCATCAGCCGCTCCACTGAGGTCAGGGTTGGAGCTTTGAAGACAGAGACTTGTGATACTGCAGAGTTCTGTGATTAGATTAATACGCAGAACAAAAACAAAAAGCTTTCAGGGCAGAAACGATCCTGAGCAGATTCCAGCTTCTCTCAACAGCGGGAAGGATCTAACGTGACCTTTCGTTTTCAAGATGGAGAGGCAGGGACATTCCCAGCAGGGTTCGTTCCTTTGGTATATTCTATGGGTATTTATGGATTCTTGGATTTAAGGGATTATTTATTCTCACCGTGAGAATCATGTACAGAATATGTATAATATATATAAAGAAATATAGGCTTTGATTTCTTTGTTGACAGCATTCTCAAGTCCCACCAGGCACCACGGCTGCTGCTGGAGTCTCTCCTGTGCTGCAGAGCGGCGATCCTTCAGCTGAGCTTTGTTCTGACTTGTAAACAGGTTTTAATGAGGAGATCAGGTTGGAGACAGAGAACCGGCTTCTAATTATATCTCCATCCTCAGCCCTGACTCCTGTGCCTTTTCCCGAGGCTTCATTTGTCTCCTGTGCTCACACATTTCTCTGAAGCATCAAGCTTTCTTCACGGTGACGGCTGCTTTTCAGACGACTCTGGTTAATCAGCCCCCCCCCCCCCCCCCCCCCCCTGATGGAGTCCCCTAATTGAAAGCTCGAAGCCTTGCATTAATCACCATTATCCCCGAAGCACGTAAACACTGTGCACATTCTGTCCATTAGGACGGCTGCCTTTCATTAGAGAGGCTTTTGTTGTTTGAGATGCAGCATCGCATTCAAATGCACGTCACAGTATGTTGAGTGAGCTCAGGACTGCAAACACCTCGGCTGCCGCACTGTGTCATGGGGGCATCGGTCCAACCCGACAGACGCTCCGAGACGTCACAAGACAAATGTTAGGAGCTGGCAAGATGCTGCAGAGTCAACAGGACTAAAACCTGTAGGAGAAGAGGAAGAGAACTCAGCTTGTGCTCAGCTGAGTCTAAAATGTCTGAAACATGTCTCCACTTCCTCCCACTGTCCAGAACTGAAGCCAGAACATCCTCGATCCGATCACATCTTGTGCTTTGGAGTCAGTAGCTTCGTGGGCCTCAGACACCATGACGTTAAAAATGAAGTGATGTGGTCTTTTAAACATGTGTTCTGTTTGCTGTTGGGTTGAGATGAAGCCTGATACTGAAGCACTCGACGTCTCATGTCGTCCTTCTTCATTTACAGTCACGGCCTCACCTGATGCAGGAGGAAGGAACTTTGAATAAACCTGAACAAGGACTTCATGGAACCATCAGAACTTTGTTACTGTAAATGTAAGTGGTCTAAAGTCTGTTTCACGCCAGGTTGATAAAAAACAATGACTTTCTTGGATAGAAATAAAAGATTTAAATGTTTCTTTCTTCTTGTGTGAGTGGATATTTAAACGAGTTGTTCTCCTCAGCTGTGTTTGGAGACAGTTTCTTCAAGGAGGTGACTTCACGTCCCCGTAAAGCAGCGATATTAAGGCTGTAAATCAGCTGTGATCCACAGGAAGGAGGAGCTGCAGCCTGCGGGGGATCGATCGCTGCTTTCTCACCAAAAGCCACGTCTCATGTTCCCATTATGGTTAAACTCATCTCTCTGCTTATTGTGATGGATACATCGCCTGCCGTCCCTCGGGCAGCTCCTCACCGAGCTCGACAACAGGCGGACACATGACTGGCAGCCGGTATCATCCCGGGCCTCGTGCTGCCAGCTTCCTCCAGATTTCAATATCTCTGCTGCCGTCACGCATGCCTCAGCTGTCCTGGCTGCCGGCTGACGTATGAAAGCAGAACATGGAAACAAACCCTCTGGGAGACGGTTTGAAGCTGCAGATGAGACGACGTTAACCTTTACGAGGGTAAATTATGCAGATGTACACCCCGGTCAGTCGCCCCCCCCCCCCTTTGTGGAAGCATCCCAGCAGACTGAGGTTGATGTGCTCATGATGGATGGATCTACATCAGGCTCCCACAGGTTCGGATGACATACAAATCTCTAATAACATCTAAATATCACCACATCCAGGCAGGTGCAAATCACTTTCACACTCTGGACTTGTAAGCTGCACAAAAACCCAGAAACACAAAGTGTGTCAGTCGGGTGTGTGTGTGTTTTAATGACACGTTCCCTGATGCTGGTAAGTAATTGAAAGAGCACCTGACTGAGAGAGTCCTGATCCTCGGGGGCGGCAATAATTCTCAAGGGAGGAAAATAACGTTCTTTTATTAATCGTTGATTAAAGGTGAACTCAGGAAGTAGACGTCTATAAAGCTCTAAGACACATGTGACCTTTAATGCACATGTTTTATTAAGAAGGAATAAAGAACCACTCAGAACAACAGTCTGGAATCAGGTCAGAAATAAATCAATTCACAATAAACTGAATAAACCCCTCGACTCAAACAGAATTAGCGAACAGATAAAACCATAAACCAGGAAACATTTCCTCAGCTCCGCTCCATGTCTGTTTGGTCAGAATCTCGTCCCGGTGACTCCCCGTCCATCACCGCTGATCCGGTTTGTTCTCTCTTTCCTGTTGGAAGCTTCCTGAGAATTAACGATGTGAAACAGATAAGAAGAAAACAAAGTGTGTCACTGAGACCTAATGGATATCTCCTGAGATCAGGAGGAAGCAGATCTACTGTGTTTACTTCTGAGGTGAGGAACCTTCCATCTGAACGCCTTACATCAAGAACAACGTATGTATTGTGTGTTTTACAGCTTCTGCTTCATCGTCATATAGCTGAATATATTCTGACATGGTTATGATTCAGTTGTGTGGACGCAGACTCAGAAACAAGAGGTCCAATAAGAAAGGTTTAAACAACGGTTCACTGTCTGGGACCTGAGTGGAAAGGTCCAGAGACGTGATCCTGGTCCAACAGACCCAGGACTCGTTGGACCGGGATGCTGCTCGGACTCTTTATGCAAACACACACTTGCAGGATGTGAAAATGCCTGAACATGCTGAGCGTGTCGGATTAAGGGTTTGTTGAGTTGCACATTAACTCTCCCAGGACGAGCCCCCCCCCCCCCTGATGCCTGCGGGTATATAAAGCACCCGACCCATCGCAGAGCACCGCACCCCTAACGAGCGCAGAGGTCGTCCCCGGAGCCGAGGAGGAGACACGGCGGACAGCAGGATCAGAGGCGTCCAGGACGAAGACAAGTATCCGGAGAGGCAGCGTTCGGAGCAGAGATGAGACGCAGGAGACGTGAGACCTGAGGAGACGTGAGACCTGAGGAGAAGTGAGGCCTGAGGAGACGTGAGACCTGAGGAGACGTGAGACGTGAGGAGACGTGAGACCTGAGGAGACGTGAGACCTGAGACCTGAGACCTGAGGAGACGTGAGACCTGAGGAGACGTGAGACCTGAGGAGACGTGAGACCTGAGGAGCCGTGAGACCTGAGGAGACCTGAGGAGACCTGAGACCTGAGACCTGAGGAGACGTGAGGCCTGAGGAGACGTGAGACCTGAGGAGACGTGAGACCTGAGGAGACGTGAGACCTGAGGAGACTCTTCACTCTGAGGAAACCTCTCGTGCATTCAGATCACGTGGAGCTGGAGCTCCGAGCTGATGAACCGAGGCTGGCACGACACTTCAAAGCTGACACAGCAGCGTTTGGTCGTATCCTGAGTGGAGCAGACGTTTCACATCCCAGCGAGGTTCCGAGTGTCAGCGCAAGCCTGTGAAGTGTGGTGAACAGCTAATTCCCTGTTTGTTCGCTGCTCCCACTGGTCCCACTGGTTCCACTGGTTCCTCAGGACGGAGGTCGGCAGGGAGACGAGTGCTTGGAGCAGACGAGGAGAAACAAAGTCACAGGAAATCATCGTGTCGGTAAAGTTTAACGATCGAGGACGAGACGAGCGATGACAAGGTCACGGTGCGAGAGGATTTATTAAGAGAGAACACGGTTGGTGTTTTAATCAACTCGTGAAATGAAACCTGATGGAGACGTGGAGTTTACCTGCAGGGACAAACGGAGGTGAAGACGAGGAAACGACCGATACCAGGGAGAAGGCATTTCCAATTTGACCGATATATTTAACTAAAAAGAACATGATCGATGATTCCTAAGACGTGGTTTCAAACTCTTATGATAAAGAAATCTATAAACTAATAGAACCAAATATAAAGAACTGGATTAAGAAAATAAAGTTTTTAACGTATTTAAAAAACGAGTGCATCATTTATTCTGTAACTAAACATTTAGCTATCAGCAGATATAAACTTGGAAACTGATACGTCTATAAACAGATCAGCTGATTCTATCTTTCATGGCTTTGTTTCATCTGCAGACTTCTGAGGATTCTGGTCTTATGAATATTTCTTGAACCAGATGAATTAGTGGCAGTGACTGTGTTTGTGCTGCAGTCGGCAGTGAATGAAGAGATTAAACTGAATGTCAGTCAGTAGAACTCGTCTCCACCGAGACCCAACAGTCTGCACCAAGCTACACACACTCAGAAATATCAGTTCTGTAAACATCCTCTATGTTTATTCAACAAGTTCCATTAATTATTCTCTGGGAAATTGGTTAAGAAATAGGTCGAGAAAGTGATAAAAACATTCCAAGATCTGATTCAAAATTAAATTAGTTTTATTTTAAATATATTCCTTTGTTTTCCTTTTGATTTCCCTTTATTTAATTAGTCAATAAAAATGACTAGATTCTCACATAGAAACACATCAGCTAATTCTAGAGTAAATACAAACATGTTGGATATGGAATATGTTTTATGGTTTGTGTTTGTGTATGAGAACCAGCAGCACACACACAGTATTTAAGGTCAGGATCCTGATGGAGGCAAAACTGCATCTTTATTATTTATCTTGGAAAAATCAAACTTTCGTTTCCTGAGGTCAAATTCAAACTGTTCAGGATCCGAAGGGAAGAGGAATGATATTTTAACGTGATACAGAATGAAAAGGTCCAGTCGTCGCCATAAACCCTCATAAGACAGAAAATACAACGGTTCAGCAAATTAATTTGTTATTATTTACATTCGTTATCTTTGGTGGATTCACTTTTTCATTCACACTTTTGTAAACAATTGTAAATATAACTTTTTAAGTGAATCATTAAGTACCAAAATAAGACTGATTTACAGAACCCTCATGTTACAGTGTAACAGGTCATTTACTTTAATACAAACTGTCAATTCTATCATCTTTAAATTATTTATTGTAAATTCTAATGTCAGTTTTTGTCTCCAGGATAATAAAAAAAATATTAAATTTATACATCTGATAAGCGAAAGCAGAAAATGTTAATCTCACACAAGAAAAACCAAACCAATCAATCAGGACACGAACAGAAAAAGCAAAGAAGAGTTTTTCTTTTTGTCGTGAGGAGGTTTCTCCCGCGGCGTCTCAGCGATAGATGCACATGCTCGTGCTCTGGTACAGGTACATGTAGGCGTCGCAGAACAGACGCTTGGCCACGCCCTTCATGTCTCGAGGCACCTGCCTGGCGAGCTCGGTCGGAGACATCTCCAGGTAAGTGCCGACCTCCGGGCAGGCGCGCACCTCGGGGATGTTGAAGCCGTCCGTCTCTCCTGAACACAAGCGACAAGTCAGCCACAGAGGATTCACGCGAGGGACGCGCACGTGACGACAAAGCAGAGCGCTCACCTTCTCTGTCCGCCATGCTGTCGAAGAAGATCCAGTCCTCGGAGTTTGGTCCGTGTTTGATGAAGGACACGTAGTGGCTGGTCTCGATGCAGAGCACGGCGAACAGCTCCAGCTTGTCTCTGGTCAGAGCCTGAGGGCGACCCAGGTAACCTTTGGGGATGTCCAGAGCCGACGGCTGATGGGACTGCCGCTGAGGATGACAGTGCACCTGAGGAGAAGGACAAACTATGAGGGAAACAGCTATCCATCCATTTTCAGGTTGAGGTGCCAGCATCGTGTTCCAGCTCAACCTCCAGCTCGATCATTAGTCGTTTCCAGGCCTGATTCATAATACTTGCTTTTCCTTCCTGTGTTGCAGCTCTGAGCTGCAGCCCTG
This sequence comes from Reinhardtius hippoglossoides, assembly GCA_006182925.3. Taxonomy (NCBI): domain Eukaryota; kingdom Metazoa; phylum Chordata; class Actinopteri; order Pleuronectiformes; family Pleuronectidae; genus Reinhardtius; species Reinhardtius hippoglossoides. The sequence goes on along the minus strand of CM031683.1, from coordinate 26,408,933 downwards.
AGTCCAGGTGAAGTGTTGTTGTACCTGATGTCAGTTTAATCCTTCTCTACACAACAAGACCGTTATCATGACAAACACAAGAGGAATTCACACGGATTGTTTTATGACACAAACCTGAGACGAGCACGTCCTGCAGAAAACTTTAAATCCCGTCTGACTGAAAACAGGATCTTTAAAACAGTCGGTGCACTGAACCTCAGCCACGGTTCCACATAGCATGCACTGCAGAGAACCTGAAACACACACACACACACACCATGTGTTGTAACCTGAGTCTGTCCCTGTAAGTCTGTGTGTGCTGAGCATGTGAGTGTGTGTGTGTGTGTGTGTGTGTGTGTGTGTGTGTGTGTGTGTGTGTGTGTGTGTGCGTTCACCTTCAGAGAGCAGGTCAGTGATGTCCAGCTCCAGGGAGGGAATGATTTTTTCAAACATCTTGAATTTCTTTCCAAATCGAGGCATCTGGAGGATGAGGCAGGACGGAACCTGCAGTCACACAACCAGAGAAGAGACGGTGACACACAAACACAAACACACAAACATGAACACACTCCAGGAGACCAGCGGTGCAACAGAGACGCCTGCTGGACAAACACAACTTTACAGGAGAAGCATCACCAGAGTCGTCCCACACACTTAAAGATTTACATCAGCTGTGATCACTCACGTGATGAGGAAACATAAACGAGTCCAGTTTTCTACAGAACCACGACTTGACTAATTGATTCATTAGACTTTAAGAAGCAGCTGATTAAATGAATAGAATAAATAAACCTGAAAAACGATGCCTGTGGCCACTTGGTGTCGCCGTCGTGGAGGCATGAAAATAATCCAAAGGCATCACTGCAACTTATGATATGAATGTGTGACAGGACATCAGTGTGTCTGCCGTACTTCACCTCGGCCAGTTTGAGTCCTGCGCTGTGGAAGGAATGTTCCAGCAGCTGCTGAACTGTCGGCAGCACCAGGCTGTGGCTCTGGTCCAGAAAGATCTGATAACAGTAGCTCTCCTGCACTTCCCCGCCCGCCGAGCTGAAGGAGAGAGGACGAGGAATCAGAGTCCGGACAAGACAACACAGTGAAGCCACAACAAGTGTGTGACGGAGGTGTTGTGACCGTACAGTTTGAGTAGAGGCTCCAGGGAGAGGATATGGTGCATGATGACGATGAGGAACTCCTCTGGATCTGAAAACACAACATCAACAGTCACTTTAAACCAAAAACCACGAGAACCATGTTCTGCAGGTTCCACCAACCCTTCTCGTCCGTGGTGAAGGAGCGGCTGTAGCCGTGTTTCTGCAGCTGCTGCCGGAGCTTCATGATGTGCCGCCCTTCCACGAAGCCCTTACTGCAAACACACAGACGGCAGAACACCAGCGTCCTCATCAACATATAAAGCTTCATCGAGAGTGTGTCACTAGCAACTGGAAACACTGCTGCTCCCGTTTTAGATTGAAAACTCCAGAGTAAAGACACATCCCACTTGTGTGAGGCCCCTGGTTTTAGGTCCAATGGTCCCACCTGCGCAGCGGGTTGACGATGTCCCGGAGCAGTGTCTTCTGAATGGGGGCGTCCTGAGGTGCAGTGGATTTAAACAACATGGAGTCCAGCACAGAGGAGCAGGAGAACAAACTGAAACACACAAGAGAAGACGGAGGTTTGACACCACAGGAAAACAAGACGCTGAGTTTGGATTTGGTTTCCTGCTCTGAAAGCAAAAGCCATGTTTGATTCAGAACTTTGACCTCCATGCATATATATATTATAGATATAGATATAAATAAATAAGTGATAAACGTTCCTGTGAGAGCTAATGAGATGAAACCTGTTCATAATGTATCTGACCTGAAGAGGGCAGCGTCCATGTAGCAGGAGTTGCAGTGGCCTTGGATCCCTTTCATTTGTCCAATCAGAATCTCGTTCACCTGCTCAGTGCTGATTGGAGGAACCGTCTCCAGCTTCACTGAACTGAGCTCCATCTCGCCAACGCTCTCTGACACACACAACACACACACGCACACGCACACGCACACAGACAACAGACACACACACGCACACCCACACTAGTTATTAGTTAATAATTAGTGAGTTAATTCTCTTTCAGTCATGCGATGTTAGAATCAGTTGCTACGGACATTTTCTCCAACTCCAACTCTAACACGTGACGGACGTGAAGCTAGAAGAACACAAGTATCTCAGGATGAAGAAGAGGAGCCGTACACGTAGAAGAGGAAGAAGACAACTGGAAAGAATCTCCTGCTGCTTCTTCATATGTGAAAAAAAAACTTTAAAATGTCCGGACCCAATGTTTCCGGAGTTCATGTCTGAAAACAGTATTTGAAGCGAGTTGATCAAATCCTCTTCTAACCTGTGTCATCCTGTTTGAGCATCTTCTCGCTGCGATTGGCTGAAATGCTCTGGAAGCGCGAGTCGGGACGGCAGGAGATGAGCTTCACGAACAGCGCCCTCTTGGGGGGACAGTGAAGAGACGCTTGTTCTTAAAGGTGCCATCACTCACTCCTCTGTCTTCCTCCTGCAGACACAAACACACAAACACACACTGGTGTGAGTGACAGGAGTCAGGCAAGGTGAAGGAACAAAACATACACAACTCAAAAAACCTAAGCTGCTGTTACCGCTGCACATGGAGCCTGTTGAGCAATCACCCAATTTCCATTTCACAATTAACACATTCATCTGATTAAAGAGTAAGCTGTATGATTTGTAAATATTAAACATTATTTCATGGTCCAATCATGATCGAGTGATCACGCATGGAGTAGAAGTTTGATCAGCTCCACATAGTTAATAACCCAGATCGCAGACACACTCAAATAGAAGTATGAATTAAAACGTGGCTGAGAAATCAAGGTCTGAATTATTATAATATTATAAATATCCGCACGAGTTCAAACCCTGTTCCTGAAACTTGTATATTATTTGAATTAAAACCCGTGGTCCTTCTTTATTTCTGGATCTGTCAGTGTAAGTGTTACCAGCTCCAGTCCGGCCATGATTTGCTCTTTATCAGTCAAAGGGCCGATCCAGCGGATGATTCCGTATGAATTTCCTTTAGCCAGCGTCACCTCCACCACAGAGTTCACAGTCAGACTCATGTACAGATCATCCTTGTTCTGTTCAACCAGCGGCGCGTCGACGTCTATCCCCTCTGCCTCTGCTGTGAAGATTTGGATCAGATTCATCGCACACATGAGAAACAGCCTCATTACTCGTCGTGTGAATATTTGCTCAGACCTGCAGGGACCTCTCCCTTCATCACACAATCCAGTGGAACTTTCACTTCTCCTCCCGTCTTCCCATTTTCATCCATGTCCTGGAAACATGGACACAGACAAATTACAAATGTGTTTCAAACCGATAACTTAAAAGGACTGAAGGAGGAGCGGAGCAAACTAAGACAACAACGTGTCTCCAGAGAGAAACATGGAGAGAAATAGATCATCTCAAACAGACACTCATATGTAGAAGATCAAATAAAGATGAGATATGTTCTGTCTCATCACTGGAACAAAGGGCATCAAGCTGTTGGTAACTGTCGTATGTTGATACGACTCCCACAGGACGTTGAGAATGAGATAAAGACGTAAGGTTCTGTAGTATTGGCTTCATCTCGTTAACTAATGTAGTAGAAAAATTAACTAAGTAAGGTTGATAAACTATTTTGTATTTGGAAGTAAGTTTTGCAGCCTTGTCTAAAGACTTTTATGACCTGTATCAACATATACAAACAAACTGTCCACATGCTTTATGACCTGAGCTGTTTTATGGTCTGAATTGTTTATGACCTAAATACTGCCAGACACCTTTGCCACTTAATGATCCTCCAATGAACGGAACGTATGTCTGCTTATCTCCTTAGGAAACACATGTAAATCAGTTATTTGTGTTTAGATTGTCTCTCTCCCGCGCCTACAGAACCAGTCTGAACTGGTTCTGAGAGACAGCTTTACTCCTCCTATATAAGATCCTTGCATTTGAGTGTCTTGCATCTTCACTCTGAGATCCTTGTGATCCTCTGTGTTGATCCTTTCTGCAGAAAGCCCCTATTAAAATACACGTGGATAACTTTGGTGTTTCCAGCCTCTTGTATCTCCAGATTTCCATCACACTAACTAACTAACTAACTAAACTAACTAACTAACTAACAAACTGCAGAGGTAAAAACCAGTAAAACACAAAGGTCCCATATTATGAGGAAGTAGTCTGCATGGCTGGTTATTCCCCAGAGGAGCTTGCAACAAGGAACCTTTTTTATTTTTATATTTTAATGCCAATAAAGTAAAAGAAAAACTGAAACATTACTGACTGTGGAGATCCGAACAAAATGTTTTCCCTCCGTTTCCAGCACGTCCACCACCATCCCATGACCAGTTTTACTACTGGTGTAGTAGGTGACTCTGTCCCCTGAGGACAGCTCCTCTGCCCGGGGCTGTGGCTCAGGGCCGGAGGGCGACAGGGAGCTGGGGACCAAAGGTCGGACTCTGGAGAACGGGACAAAAACGCCACAATCTTTTGCACACGAGAACAAGGATTCATGACGGTGGGACCCATCGGTGTCGCCTTGCCCTCTGTCTGCTCCCTGGTGGTGGAGAGGAGCAAAGCAGAAGCAGTGTCGGTTACAGTGTAATTTTAAAATCGTTTTTCTGACATTTTACGAGGAAGAGTTCTGGAAAATATCCAGAGCAAAATGTGCATAATTCAGTACATGTCTGAAAGCAGCTTCAGAGATGCTCGGACAAATATCAGTAAGGGAAAACAAGAACATGTGCTGCCTCACCTGAAGTTCAATCCCAAAGACAGTCGCTGATAAAGGATTTTGAGATTTTGAGAGTCTTCCGATGTAGCGGATGTGGCCCCTCAGCTCCTCTTCTCCTGCCTGCACGACCACTGCAGTGCCCGACGTGAGTCCGAGTGCTGTTTGGAGAACATCTCCCTCCCTGAACCACTTCAGCCGCTCGGCATTATCCGGCAGGGCAGCAGCAACTCGGCACTCTTCACCGGCAGAACCGACAAGCAACTCCTGTCTATGTCATAATCTAAGCACGAAGATCTATGAAGGGAAGACCGGCCACTTAGAAGATAAGGTATGTTTTTTGAACTTTTGTTCAGGGATGTAACATATGTCGCCAGGATTGATGAGTGAGTAATGTTGAGTTTTTTCTGTTATGATAAAGTAAGTGTTGGCTGGTGATGTCATGCTGCTGAGGCCCGGAGGTATACAGGGTGTCAGGGTCCTGTAACGACACAAACACACATTTATTCCTTAATGAGGACGTCAACACGTTCCCTCCCCTCAAACCATAACAACAAATGACCTTATCATAACGGTTAGGTTATCTTTATTGTCAAGGGGAAATGTGTTGTGCAGGAAAGAAACAGAAAACACAAAATCAACAACATCGCAATAAAAAACACATTTTAGCAAGACAGGGAAATACAACACTTAAAAACTTAGATATGTGCAATTGTGCAATTGTGCAAATCATCCAGACACGAGCAAAGTGCCAAATCCCTGTTGGGTGTATCGATAGCACTTGGGATGAAAGACACATGAAGTAACAACAGTCACAACATTAAACCCTCTGAAGGATCTGCCTGTGATAAATGACATGTGATAAATCCATGTGATCTCACTGCAGATTATATCCAGGGCTCCTCGTCTGGTTTCATCACCAGATTGAGGATCCAGAGCCAGAACCAGTGCAGACGGTTAAAACAGATCCAATAAAGCTTCTATGGAAGAGAGTCATAGCCTAAACTCAAACCTAACTTAACCCAACCTTAACCTTAAACTATCTTCACCTTAAAAGGAAACGCTTCACACATGGGGACTTGATTTTTCTCATTATGTGACTGTGTGAACCTGCGAGTCATAACCTAAACTTAACCTACACTTAAACCTAAACCAAACCCAAACTTAACTAAACTTAAACCTAACCTAAACTTAACCTACACTTAAACCTAAACCAAACCCAAACTTAACCTACACTGAAACCTAACCTAACCCAAACTTAACCTACACTTAAACCTAACCTAACCCAAACTTAACCCAAACTTAACCTAACCTAATCCAAACCTAACCCAAACTTAACCTAAACCAAACCTAACCTAAACCAACCTAAACCAGTATTTCATTTTAAGGTGAAGACAAGTTTCAAGTTTAAGACCGAGGTTGGGTTAAGTTTGGATCAGGTTTAAGTTTAGGTTAAGTGTAGTTTATACCTCTCAGGTTTACACACACACACACACATAATGGGAACTTGATTTTGTCCCCATTAAGTGACTGTGTAAACCGGCACCACGCACACGCACACACACACACACACACACACCACACACACACACACACACACCTCCACCCTCACACACACGGTCCACACCTACGTCAGAGTGAGACCACAGCGACACGTTGAATCTACAGGAAATGGATCAAACAGTGATCAGACAGGAACGAGCTGGAACCTTCACCGGCTCAGTTTGTTTGGAAGTTTCTTCTTCTGGTTCTGGTTCGAGTCCCGGATCAGTTTCACTTTCACTTCCTCATCTCTGTCCGGCTCACCTCGCTCCTCGCGTCCGGGGGATCCCAGTGAAGTCACGGTGTGGGGGGTGCAGCCAGATGTTCCTCTAACACAGATGTGTTGTCATCTTGTTCAGAAGGAGCAGTTTGTCAGAACAGCTGATTTCTGCTGCACGTCCTGGTTCAGGGTGGAGGGGTGAAACCCTCAGGCAGGTCTGACAGGCTAACACTGTTTCTTCTACGGTGGCCGACAGAGCTCAACGCACTGCGAAGTAAGTAGACACATGCAAACAGAAAAAACAGTTTCATAAACTTAATGAATAAATATCTGAGAAAAGTCATAAATCATGTAAATGCATCAAAGAGCTCCTGATCAAAGAGCGTGTACAACATGTCAATCATCTGTGCGACTGAGGTTTCATCCTGCGAGACAAAACCGGGGGCCCACTATCCTCACTCTACTGCTGCTCTCTGATTGGACGGTACAAAGTACGTCATTAGGAGCGGCCGCGGATTGATGACGTTTCACTTCCCGGCGTAAACATGGAGGAGCGAGAAGCGCTGAAGCGACAGATCGAGCTTCTCCAGGGTGAGTCTGCTTCTGCTCGTGTCCGCCACAGATTAATAATATAACATAAAACATCATAAACCCTCCGCTGCCCAAAGACCGTCTCTCTTACTGACAAGCTCTGCGTCCCTCGTCTCCTCCACCGGCAAACTAACTAACTCACCTGGAACTAACCCGCTCGTCGTACTCACGTCGTGTTCCATCTCCGTGAGAAGCTGGTTAACTGGTTAGTTAGGCTGCTGGTTAGTTAGGCTGCTGGTTAGTTAGCTGCCAGTAGCCGGTTAACGAGTTCAACCTTATCCACGTGTGGTTAACGGCTTCACTAAACCCAACATCGGTTAAACCGGATGTAGGGTTAACCAGGTAACTTAACTTTAACTCGGTTTAACTCTCTTTACTGGGCAATGTTCATTAACTCATGGTCCATGTACAATCTAGTCACTGTGTATATTCTCTCACTCTACATATTATTCTTGTTTTACACTTTATAAGTATTAAATTCATATTTTCCTATATTTCCTTACCCTTTATTATTAGTTACTGATGCCTATTATAGACTATTGTAAATGTCCACATTCTAGGATCCATCTCATCTTATTTCATATCATCTTATTTTACTTTGGTAACTTACCATGTTAACTTATGCTAAACCGTGGTTTCTACTACAAAGCAGGATCTGTGGTTATCGGAGTAACTTCAGGTTTTATTGTGAAACTGGTTAACTGGTTGACCCGCTAACCTGGTTAAGTTAGTGAAAATAGACCAGTAGTTGTCCATGGCCTGACTACTGACCAATCGGGTCACTGTGGAAAACCAGACTCATCCATCTACAGGAGCCTGAGAAAATAGTTTACAGTATATTATTATTTAATATCAGCATATTTATAGATGAGTGTGATGTTCCACACTTCCAGATCAGATCACTCTGGTTTTTAAACTCCACCCAGGCTGAGATGTGTGTAACTCTGGTTTTACCCGAGTCAATAATCTATGTTCCTAATTCCTGGTTATCAATAATGTGTCAATCATTTTGTGGGATCTGCAATTGAGCTGCAGTTTAAGAGTTATTTTGGATTTGTTTAGTGTAATAAACTCAATCTCTGTTTGTAAGAAGCTCTGTTTTTAAAACCAGTTTCAAAAGCCAACAATTTGACCTATCTATAAAATATGTATTGCTCTGTATTACTAGTCACTTAATTATTATTCTTTTTAACCAACATTTTATCCTTTTTCAATGTGCAAGTGTTTAACAACTAAATAACTCCCATTTTTAAATCCCCAGATCTCATCAATAAACACAAGAGTGTCCATGGTGATGCTCCGTTCCCAGCAGCTGAGCAGACGCATCTAGCAGCTCCAACATTCACCAGAGGCAGAGGTCACAGCACGTCTGACGTCCATCCTTACAGCTCCAGAGGGAGAACCTTTGCTCCTCAGACTCGAGGAAGTTGGAGAGAAAGACACTCGCTGAGAAACAAGAACCCTGAAGCCTCTCTCGGACATCAAGCGGCTGTTACCTCCTCCTCCACTGGGCATCAGTCTGGTTTCCAACCTGAAGCTCGCAGCATCCTACTGCCCAGCCACAGCAGAGGAGAGGAAGGAGATGAAACCAAAACTGCACCTTTAGTGTCAGGGATTGCCCAACAGAAGAAAGAGGCACATGTAAGCAGCACCACAGGGATTAGAGAAGATGCATCAAGGAAACCATCCACAGATGATCTTCATAAAAGTTCAACGGGCACGAGCTTGCAACATGAAACTCAAGGATTTCAGCAGAAGACTGAAACCAGGCAAGTTGTTCCAGAAGAGATGGCAGGTGTTCCTTCAGAGGCATCCTCTTCTGTAAAGATCAAAACCCAAATACAGATCAAACCTTCCCTGATCAGCAAACCCAGCAGTAAACCGACTCCAGTAGTTCCTACAACTGGTGATGTCACATTACTGCCCCCTGCTGTGTCTGAGGTAGCGAAACAACCTTCCACGCAACTCTCCTCTCAAACCAGCCAGGACCAAGTCAGCAAGTCTTTTCTAAAAAAGTCCAAGTTCACTTGGGTGAAGAGCCAGAACGTGGGAGGAGTGGAGTCCAGACCAGCTAGTTCTGTTTCTTCATCTGTCTCTCAAGCCTCAGCCTCTAAAGCTTCCAGTGGAAGTTCCCCCTCATCCAGCAAGAGAACCCCTGTCAGGAAGTTACTGCGAAAGCTGAGCCCCATCACCATCGCCCAAAGGACCTCCAAGTACAAATGGGTCTCCTCCTCCGCTGGAGCCCAAGCTAAGACATCTCGAAAACCTCTGTCACCAAAAGGCCTGACTCTTCCTCAGAGAGCTTTAGAGAAGGGAGAGGCCATCAAGAGACTCAGATCCCCCTCCACTCCCTCTGCTAAAGTGAAAAGGGCCACCAGCTCCACGCTCAGCAGCCAGTACCGCTGGAAGGCTGGGGGCCAGAGCTCCCCCGGGGCTGCAACTGCAGGGCCAGCAGCAGCAGCTCGTCGTAGATCCGCCTTCCACTGGACGGCAGAAAAAGGTAACAGGGGAATGAAAGGAGGCCTGGTTGTTTCTCCATCTCTACCTCAACGAGCCTCACTCCCCTCCTCCTCCCCTGGTGGCTTCAAACTCCGCAGCAGGATGAAAATCATAAGGAGGTCCCCTAACAGGTAAGTTACTCAAACTCATTTACATTCTCCTTTAAATCTGCTCTGACACCTCTAAATTATGATCATCATTATTTGTTTACAACTGTCTGTTACCAGAAGGTGGCAGCAAAGTATCGGCTTAGATATTTCACTGACCTTGTTCGTGTGTATTATGTTGCTTACCTCGATTTTTCTTCACATAATGAGCTCGTTAGTAAACTCTCACTGATCCCAGTCGCCCTCTGTGTTGTAGCCACAGCGCCGGTGGCTCGGAGAGAGGAAGCAGCCCGTCAGCAGCAAAGTTCTCCCCACGGGGCCGATCACACACCTGGACCAGGACTCCCACCGGAGTTAAGAGGACGCCCTCCAGGGAGCTGGTGTCTTTTGGTAGACACAAGTTGAGGCGACTCTCTCCCACCTCATCAAGGACAAGTAAGGAGCATAGACACAAACAATAGCATAACATTTGTTATACACAGTTTGCCAGTGCAGACTCATTTCTTTCACAAGCTGTCAACCAATAGTTCAGAAGGTCTGTGTCTAACCTGGTTAGTTATTGTTCAACGACAACTCCTCTGGTGCAAGAGCAGAAATTCTGTATTCATCCGTGTAATAGTGCAAACATAGTTTTTCACTTATTGATGCTATTGGTGGTAAATGAATGATAAAGTCTTTACATCAGTTCCAACATGTTGCTGTCAGTTTAACTTTGTGCATCACATTGTAACACAACACTGAAACCGTGTAATTTACTCTTTTGGACGAAGCGTCTAAGTAATTGTCCCGACTGCTGTAGCTATTCCAGCTGTGTCCAGTGGAGGGCAGCAGCTCACACCCATGTCTTCGTTGTAGGGGCTTTGTGTTTGTGGCTGTCACGGGAGAGGCGTACACACCGGCTATAAGAGGGGGGGGGGAGGGGGTTAATTGATTGCCCAATTCAGCCGTGATGGCGAACAAGTGCCGATAGCGGGTAATTTGCAGAGGTGGAGGCAGGCAGCGACACCGCTATCAAGCCCCGGCACCGCTCTCCCTCCAGTAGATAAAAAGGAGCTAATGCATAATTATCCTTTTGCAAATTGGATTGTTTTAACGAACTGTAGAATATAGGCCGAACCTGATGGAAAGCAATCATTGTTTTTACAGCCCCCCCCTCGCTCTCTTCCTCTCTCCACCCCTCCCTCACGCCACTTGCCCCTGCAACTCTCTGGTCATTCTGCGTGTACCCTACACGCCTCATGCCCATCTTGGTGTAATCTCCCATACTCAATGGAGTCAGAAGACATTAGAAAAGCCATCACTATTAACATTAGGCTTTATTTCTTCCTGTGGCTCTGTGTCTATCAGTCTGCTTCTCTTTTTCTGGTGCTTTAACTTCCTCTTCATCATTACTCCCCCGTTTTTTTAATGTCATGTGAACAAACCTGCCGTAGAACACATGCACCTCTAATTAAAGATGTGGATTCAGACTCTGAGAGTCGGGAGAGGTGGAGCAGAGGTGAGCGCAGAGGAAGATGGAGTGTGGAGAGCTGCTCGTAGCCGTCTGTGCCCCTGATAAGAGCTGCTAATAAAGAGCAAATTGAATTACTAATGATGGGAAGCAGAGTCCCTATAGATGAGCCCGTTAAAACCAACCTTATGACCACTAACACATGCATGATAATACACTCGCAAACAATGTTTCTTAATTTCCTCCTCAACGACCGGCTGCAGCCTCCCCTCCTCACGTCGGGGTGGGGAGCGTTTTCCCGAGGTGCTTGGTTATATGTGGTTTAATTTAAAGAGCGCATAAACCTAAGTAAGCAGTTAAAGCTGTAATGAATCAAGAGGAGTGTGCGCATGTATATATCTGTATGTGTGTGTGCTTGCGTGCGCCCGGAGACAGCCATGTAGCCCAGATAATCTAATAAAACAGATAAATGTCAGGAACGGACAGAACAGAGGGGAGGATTGCTGAGCCGAGCGGCTTCGGGCCCCATGTGACAGGCTTCCGGAGCGTTTTAGGTCTCTATCTCGCTCTCCTCCCTCCCCACCTCCCCTCCACCCGCACTCAGTCCTTCTTCCCTCTCTAGCTGTCTTTTCTTAAGCCCACCACCGTACGTCACCACATTTTGTGCATCATCTCACATTAGGTCGAAGTTGTCTTAGTAAAGTCATGAGAATTAATTTGCTGAAAATACAATAACTTTAAGGAGGTGGCGTATTTTTGTTAATAGCACATCAACAGCAGCATCGGCCCTTATCACCACAGAAACTCTCCAACTTGATGTCTTTGGCTTCTGCGTGTACGGCTCCCCGGGATATTTGTATTCTTCCAGTTTTACACCCACTCGCTCGTTGGGGGGGTGGTAGGGAAAGTTTGAGAAAATGTTCCGAGCAACTGACTCTGACATTTACGTTCTCGCGTACAAACCCCTCCACTAAGTTTCCCTAAAGCAGCTCTAGTCTCTATTCCTGTTTATGTAAATCATGAAACGCAGATTCACACGTACACACTGTGGCTTGTTGACTTGTTTGTGTTATAGTAGGAGAGGCTCTGTGATGGTGGCTCTGCCACCTTTGCTCTCTCAGCATCATCTTACCAACACGCTGCCCTCATCCACCCTCTGACACCTCAGAGCCCATTACTACCACAAAAGAATCCCCCCCCCTCCTCGTTCAGGGATCCTGTTACTGCTCCTCCAGTGATCCCATTTATTTCACCCATAAATCATGTGCTGCTCTGCATCGAGCTCCCGCTCCCGCTGACATGTTCCACTTTCTCCAGTGATCTGCGTGTGCACTCTGTTGTACAGACAAACACTGGGTTCACTGCAGATACACTTCCATAGATGTGAAAAGAATTCCTTATGGGACGTTGTCTTTCCCGATCAAATTACTGATCGTGACTGAACTGAGTGAATATTAATTTTGTCATATTATTACCACACAGCATCAAGAGCACCTGTTGACTCGTCTCTTTCTTTTAGGAATCTGTGATTTCTCTTTTTCTATGATCAATGTAAAACATGTTCATCAGTACATTGCCTTCTATTGGATGGTTGTAGTTTTCTGAAATGCTAATTTGCCCCTTTTTAAAACTGACTTCCTTCTTAGGTGAGTTTATTGCAGCTTCTTTAAAGGTCCAAGAAATGAAAAACCTGAGCTTGTTGTGTTCTTCCAGTTTCACCTCCGTCCCGTGTTAGAATCCTCATCAACAACATCATGTACAAGCGGGGGGGAAACGTCATGATTGACACTGGTCGAGTTCTTATGAGCTTAGATTTCTGAAACCTCACCCAAGGGTTTTTTGGCTCAATCATTACATTTGATGTCATTAGCTGTGGAAATAGTTTGTGTGAGTCTTACTAGTCCATGACTTACTTTTATCTGTCAGGGCTTCAGGATGTGGTAACCTAATGAGTAAATCCTGTATCCTCCATACATGCTGCAGAGCACCGTCTGTCCTTTCCTGACTCCAGATTGGCTCAACACACGTTTGTTTATTTGTGTTTGTTTATTTGTGTTTGTTTATTTGCATCACTCGCTGGTTCACACTTGCTCCAGTTTCTCCCACTTTTCCTTCACACTTGTGGCCACTTGTCTTGAGCTCTCCTGCGCTCACTGACTCTCACACACACACACACACACACACACACACACACACACACACACACACACACACACACACACACACACACACACACACACACACACACACACACACACACACACACACACACACACACACACACTGTTTGTTCAGCTCAGAGCACAGTGATTGTTGCTATGTGCACACTGGAGTCCTCGCTCTGTATCATATGTTTATATGCACATTTTTCTCAGAAGTTTTTATTGGCCAAATGATTTTCATAGTTGTCTCTGTGTGTGTGTGATTCTACCATCAGCTGCTTTTCCACATACCGTTCCTTAAATGCCATTCCCCAGTGTTCCCATCGTATTATCAGTTGGACGACACACACATTTGCACCGTGAGGACCTTAACCTAATGCAAATCACACACACACACACACACACACACACACACACACACACACACACACACACACACACACACACACACACACACACACACACACACACACACACACACACACACACACACACACACACACACACACACACATTCTGCTCATTCCTCGGCACTTTCTCAGGCTCTCTGTGTCAAACAGGTGGACCTCTTGTCTGTCTGTCTGCCCTGTCTGTGGCTTTCTCTCTCATCCTTCCTCTTTACATCTGTCACCATCTGACACACACACACACACACACACACACACACACACACACACTTGTGCTGTGCCCACACACATGCAAACAAATCCTTCCCCTACAATTGCTGTAATGATTTAGGTAACAACAGACGGAGATGTGCAGAATTATTTTGGCTTTTCGTGTGTGTTTTAGCATTAGGAACCAAAACGCAGCTTAAACCTGCAGCGTGCATTAATCTACGTGACTATATATAAACAGGACGTGTATTCAGTTGCACGAATGATTCAGTTTCTGGTGTAAGATGGTGTCGTGTGCAGCGCGTGCTCGTTATAGCTCTCTGCCACGGTGCACGGTAACATTTGGCATTTTGATTAACCTCAGAACCCGGGGAGCCGTGCCATGCCATGCCAGTGAACAGATCCCTGTACCAACCGCGTGTGTAACTCCCCCCCACCTGTGTTGTAGTCCCCCCCTTTCCTCGGGCTCTCATCAAACTGTCAACTGGCCATAATTAAAGTTCTAACTCATTTGAGAGGCACTTGCACGTGGACATCTCTGGGTTTCCTGAGGACACAGAGAGAAGTCAACACTTCTCTGTTTCCCTTAGCAGGGTCAGATGACCAATGAGTTCGGTTCAATACGTCTCTAAGTGCTCAACAGGTTTAACATATTATCTTTACTAGATATCAACTTCATGCCATGCTCTGCAGCTTCCAGTCTTCAAACCACTTGATCGGTGTGTTTTGTACAGAACTCTTCAGATGAGCTCAGTGTGCTGTGTGCTGTCATGGGGGGGGGGGGGGGGGGGTTACGCTGTGCCTCTACTCAGGGGGAATGAGCGGCATGTGTTGAAATGTGTAATCAATACTATTGAGTCCTGAAATGTTAGCCTGAGATGACTGTGACTCTTTTCCCAGTTAAGGAGGTAAATGTTTTCTTGGTATCCAGAGGAGTGGCCCATGTGCCAGGCTGTCTGAATAAATCAGAAACCTAACAGGACCCACGCAGAGCCTCTACTAATTATTTGAGAACACATGGCAGGCGGTTCCAGGAGTCACCTATTGGTAAATGGCTTGGCTCAGGTCGTGGTGGTGCCATCTTTAACTACCCGAGTGGGAATCCTGACATAACGCCAGTGGTTTTACAGGAGTGAGACAAGTTCCTTTTGACTGTACTTTCTGAGTCCGTTTCAAATCCAAAGCCGAGTCGTGTGAGTTAGACTTTGTGACATTACAGTGGTGGTGAGGATTATGCAGCAGTTGGCTGGAGCTACATGTACGTGATGATTTGCTGTTTCACTTTAAAGGACAATCGTGTTTATAATGTAAACCCACAATTCAACAATATGCCATTAGATTTTTTTTTTATAAAACACAAATGATTGTAAACCAGCAGCTACATGAAAGGAAGAAAAAACCAAAGTTGTAAATCTACAAAATCTAATGCAACTCAATCTACACAGTTTCTTGTGTGTGCGTGTTGTGGTCTTGTTGTGTTACATAAAGCTGTCTGTTCTGGTAACAGGGAGGGGAAAGTCAGGGGCTGTTGGTAGGCCCTCCATAAATCTTCTCCTTTTGTCAGCTGGAGCGCAGGCTGGTATATCGGCCCCGCCCCTTAACCTGCTGTATACCCCCGACCCTATGACAGTAACACTATCCCCCTCTAGCCCTGCTCCACATGTCTGCACACACTCATGTGTTACCATAATAATCATTGGGGGTTTTGCCGTTTACGTGGGAAGACGAGCAAAGAGTCTGAGGAGTGCTCGGCATGTTAATTATGTCCCACACGCACACGCACACGCACACACAGCACGGGCATGGACACATGGTGGAGCAGGGATTGTGTGACTGATGTGGGGGGGGACCGGGGTGATCACTGGTTGGTCGTTATGGACAGAGCAGGTTTATATGGGCACTGGACATGGCCGTTGACATGGGGAATGGTTTATGACCTCAGGACTTCAGGGTCTGGTTGGCAATTATTATTTATTATTATAATTTTTTTTATCTTATTGCAATGTGTGGAGGTATTCACTCCAATTCGTGCAGGAACCTTTGATGCAGCAGTTTCCGTCTTTGTGTCTGACTGAGTTGAACGGACAGTCGAATAAACTGATCTGCAACCAGCCACTAATGGGATTCTCCATACCAACAGAAATCCACGACCACTTACATGTTGGGAGTGCAACTTATTTAACTATTCATTTAACCGATTTAGGCAGATTTTCATAATCCCAACTGCACTAATCCTTCATTTGACCACTGTAACTCTCTAAATGCACAATGTCTCCGCTTCATTCTTAATCCCATGATATTTTACAAGGTACTTAGTGTGAAGTCTTTAGTCGCTGTGTGTTGTAAGCGAACGCTCTCGTGAATCCTCAGTACTTTCCATCATTTCTCTCCACGCCCTCTCCCTCTCTCTGCTCTTATATCTGCAGTCACATTCTGTAATTGTTCACCCACACCCTCACACTATTCCTCTACCTCCTCCCTGTCCAGAGGAATTAGCCCCATTCTCCTAATTGATGGCTTGGCTGCAAGTCTCGGTTGGTTAGCGGAGCCAAGTGGAGGCCAGGACCCATATTCCTGTGATACCAGTGAATTCTGTGTGGTCATGTGAACTGATCATCCCTTCTACAGCAGGTTTTATGACCGTGAGCTCTTGTGTGTGTATCTTTTTTAATCTCTCCCTTGCGTTCGGTCTCCGTCTCAGTTTTTCGATCTTCTACCTTCGACCCCCCCACCTGCTCGCGTTGAGGAGAAACCCGAACCCTTATCTTCTGTTTTTTCTCAGCCTTTCCAACTTTCCATTTCAGTCATACCGGCCTGGACACCCGAACCCCCCACCCCCCTACCCCCAAGTCTATTTCGGTCTTGTTGAGTTATTCAATGACCCCCTACTATCTCCCCCACTGGTCCCTATTACCCCTTCGCCATCCATCTAAGTACCTCCTTCCCTCTCTCGGTCACCACTTGACCTCTTTGTTCCTCCCAGGGGGAGAGTTAAGTTTTTTTCCACCCCCTCGGGCCCCACAGGTATTTGACTGAGCGTCTCCAGCCACTATCGGCATCTGAACTTCTAAGCTCAATGGCTCGACTTTCCCCTGACACCCGTGACCTCCCAGCTTGGGGTCAGAGGGTAGGCTTGGGGTCAGAGGGTAGGCTTCTTAAGCCCACCATAACCTCCCTACAGGTGTTTCCCAAATTCAGTCATTAGGAATAATGTTGTCTGGGTTGGGAACAAATGCGGGAGAGATTCTTCAGCAGAGACATGATGGACAGGTGTAAAGTGAGTTATAGAGCTGCCCTGTCAACTAGATCCTCCTCTTCTTCCTCTTCTTACAATATTGGTCTTATTTTGTTTGCAGCAACATATAACTTTTCTTTTTAAAGATAAATTCATAAATACACGTCATTCACAGACTGACCCTCCCTGATCATTCCTGCACAGACTCGGCTCCAAATAGATTTAAGATGCCAGTGTTTGTATCCGGGATATTTTGGCTTCATTTCCAGATGGGAAGTGAAATGAGTTGGAGACATTTTTCATATTTATTTACAGTTTTTAATTTGAACAATCATTACGTCCTGAGTATTTAGCCAAGTGTGTCGATCCACTTCCTGAGCGATGAAGGATTATTACTCACACTCTTTAAGTTTTGCCTCCAAACAAAGTGGACGATAAGAAGGATGAACTTCTATCTTGTTTATAATCTGTCGGATCATCTGTGAGCTTGGTATTTTGGGAACTCAAAAATTACTTGAATTACAATATACATTTATTGAAACTACGTCAGAATCTGTAAAAAAAAATACAACCCACCTTATAATGAAGCTTCTATCTGTCCTGTCTCCGTATCATTCATCAGTTTCTCCCTCTATCTCAATCTCACTTAACTCCCCTCCATTCATCCTCCCACCTCCTCGCCCTCCTCCCATTATCACGCCTCCCAGACTCCTCTGTGTCTCCATGGATCCCTCCCTGCTCCCCTCCTGCTCCGCTCAGCCTCGTTGTGTTTCGGTGTTTAATAATGGATGACTGTTTGTCAGTCAGCACGCTGTTGTTAAAGGGTTTTAAGATAACTGCTAATTCCAGCAGGGCCGTATTGATTAGCTGCGCTGGGTGCGGATTGTTTTATAGCCAGAGACGAACGCTGCATCCCCTTCCATCATTCTCTCCCCATGCTCCTTCAGTACCCTCTCCCTTCGTCAGTGGTCTCTCTCTCCCTCTCTCTCCCTCGCTCTCTGGTTGAATAATTAATGCTTAACCTATTTAATTAGTGAGATTTGCTCTGAACAGAAGCAGAGTAATTGAGTCCTCAACTCTGTGTGTGTTTGTGTGTGTGTGTGGTTGGGGGAAGTGTGTTGCTCTTCTCTGTGACTCGGTGCATCAGTCTCACACACTGAGATTGCAGC
>CM031683.1:26345570-26385570 GCA_006182925.3 Reinhardtius hippoglossoides | reverse complement strand
TCTTAACTTTGTTTAGCTGAGGCCCTTCAGCTGTTATGTGAAGGTCTGCTGTGACTTTGAAGGACCTTCATTAGTACCTCTGTGTATGAGTTCTTGAGCCGACTATGCCAGTGGTTCAGCAGCGGTGACTGCTCCAAGCAGATGCCCGCTCCTCCTGGTTGCGATCAGCATTTTAGCGAGCTGCTGCCCGCTCTTCCTCGGCCCAAAGGGACCAATTAGGCCCTGCCAGCTGCACCGTGAGTGCCACCACGGAATGAGGGGGCTGTGGGTGGGTGAGGATGCTGCACGAGAGAAGGGCAGATAGAGCTAAGGACGCACATGTAGACGTGGAGAGTCACAACACTGAGTTATTACAGATCAGGTCCACAATTTAGACTTGACAGCAGAAAGTTTGATGCTAGCAGAAAGTGACCAATTACCGGAAAGAGCTAACGAAGAAGAAAGAGGTGGAAAGTAGTCACAGCGTTTATTTGGATCCTGACTTCTTCAAAGCACCTGCTGGTCGTCGTAAAGAGCGAGCGAGTGGAAGCTCCTTGGCCTCCTTCCTTCAACAAATTAGCACCCGAGTCGACAGGAGACTGACTGGCCCTCATCACACCCTCGTCCCTCTTTCTCTTGGCTGACCTTTAGCGCCCGAACCCTCACTTTTCAGCCCGGTAGATGCACTGCCACGTCCAGAGCTGTTACTGAGCTGACCATGGCCCGGGGCCAGAGCGAACCAGAAGTTGTGTAGTTATTTCAGCAGGCCCTCTTACTTGCATCAGGACACAAAGGTCAAATATCAGTGTCACTGCCAAGGGTCAGGTGGAAATCTACACTCCTATTATTGGACACGCAAAACTCCAAGTTTACTGCAAAGTTACACATGAAATCCACTTTCTTCTTGTAATGCTCACTGTCAAACGTTGTCCTAAAGTACCCTGACGAGGTATTAAAGTACATCGCTCAGTAGAGAACCAGCCTCTTCCAAGGCCCAGTTGTCCCTTTAACTGCAGCAAAGTCCAATAGTTTTTGCCTTATCCTGCTAAATAACAGACGCATATACAAATGCAGACGGAAACATAACCTCCTTTTCAGAGGTAATGACCAAAGGATCGCCACGAAGAGGCACAGGGAAAAGAGCATGATGCAAAAAGGAGGCAGCAAACAATGCAGGTTTTAATTAATTCAGTGCTTTACTTTTAAATTAACAATCGACTCTCTAGCAGTAAATTAGTCTTTTAAAAAAATCATCTCTAAAATCACAGCAAAAATACTCTTTGCAAAAGTTACTAGACGTGGAGACATTACACAGATTTGTCAACATGATCATTCACCTGCCTCCACTGCTTTAGACAAAGCTTCCCCCCCAACAGGGAAGGTGGCTGCATGGAAGTGAAGTGAAGTTCAACAATGATCGATCATCACAATATACGACAAAACTAATGATGAAAGGGTCATGATGTTGATGACATGTTGGCGTAAGAACTACAGTGATTTGATTCGCTGACCTTGAGGCGGTGCAGCTGTATCCGAGCGCTGACCTCTGAAAGATGCTTCTCTGCTTACACTCCAGTGTAAAGAGGACCTAAATACTCCGCCCGAGCAGCCTCATCCTCTCGCCTGTGTGGCGCTCTCTCGGACACCCCCCCTTCTCTCTTTACACTCTTGACACATTCATGATGCTTGTGTGTCTCCCAACGGGCGTGTACATCACCTCCTTGTCTCTCAGTCAGTGGCTGAAACAGAAGTTGGAGGGCCGGCTGCCCGGGGCCCATCACTCACTGGCCCAGAAGAATAAGCAGCATGATAGATGCACACCACGATGGCATCTGCAACCAGAACCTCGGTCCTGGTCTAAATCTACACTACTGAGCCACCTCTGTGTGTGTTGCTGTGCGTGTGCGGGTTGACTGACAAACAGGACCACAGGGCCGTGCATGTGTCTGCGGCCCGTCACTCAGTGGGATCAAACAAAGTCAAAGCAACATAGTGTGGATCCACACAGCAGCTCTTCTTTCTCAACATGACATGGGAGTGTTGTCGGGCAACACATCCAGGACACATTATATTTATACTCTGAGTATTAAAACACTACAATACATCAGATCAGGGCCATAGTGTCTTGATCGACCCCTGGTGGCTGGCAGCAGTATAAGTCATAACCCCATCTCCTCCATGTTTGCAGATGGGACATGGACTAAACAAAAAAAAATCACATGTCATGCTGTTCTTCTTCATACACAGTCTACACTGGTTCACCCTAATTGATCCTGTGCCTTAAATACACTTCAAATTCGGTGAGAACCTGGTACACAACCAGTTGCTTTTCCAATTTGATATGTTATTTCACGTTGAACAGCACATGTGTACTGACAGACATGAATTAAATAACTTTGTCACTTTGACAATCTTTAAGTTGCTGGTTTTTTACGGTGAGAATTCACTTCATCACAACGAGCGCCTCCTTTCCACACTTTATATTATGTTAATTTCACGTTGTCATTACAGTCACATAAAAGCTGTGACACAGTGTGTACTGAGCAGGACATTGTATATTTGAAAAATGAAGTTGTCAGTGTTTTCTCTTTGACATAATTTAATGGATGTGCTGTTTTTAAATCGGTTAGTTGTTTGGCATCTGTCGTACATGCTGAATTGATGTGTGATAAATTAATAAATAGAAATACTGTGGAGAAAGAATGTTGAGTAGATGTGAACAGATAGAAAACTTTCAACTGGTGATAAATCAGTAAAATAGTTTTGAGGTCAGTGTCACTGACGCTTCTCGAACCAGTGAAGTCAAAGCATCACGGTTGCCCCCTGGTGGCTGGCTGCAGTATAGATCATAAACCCTCCTGACGATGGTTTCTGAGTTTGGTTTGGTTTTAATTAGTTATTTAATGAATTATGCCCCACTCTATGATCACAAACTTTGGGTCCAAATGACGCCGTTGCCACAAGATCGCTGCGTTTGTATCTGGGATATTTTGGCTTCATTTGTGGTTAGTGGGAGCAAGTGGAGATGAAGCCTCCATCTTCCATGAGATCTTGTTGTAAACACAACAAAAAAGAGAAACGGGCGTCACGTCCATCTTCCTGCACACACGCCCTCTTTCTTTCCCGTCACTACGACTCCGAGCTGCTTCCTCCCTCTGGGTTTTGATGGGAATCGTTCAGGGCCGAGTCTCCCATCCCATGTGGAATCCAGTGTTGCCCTTTAGTGATGCACTCACTTAACCTTCAAGTGCCCCAGTCACACTTGGAAAGGGTTTTTATGACACACACACTTACCCCCCCAAGCTTTTCACTCTCTCCCACAAGCACACACACCCCTTCCTCCCCTCTCCGTGCTCACAAACAGACGCACACACACGTATGTAATGATAGCAGACCTTTAGTGGACAAAGCCCCGGGCTCTTCCTCTCGAGGTGTCTAATGGGATCGGCTGATTGACAGCTACAGTCATCCATTTGACCAAACATGACGCAGTGTGTGTGTCTGACACACATGTCACTGGACACATGAAATGTTTGTGGTGGATTACCATCTCGCCAGGTCACAGCAACATCTCGTCAGCTCCTGGGGTCGGGGTCGGGTCAAGGTTGAGTTTGTTGGAAATGCGTGTTTTCATCATGTCTTATTCAAGTTATTGATGTTCCTTATGTCTACGGGAGCATATGTCTACTCTGCAAAAGCACATATAGAGGCTATTATCATTCAATTATTCATCAAGGATGTTGTCGGGTCTCCTCGCGTATCGTTCAACACTGGAAAATTACTTAGACTTGCATTGTGTTCTTAACAGTGTGGACATCATGCATGTTTAAGTTTATGTTTAAGTTTATGAAAATATAGATCATAATGTAGAGAGATAACTTTAATTCTGATTACAAATCAATCATTGTCAAAGGTCATGTGTGTCCCTGGGCTAAATTACAGACTGACGTTACACCCCCCCCCCCCCCCCCCAGGAACGGGAGTCAAACCTCGATACTTATTTGGTTCCCTCAAAAATGTCTTGTTGCACAGAGCGCGGCTCATTGTCACGCCTAAGAGACTTGGCAGCGATCATGTGATCTATTCATAGTCTTGTTTACTGCGATCTTTCATCTAAACTAACTGATTGAAATCAGGAAACGTTTTCTTCAATACAAACATTTGACTTCCTTTTTTTTAAATGTGTTTTTATTTATTATTTCTTTCAAATGATGCTAATCTATGTATTTCTGGAAACACATTTTACACATCTTCACGTCCTTCCCGGGAGGAAGATGAGAAGGTCAGTGCTCCTCGCGTGTGTCTTGAGTATGAGGCTAAAACAAGGAGGCGATCAGCTAATCTTAGTGTAAAGACTGAAAGAAGGGGGCAGCATTTAGACTGGCTGCGTCCTGAAGTACAACACGACCCCTAGAAAACACAATCATTCATAAACTATATTGTATTTAGTTTGGTTACAAAAACCAGAAGAACCTTTTGGGCTTAGTTGTGGTATTACAATGAAGTAAAAGTATTACTAAAACATTTTGTGGACTTTCGTAAACTTCTAATATCTTATTTTTAATTACCCAGTCTTGTATTTTAGTTTTAGGCCATTTTGTGTTTTTTTAATAACTTGTTTTTATTATGTTATTTGTGATTTTAAAAACGCTGTATCAATCCTTTACTTTATAAAGCATGTCTATAGCAACAACCTCCCAGCACACATATGTGTTTGCATTTACCAGAGGGGAAGAATCCCCCCCCCCCCCCCCCCCCCCCCCCCCCCCCTCGCTCAGCTGGTATATGTTACAGCTGATGGCTCCACTGCGATGATGGACGAGGCCACAGGCCAGTAACCTCCCCCCCCTTTTCTTCCCCCAACCACTACCACCACCACCACAACCACAACCCTCCTACCCAAAACACACTCTCCCCCTGAACACGCCTCTCTGCGGTGACGTCCCCACCACACTGGCTGACAGCATCTGCTGATGGCACGCACCAGGGGCCTCCCGTGTCAGGACGGGGCCCCGCGCAGCCGTCAGCCTGTCACTTTGTGTCAGGCCAGCTCTTCATCCACATTCACTCCGATGGAGCCCCTGAGTATTCCCGTAAAAAGACTGGTCCATCATGCAGAAATACCTCCTCAAACATAATACTGTTTATTCTCCGGTGTTGATTCGGTAACGACACATATAACTGAAGAGCAATTGATTAATGTGGGGACATCTGTCATCACACTTCCAGTATCACCTTGTTCTCTGAAGGCAGATCTGTTTTTAGTCTGCAGGACTGAATTAAGGTCACATGGCGTCGTACTTAAAGGCCGAGCACACAAACACATGGATCCTTCCAGCTCCACCTGTTATTAAGTCCAATCTTAACATTATATTAGATTATTAGGATTTTACTCTCTAGATGTCACTGGTAGCGTTGAAACAACAGAAACATAATAATTTAAGGATCTGGAAACATAACCAGGCAAATATTTGAGGACTGATATCTATCTAGGCCATTTAAAGGGGTCTGTTGGGCCTTGGCGGAGATTTGTCTTCTACTAAATGCTTTTGAAATCTGCATTGGATTTGTTTAGGCTTTTAAAGCAATTTTTGGGCTGTATGGTTCAATCTCTATATATTTTCTGTCTGCTGGGTGTTCTGTTTATTATTTTGTTCCTCTGCAGCTTAGTCTTGACTCTTAATGGCATCAGTTTGCCATGATGAGCTAGAAGGAGGGGTAAACTGATCTCGTGTGTTGTCTTGAGAGAATCAGGGGAACTTTGAGAATTACAGACCGAGCTGGCTCTAGCTTTGAGCAACAGTATATTTTTATTGAAATCAACATAAGGGAAATGAGACACACCAGTGATAATGGGTTATTGATCATCATAAAATGGACAAAATGTTTCCTACAGGGCAGTTTGTGAACGACGTGAGTATTAAAAAGACAGAAAAGCTTCTAAAGTCATTTTTACTTTGCAGCAAATGCTACACGCAGGGTCCACAAGAGCCGGGAACAGGAGGATGTGTAATAACTGTTTGTGATGGAGAAGAACATTCCTCTGACCTGAATTCTCATGAAACAAGATGTTAAACTCATTCACACGCAACGTTCACATTCTAGTCGTAGTCTAGGAGCACTTGATATACTCCGATGAGTTACAGGATGCAGTCATTTTAAGACCCTGGAATGCAGTTCTCTGTTGGCAGGGTGGGGCATCAAACTCTGATGACATCTCTGGGTATAGTCTGTCAGAAAGTATCTCTGGGTGTCAAACATGCACAGATCATATTATCATAACTGCTCTGGCTTACAGCGGGTTATTAAATTGTGGTAACTCCCTTGTTAAGTCTGATGTTAGCATGGCACCGCTGTCTTCTGTGAGAGCGGCAGAGCAGTGGGAGTCAGAAGATGAGCCCCAGGGGACAGGAACATGGGATGTCAGGGGAAACAGGCTCTGTCAATAATAAGATTTATTATCCATTGGGTCGTCCCAGGGAGGGGGCAGACTGAGACCGCTGTTCCCTGGAATTAGCCGTCAGGTACGGAGGGGGAGCCTGCCGGGGGGGGATCCCTAAGAGGATGGTGGAGGGGAGGTGCAGTACAGCGGCCTGTCACTGGCCCCAGTCAGAGGGCTGAGAACAGAGAGCACGGAGGTTTCAAACCTCTGAAGTGGAAGACAACTTTACTCAAAGTCTAGTCCGTGCCGCTTAGACGAGGCTCAGTCGTCTTAGGGATGTGAGTCGAGTGCGACTCTCCCAGATCCACTAATGTGAGGCTGCATCTGCTGCTTAATGTTGACAAAGCAGCATCTACATCAGTGATTTGTCACCAGCGTTGAGTGGATTCCTCTTTTGGACTAACGGAGAGGATAGTTTGAAAGAGGATAAACGAGGGAAGAGATAAAACTTAGATTTTGCTTATAGTGGTTGGTTCAGCCACATTGCTTCTTCAGAGGTCTTTGCCCCAATTTTGAGATGTGTCAGATTCTGCCTCAACTTCTTTACATTGGAGACAAGTGGAATTTGTTTGGAAAACGACATTTGAAGCATAATTACTGTTTTAATACAGTTTAAATATAGTGAATGCTGGATATAGCAATCACAGATACAGTGAGCAAACGTTTATATGGATCACGAAGCTTGGGACAGAATTGTTTTTATACAAATGCTGTTTAATAATAATTCAGTAGTGATGAAGTAGTTCACTTACAGTGTTAATTTGGGGTCTTTTCATACATACAGTCATGCCTTGCATTGTCTAAGTTCACAAATCCTGTTGTTCTTACCCAGTCTGAGTTTACACATGTGTCAGAGCGAGGAAGAGAGCAAGAAGAATCAGGGCGAGCTGAATTAATGAATGAATACGCGGCTATGAAGCAATTAAGTTGACATCTCCCACCGCACTAAAAGGGCACTTGAGTGGAGTGCAGACATCCACCAGGCCCTGCAGCCCCCTTATCAATCCACTTCTAAATCCACTAGATCAAGATTTGTATCCGGATCTGCACCAAATTGCAGACACTTATAAATATTGCTCCTCTTAACATTTCCGGTTTCTGTCGTTAAGATCCATTCATTTGTTTTTGGAGAGAAATAAATGAAAATGCTGCAAAACTTTATTATCCCGCAATGTTAAAGAAAGTGGGAAAGAATTATAGGAGACGCACTAAAATGTAATGTGTTCCTCACTGACCCACATCCTCTCACCAAGTTGAATGCGATTGGGGTTTGAAACTTTGAGCAAACAATACAAGCGATTTGAAGATGCCACCTTGATCCCTTAGAACTAACGCACAGCAGATTAAACAATGAAATGTCCCTGTTGTCTTGGCACAAAACAACAGACACCTCAAAACCTTGGAAGAATAAAACACAAACTCTCAGCCTGAATAGATTCTGTCGGTGTGAGGACAATGTGTTGAAGCGCCCCTTTAATGTGGCTCCGGCTCCAGACGGCAGGCTGCTTGCACAAGGAGCGATGAGTGCAGCGCCGAGCGACTGGAGTAGATTATCTGTGGATTCACGGCAGCGAGTCAGCGAGAGATGGATGAACGATGTGTGAGCTGCATGCGTCTGCAAACGGTGTCTTCACGGCACAGGGCGCCGCTCGGCTCCTCCCCCACTTTGCAAGGCAGGCCACTGTCAAAGGTCTATTAAGGGAAGATTGAGACCCCAGGGTGTGTGTGTGTGTGTGTGTGTGTGTGGTGTGTGTGAGTAAGTGTGCGTTTGTGTGTGAGTGCGTGTGTTCACATGCTCATTGGTCACGGTCCTATAGTGGAAGATTGAGACCCCATTGCTCCCAGAGCCACTCAACCAACACAACCTGCAGTGGTTTACAATCAGAGCAGCAGCGTCCATCCATCGCTGCTGACACACACACACACACACACACACACACACACACACACACACACACACACACACACACACACACACACACACACACACACACACACACACCACACTTTACATCGGTTGTGAGGACACCCATTGCCCCTTACCCTAACCTAACCCCCCCTATATCTAACCCATTAAGTCATAATAATAACAATAGAAATAATGCATTTTATTTTTTGGGGCATCTTACAAGCCACTCAAGAATATATAACTGTGTACAGATATATTAACAAACAGCAGAATACAGGTCATCAATAAAATAATAGGCTAATAAAATAAGTTAAACATCAACAATGGTTAAAAACAAGACTTGAATACAGGTCGTTCTCACGCAGACCATCTTAAAATCCTAAAACTCATTTTAAGGTTGTTCAAAATCTCCTCATATTACCCACCACTCATTTCAATTTGAAATAAATTGGCCGCAGCGTCATGTCTCCTCAACATGCGTAGAAGTATCCTTCACTTATTTGTGAGTCTGGTTTTGTGTGTCAACCTGTGTCACACAAGAGGTTCTACCGCAGACCTGCAGTCGACCCACACGTTGATGAAATGCTTGGTAGCTTTTAAATGAAAATGTGTCCACACAAGCATAGAAGGACATGTGCACACACACACCACACACACCACACACACACACACACGCACACGCACACCAAGAGGGCAGCTCACTGTAGATGCCATTAAACAATCGTCTCGGTGGAACAGCGGCGGGACAGCGTGGCGGGTGTCATGATGTTTGGAACAAGGCTTTAGAGTCAGATTGAGGTGCAGGTTAGAGATACAGCGGTGGGGGGGGGGGCAGGAGGCTGTGGGGGGGGAATCGCGGCGGCACCTTTGACAAGACCTATTTGTCATCTGCCAGGACGCCCAAATAGCTCTGACTGCAATACAGATGGACTGTGGGGAAAAAAGTGACTTCAGGCCTGGCAACTAATCCTGTACAGAACACCACCCCCCCCCCCCCCCCCCCCCCCTGCACCCACATACTCTCTCTCTCTCTGTCTAACACACCACACACACACACACACACACACACACACACACACACACACACACACACACACACACACACACACCCACACACACCTAATACACACACCGATCTGGGGGATGAATGAAATTAATATGATCACTTTAGTGCCAATGTTTTTTTTTTCTAATATTGATGGATATTTAAAATGTTGCATGAAAATCTGCAAAACAACATATTAAATATTGGAAATTATCCATAATAATCTGTTCCAAAATTGACATGTGAATCGATTTGTTAGTTTTAAAGCTGCTTCACCTTATGAAAGGATAATAGTGACACTAGAATTTACTGAGACGTTGGAACACGTCGGTAAATCAGATCAGATGAGACACAACACAACAACACAACAACACACACAACTGTCGACTCTTTTGTTGAATTTACGGTTACGTCCAAATGTTTGTTGTAATGTCAACACAGAAACACACACAGCAGCTGACTCAGCAGCTTCTCTGTCTTCAATGTGCTGTAAACAAACACAGTTTCTCTCCGAACCCAGAAGCCCCCACTCACTTGAATGTCCCCAAAAATGTTTCTGCTGATACAGAACCTATTGTTGCGAGGGATTATTATTATTATTATCATTATTATTATAACACATTTTTAAGGGCCTCGGGATAATTGAAAACTCTTTTTGTGATCGGGCTCAGCTGTGGCCCCTGGGCTCCACGGAGTTTTATCAAATGTTCATAAAAGTCAGTGGGCTCGTTATTTTTGTGTAACACGCCAGAGGTTTTTATTCTCATTGACAAAAAGAGAAGCTTTGTTTTCCGTGATTCAAATCCTAGTTTTAAAGTTGTGTTTGTAGTAACTTACCCGTAAGTCAGGTTCAGTGAAAGTCGTCATCTGCTAATGTAACGTCCAGAGCACATGTACAGTAATAATACTCGTAACTGTCCTGGCACATTTCAAACCTTATTGCCTGCAGTCACTTTGGTGTAACACAGGATTATAACCCGACAATCTACCGTCCGTGCCTTGTGTGTCTTCCCGAGTGCACACGGGCGAGGCTCAGTGTTTTTGTGTACTCGTGTGTGTGTGTCCCAAACATGCAGCCGGTGTTGCATCAGCGCCCTCAGCTCGCTGGGATTTGTTCAACGGTAAATGTTTGTCTGAGATGAATTCCAGCTGATCCAGGACTGCATCCCGGCCGACAAATGAAACCAGCGCCTGAGGGGGAGTGAGAACGAGGGGGAGGGAGTGGAGGGGGAGCGGCAGGAGAGAGAGAGAGAGGGTGTAATGTGTAGAAGTGGAAATCGAATCATTTTATTATTTGTCACCGCAGCCCTCGTGGTCACGGTTTGTTATTGGACGCTAATTAAAATGGCAACAATCCTGATAATTGGCAATTAAAGTCTTGTGAGGGGGACTATTGGAAACGAGCTCCTTACCGGGTGTATAAACTCATCTGTTATCTCCCCTCACACGTCTCCTCACTCTGTCGTCTCCTTACTCATTAGGGAGACAGAGTGCTGTCACATGACCATTGTGGTGAGTGATTGGTAGGGGGGGGGAAAGGTACCGCAGATAATGACATTTTTTATTTAAATGAAGATGTTGAGCAACTGGGCTTTTTTTCATGCTGTAGCTGAGGAGGTTTTTAAAATCCTTTCACGGAATATGATGCAGCTTGTGGGGAATTAATTCATAAAAGGCTTTTTACGGATACAGCTTTGCACAAAGCTTTTAGGTGGCGCTCGTTCCTAATTGGTCTTAAACACATTTAGGTTGGTTTTGATTGTCTTAATCTTAATCTTGCTTTGAAATGAGTTTTCTAAGTGAAATGTTGGTGGTTCTTTCTCAGTGATACAGATATTATCACTGTTATTAAACTACAAACACGACAGCGTGGAACAGATCGGTCTGAATCTCTCCGTTCACTCTGCTTCTCTGTGGTAAAGACTTTGCATATCTGCTGTTTCTGTCTGTAGTTTGAGAGATAATTCACTTCATCTCCAATTATCAATCAAATTTTGATTTCAATTATGGGGAAGTGATTCTGGGATTCTTTTATATCTATAGTACTTGACATGGGTCTTAAATTAGTATTTATTGTGGTCTTAAAAAGTCTTGAATTTAACTTTCACCTACTTCCCTTAATTTGTACGCCTCCACGCCGGCGACATTATGTTTCTGGGTTGTCTGTCATAACGTATGTACGTCCGTCTGTCCCACTCTTATGAACACGATATGTCAACTTCACCTTGAGAGAATTTCTTCAAATTTGGTGCAAAGATTCACTCGAGAATAAACTGATTTCATTTTGGGTCATGTTGGCCTCACAAAGCACATTTATTTTTCCTTGTGAACGCCATATCCCCTGAATGTCTCGAGGGAATCATTCCACATTGAGCACAAACATTCACTTGGACTCGAGGACTAATTGATTTGATTTTGGTAGCTGCAGGTTAAAGGTCAAGTTCACAGTGGCCTCACAAAGTATGTTTATCTTGAACGTGATATCTAAGGGTCAACTTTCATATCTTATCATTTTACTTGTATTATATTTTAACGTAAGTGATAGAAATGATGCACAGAACTAAGAAAACCAAACTCAATCTGTGATGGAACAGAATCCTGATCCCACTGACCCTGCGTTCCAGACTCCAGCAGAAAGCCCCGTGACTCGCGGAGTCTTTAATCTTAGTGAACGGGGACTTGGATGATCCACAATGCAGATTCCATTCTTTGTTTGAGTACGTCAGCCAGCGCAGGCCATCATAAAACAACATGATGGATACACGGCCAAATAAATAAATAAATAAAAAATACTTACTCCTCTTTTTTCCCCCTATTCAGATCTCTGTACTCTAAACACTTCTTCTGATGGATCTGTAAAATGATATAACGAATGAGAGGCGAGCAGGAGCGATGAAGGCAGCGGGGAAAGAGACAGAGGAAATGATTTATTAGGCTCATAAAAATTCTGCCTTTGTTATTCCCTCTCATTTTTATATGTGAAGCTTATTAAAGAGCACACCTGCCAGAGTCGGACAGAAGTGTGTGTCTGTGTGTGTGTCTCTGTGTGTGTACTCAGTTTTATGCATTCAAACTGATGTGTATACGTGCATATGCTCACACACACTGACTGGATGTGTAACTGTTGCTTGTGTTTCGTATACGATTTTAGATTTTCTTTTTTTTTTATATATAACGATCCGTCAACGTTGCTGTCCTCAGGTCCCGCCTCCTCCTCCCCCTGCGGTCCCGCCTCCCAGCGGGTGTTCAGGACACGCTACAAGATGGTGACCCGTCCGGGCCCCAGCTCTGCACACAACCACCATTACAACCCCGCCCTGTCCTGGAGAGCCAAGAGGATCCAGTCGGCCAGGTAGAGTGCACACAGACACACACAGACACACACAGACACACACAGACACACACACAGACACACACCCCTCCTGCGGCTCTGTGTTTAACGTGTCTCCGTGGTGAATATTTCTCCGTGCAGAGCCGTGCCCTGTCTTTTATGTCACCGTCATGTGGAGCACGAGTGGAAGAGGTCGGAAATTTATGGCGCTCATTTTTACACAGTAGATAACCCGGAGAATAAACCATTTACACCAACGTGCTCCTCGCATTAATTCACAGCAGCAGGGAGAGCGTCTCACCCTGGACACATACAGACTAAAGGAATGATGGGTGGCTGTGTTCTGTAATGTCATTACAGCCCCCCCCCCCCCCATCTCTACCTTCATTTATCTAACTTTAATCCCCTCGCTCTCTGCACTCCTCATTCACACTCGAGATATAAACCAGTGATGAGCTGGTTTCACAGTTAATAATCTTTAACAGGCCCGTAGTTAATATGTATTTATTAAAGCTTAATGTCTCAAATGTTTTTTAATAATCTCTGTGTAAGTTTTTCTTCTTCTTCCTGCTGCTGCAGCGAACAGCGGCGGTTTGAACTTTGTGTTATGAGGCTGTGATGAGGTTGTTGCGGTCGGTCGTCATGATCTGTTAATGTGCAGAGAATTAGCGGTTTGCACACACACACACACACACACACACACACACACACACACACACACACACACACACACACACACACACACACACACACACACACACACACACACACACACACACACACACACACACACACACACACACACACAGTAGCTTTGTATTTCTGGACGACTTACAGCTAACACAAAAAATACAAAACAGTGAAAACTATTCACTGAGGGTTGCAGCTCGGGGCCTGGAGCCGATCCCTGCCCACATTGTGTTCGAGGGGGGGGGTTGGTCCTGGACAGGAGGCCGGAGAGAATACAGCTGCAGCAATGGACAGTCTGAGGAAAGTGAAGTTATTAATATATATTACATCCTGCAGTTTGAGTTCTTTTTAAATGCTAAAACACACATTTTTCTCTCTTGCTCCATTATAAGGTTTCAAGATATCCAGATTTTAAACTTGCTCCTCCCAAGTTATGGAGCATCGTCCAGACTGTAAACAGATTTCACACCGAGACTCCCTTTCTTGTTTTTGTTTGGATGTAGATCCAACAATCTATATGGTGACAGGAACACAAGTGGTGAAATATGTCATCTGTGTAATTTGAATTAACTGATCCTTCTAAGTTATTGTTTGTGTAGTCGTTAATAATTAAAGCGTCCTGTGGATTTGTGTGTGTGTGTGTGTTTTTAGTGATGGTGGTGGGGATGGGGGTTCATTTGTGTAATCCAGATTTGGTGAGACACAGGCCCTGGACTGTGGCTGGACGCAGCCTCTGGTGACTTATTACTATTCATTTAGCTGCTGCAGTAAATATTGATTCATCAAGGGATTTTCAATTTGAGCCCCGTGACATCTTGTGAAATATCACCAAGTGTGTAGAAGAGAGGAAAGAGATAGGGAGGGGGGGGGGAGGGGGGGGGGCAGGTCGGGTCCCCGGGGATGGTGGATCACCCCCCCCCCCCCCCCCCTCACCCCCCCCAGTCCTTTCTCATGCTTATCTATCTGTTTAAGTCCAACGACCCTCCACTTTTATCAGTTTGAGGCTATTGAGTGGAGCATGAGCTCATATTCTCTGCTCTTTACTACTGAGTGCTGCTCTTCATCTCCGGCCGATCACACCCACTGATCCCTGTCCTCATGTCCCGTCCCCCCCCCCCCCCCGTCTCTGACTCGGTGCCAAGCAGCTGAACTGAAAAAATGATTCCACACCCAAACACGGAGGATCATCTGTATAGATATGAGACAGTGTCGTGAAACTTTCCCATATCATTTATTTATTTTTATTACAAACTTTCAGATCTTTACTTTAGGAGGGTTTAAATCCTTTTTTTCTTTTTTTCTTTCAACACTAAACAGCCAATGTTCTCAACTGTCCAACACAAGCACACATACTAGTGTGAATACAAAAATCAACAAATGTGCAGCAGTATTATTGGAGGGGATTTAACAGCAATCCTACATCAGCCAGATTTAAGCATCTTTCTGATCAGAACACCTGGGGCTGGACGCTAACGATCAATCATATGGAATCATACCTGAAAGTCAAGATAAATGAATCAATTCATATTATGAATGAGACCTGCAACTTTCTCTGCTGACAGAACGCTTAATGGGAATTTAATGGGTTCTTTCTCAATCCCCAAACTGACACTTTAGATTTAATGATAATCCGTTGAGTAGTTTTTAGTTTTTTTTAAATCCTGCAAATAAACAAAAAATGCCAATAGAAACATAACCTTCTTTGAAGAGGTAAAAATAGAAATCAATCTTAACCTGTTACCATTTAACAACGACATTTCATTTGTTTCATTCTCTCTTTCGCTCTCGTGGGACAATAAAAGCAGAGTTACTGCATTTTGCATTTTACAGAGAATCATGATTCGTATGAAGGAGGGATGTAATTTTAGCAGAAAACATAAACTGAGTCTTGAGATTTTTTCTATACTGTAGAATATATGCAAGGTGCTATTACTCCCATCAGTAGTAACTGACTTTTTCTATGTTTTGGTTTTGCCTAACGGACGATAAAACAAAACTGACTGACATTGTGTTTATTTCATTTTGAAAGTAAACTAAACCCAGTTCAGCTGTTGGTTGTTGGCACTACCTGTTCTCAGACCCACAGGAAGTGAGCTTCTGCTTACCCAGCATGCTCTGCTCTCCGCTCGGTATCAGCCGTGGCGAGCGCAGTGGGTGATTTAGCGCCGGGCAGCAGTTTGAAGAGGAGCAGGAATCTGCTGCAGTATTTCAGCCCCCGCCCGCCACCGGGAAATAGATATAATCTCAACATTAACTCCATTAATAGTAGCAGGAGTTGAATTAAGAAAGCCGTAAAGCATGCACGCTGCAGGATAAATTACAGCCTAATCCCCCCCTTCATCTCCTGCACACCCCCCCCCCCCCCCATTTGTCTCCCCCCGTCCCGTCTTTAATTTTCTGTAACCGTGCGTTCTCTCCGTCCCTTTTCTCTCCCTCCATTTCTTTTCATATCAAATTTAACAAGCGTTCTCTGTCACATCCTACACGCGACACACATTATTTCCTGTCTCCCACTTGCTGCTGTTTTTTCCTCCAATTTATTTCCGTCATTAATGTCGAAGCCCCCAACACGGCAAGATACCCCAACCCCAAATAAGTGTAGAGTCTTTGTGTATACATCTACACTCGTACACACTCACACACTGGATCCAGGCGCTCATCTCCTTTAGTGCTTCAGTATCGATCAGTACAGGATGTAAGAGACTGGGCAATAAAGTGAAGCAGTGCTCCCTCTTCTTCACTTCTCTCCTCCCTCCTTTTCCTGCATTCACTCTCCCGTTCATTCAGCTTTTTTATTCCTCAATTCATTCATTTCCTCATTGCTCATCACATTAGCCATCCACTTGTCCCCTATAGTTGTGTGTCGGCTGCTGTTCTCACTGTTTCCTGCACACAGGCTCTGCGAGGGGAGGATTTTGTCTGTTTAAGGTGGATTTGATGGGATCGTGATGTGTGACGACACTGCTTTGGTTTTTTCCTTTAAGTGCCCGAAGAAGAGCAGCAGTGCTGGAATTAGCCAGATGACTGTTTCTGCTGTGCTCTGTTTCAAGGGTAACTGTTTCCCAATATGAGCCCACTAATGCTTGGGTTGCAGACAAATGGACAAGGGCAGCATTATTCTGAGCAGTCGCGCGACCCTCCAAATTCTTCCCTGTCACTAAAACAAAAGTCGGATCATTCATCAACGGCGCCCGTAGTGCTGAATCGCGCTCTCCTTTATCTGTGCATCGCATGGTCAGAGCAGTCCACACACACACACACACACACACACACACACACACACACACACACACACACACACACACACACACACACACACACACACACACACACACACACACACACACACACACACACAGACACACACAGACACACAGACACACAGACACACACACACACACATGCATGCAGACTAATCTCAGGGGAGTTTCTTTGTGCCCTTGTCCTCTGTTTTTACATTTTTTTTTTACCCTCCAAGTTGTTTTTGTTGACTTTTTGTTCTCGTTCTTTTCCGGTGACCTCCAGCCCTGGTTCTTCTGCTCGTGCAACACGGCCTCCGGTACATAACCTGTGTTTTAGGGCCTGAACTGATTAGTTGATTCATTGATTATTGTTATTCATCATGTAAAGATCATCAGATGTCAGGGTTTTCTGATGTCAGTAACTGTAGTCACTGTAATTTCAATATAAATTGGATTTTGACCGACGCATCGTTGAAATCTAGACATTTAAAGCTGAACTTTTGGGATTCAGGTACAATTTCTTATTTCATACACTAAAAGATGGTTTGTTTGTTTGTTTATCAGCAAGATTATGATAAAACTACTGAACTTATTTCCACTTCACTTGATTTAAGGGCTGAACATGTTGTGGACATGTTCCTGTGGTTGTGAATAGTGAATAGCGTTTGTCACACTGAAAATGAACCAGTTAGTAAATGTCGGTGATAATTTTACGTGGGTTTGTAACTAATCATTAACAGAACCTATTGATTAGTGGAGCTTTAAACCGTTTGACGGTTTGGCTAACGAGTGGGCTGAAGTGTCCCTCAGGCCTTGTAGACGAAGGGGAGGCAGTCCTACTTACTCCCAGTGGATGGCATTTGAAAGGTCTCGCCCCTGAAACAACTTAGCTGTCCAGCAGGGGAGGATTTGTGCATCAGACGGGCCTGGAGACTCTCTGATAACAGATATCCTTCTGGAGGTCAAGGGCATCACGGGGAACAGGCCAAGGGGAGTCTGGAGGCAGAGAGAAACACGCCACCTCTGTCAAGTGTTTTAATTTGTACGTTCTCCATTGTTTGTGTCTGTGCTCCCCTCCTGTCCTCCTCTCTCATTACAGGCAGATTACCTTACTGCGTAGGTAACTGCTCCCACAGAGGCAGTTTGCACTAATGGTGTCAGACCTGAGGCTGAAACACATTCACATGGCTGTACGTCTCATATCGGCCTGGTGACTGGAGTGTGTGCATGTAGGCAAGAAACACACATCACCTCTTAGACTGTGTACAGTGTGTGTGTGTGCAAAGGAGGTTTTCAAATTCAAAAATCCACCGACTGCTAACACCTGAGTGAATGAAGAAAATACTGATGCTGTGGTTTGGAGCCTTGAGTTTGGCATTTTGTCCAGCGCCGTCTTTGCCACCATTTTGAAATGAGAAGTAACCATATTGGGAGGAGCGCCCACATACACCTGCACCCATTGGTTGGTACAAGCTGTCAATCACATGGTATTCACGCCCCAAAGCATATGGTGCTTTACGGTCTATTTGACTCACAAATAATTTACTAAATGAAAATCTTTAAATATCAACGTCAAAGGGTAAAAACATTTCACTCAGGTCATAGATGTGAAGTAGATTTCCCGGTCATGTGACCCTCTCTCTCTCCTCATGTTTTCTCTCTGTGTATTTTCTCGTATATAAACATTAAAATATCGAACAGTAACTTGTAAACATTGCCAACACAATTTCCTGGACACGGTAATGAATTTTCACTTTTCCGCCCTCAAACATGGAAACGTGTGTCTGATTGAAATGAGCGTAATAAGCAGGACGATCATGGGCCCAGTGTGAAGGCAGCCTGGGCCTCGCACCCCTGTTCACCCCCCCTGACTGCGGCCCGGTGTCAGGGTTAACTGCCATCTCTGTTAACTGTTCATGTCATATCCCCATTAACCTCCATTGTGGCTCCCCAGGCCACCCGGTCCTTGTTTAAACCTCCCTGGGTGGCAGTCAGCGCCTCAACATTAGCCTCCATTACAGCTCCCCTGGCTGCAGTTGCCCTGTGTAGGGCAGCCAGTGATCAGTGGAACTGAGTGTCTGTGCCTCTGAGTTATGGCACGCAGTGGGGTAGACAGTGGACGTGAACGCAGCTGATGGCAGACATTTGCTCTCCTTTTTTTTTTCCCGTACCTATTTGCAGCAGTGCAGCAGCCCGACGTGCGCTGCAGCGTGTTAAGCGTCCGTGTCAGTTGTTTTGTGCGTAGCGCGTGTTTGGGGTAACCCTCTCTTTTCTCTGTAATGGGAGGCATGAACTCTCGCTCCAAACCCATTTCCAGCCCATCTGAAATACGGCAGCAAATTACCTCCAGTGGCGCCCTGCACACCAGCCCAATACACCCCAAATAGAAGTGACAGGACAGCGCAATTTATCGCCATAACCCCTGCACCGCCCCACCACCCCCCAGCTTCCCCGCACACACTTCAGACTTGCACCTACAGCCACCACGCACACACACATATGTTCACCATCCAGGAGTCACTCAGTAGACTGTGTGTGTGTGTGTGTGAGACGCCTGTGATTGTGTGTACTGTACTGTACTATAGCAGAAGTGTGTTGTGATACTGTGTGTGTGTGTGGTCTCAACACTCCAGTGTAGGGGCCAACCTCGCTGCTCTGGCCCCCTGCCCTGCCTATTATCTCATTGATTTCCTCCTCTCCTCTTTTCAATTCTCTCCATTTCCACACTGCCGTCCTTTCCATTAGAGGAGCAATTTAACAGAGTGCTGTGACATGAGAGAGAGAGAGAGGGAGGGAGAGAGAGAGTGGAGGGAGGAGGGGAGAGTGGGAAACATAAAGTGAGGAGGGGAGATGTAGTGGAAGAACTGGAGGGACGATGGGAAAATAGAGGTGGAGGTGAGGAGAGATGAGACGATACAGTGATATCATTACACTGAAGTTTGTAAACTGAGCTCAGTGAACACTTATTATCATTTAAGTTTTAATAAAGTGGAATTCTCTCTTAGTTAAATGTATGAATATAGGTTCATGTATGATTTCAAAGATGTTTGCTGATGTTATCTGATTTCTTCCTCTCTTCCTCCTCCTCTCTTCTTCCTCACAGGAGTTTCCTCCAGAGCCGCCTCCGCTCTCCCCATGACCGACACCCGTCACACGCCCCGCACTGGAGAGGAAGCAGCATGTGCTGGATCGGTGGATCCCTGTACCGGGTGTCAGCCAATAAGCTGTCCCGCACAGTGGCGTCCAACATGTCGATCAGCCGGACAGGTAAACCGACCTTCGCCACACCAGTCTTCATCATCGTCACACATGCTAACGGAGTGCTCAGGCGCTCTGGTGATTGTTTCGCTCCATTTAAAGCAGAAAATGAAAAACGTATATATGTATATTCTGTCCCCTCTACAGTCGACCACTGAAACCACGTTTAAGTCTGCACCAAACACACACACGCACTCGGATACCAGTCCCGTGATTTTGTCGAATTGTTTTCTTCCAGAACCATGAATCATTTCCTGGGAAATTGGCGACAATTTCCTCATCCACACCAAAATGTAGTGATTTCCTTTTTGGCCCCCCGTGTCCCGACCTTCCACCGAGTTTCATGTATATCTGTAGTTGTTGTTTAATCCTTCAGACAAACAAACCAACAGACGGGGGTGGAAACACAACTTCCTTGTTATCTGGATCACTGGTGTCCAAACAGGAGGTTGTGTTCATGTTTTTAACCCTCAGATTTTTAGTTAGTTGACCTAATCTGATTATCCATGTTATTCTGACCTAATCACTAATGCAAAATGATCCTCAACAAATTGTGTTTGGATTTGAATCGGCCAATATATGAGAATAAACCCAAGAAGAAAACATGGGTTTCATTTAAACGTGTAACATACTGATTGATAGTTTTTAATAGTGATCAGGCTAATTTCAATCAGTGGTAAAAGGTCCTGAGGTTCCAACCCGTGTTCAGGACGAGCCGTGTGAGCACAGAGCAGTAGATCTGTGCTCCCTGACGTGATACAAGGGTGTTTATTCATGTTTGTGGCTGCAGCTCTGTCCACATGCTCTCTAATGGACTTAGTAGAGCCGGCTGGATTTGCCATCTGAAATAATAAACTTGTCATCTGTCAGAGCAGCGAGGGGGAGGGTCCGGAGGACTGGATGGTGCAGATTAAAGTCCGGATCTGCCTCTAACCCCCTTCACACACATTCTGTAGCTGCTACACCTGCAGGGGAAATTGAAGAGCTCCACTCTGTTGAACTCGTGACCGGCATCCCAACACGCACACTCCTGCATCCTGGAGAAACCTGCCTCAGGTGTCCTCTCAGCAGGAGTTGGGATTTCATATCGTCCCACCGGTTTGAGCCGCACATTCGTTCATGGTGCGGAGTTTGTGATCCTGTGCTGCAATTAAATCGCACCCAGCTCGCACTCGATAAGAGCGTTAGCAGTCCGGTCCGAATTAGATCGACCGCCATGTGTAACCCCAACCTCCTCACCTCCGCTCCTATTCATGGCCTCCACCAACCCTTCACACACACACGCTCTCCCTCCGCTGTTTGTGGAGTGCACTGGGTACATGGTGTTTATGATGTTCTCAGACAGGGCTGGACGTCACGTTTGGCTTTGGCACCTATGCGTCAAACCAGCACAGTATAAATAACCACTCACATATTAGGTTGTTATTGCCTCTGGCTGCAAAACCAAACCACACACTCGGACACCTCATGTTCTGTCTGCCGCGATAAAAATAGTTAAAATATTATTATCTTTCTGTCATTTAGAGAAGATGTGGTAATATAACTCGTAACTTGAGTTAAAGCAAGATTATAACATTTAAAATGTATGTGCTTCATGTTTGTTTAACTTTTACTGTTGGAGGTAGATATAGTGCATCAGCATCAATAACCAAACTAAACAAATAAACCATCCTACAAGGTTTATTCTGTCATCATCCGAGCACCAGAACATGTCCGGATTATGAACTGACATTTCATGTATTGTAGATTTTCTTAACTCATCATAAAAAGGGCAATACAGAGGAAAGTGTCATCCTCAGGGAAGTTTTTAAATCTACCGGCTTCCAGGGCCAGAGGAGCGATTCCTCTTCTCAGATTCAGTACCAGAACTGTGCTGTATTTGAAAATATGTTCGTAATTTTGGTTTTCAACGTGATATCTTTTTACCATTTTCCTTTCAAAAGTAACTTTCCTCTGGTTGTGTGTGGGTGATTTGAAGACTTTCTTATTGACCATGTTAAGCAAACGATTCCACCGTCTTATCTCACATTTCCGTCTCATTGATCCAATAATCAAAGTAATTCAGTAAACAGTAAACATTCACCTTGATCAATATGATTGTTTCATATATTCATTTAAACGTACCTGTTGTGCCGGTTGAGCCTGAACCGACTGTATCAGGGTCGTCTGTAGTAGAGGGTGTTGTAGTTTCTGGAGTCCTGGTGAAGAAATGTTGCCGCCTGTTCTGAATCTGATTGGATGTGCTTATAAAACGTTGGTCTGTGTTCTCCACATGTAGGAAGGTTCTCCAGCCCCCCCGGCTCCTCCATGAGTCCTGCTTGGAACCGACCCTCC
Source organism: Reinhardtius hippoglossoides (assembly GCA_006182925.3). Taxonomy (NCBI): domain Eukaryota; kingdom Metazoa; phylum Chordata; class Actinopteri; order Pleuronectiformes; family Pleuronectidae; genus Reinhardtius; species Reinhardtius hippoglossoides. The sequence goes on along the minus strand of CM031683.1, from coordinate 26,363,340 downwards.
AGCACTCGTCATTTAGCCAGGTAGGTTTTTATTTTTAATTTACGGCTCTAACACTGCCCGTTTCCTCTCCTCATCACAAGCACTCTAGTACAAGTAGTGTGAACATTTCTGCATACATATTCAACTTTTCAACTTCTTAATTAAAGTGCCCGTATTAATGGACATTTACAGGTTCATAATTTTAATTTGAGGCTCCACGAGAAGAGGTTTACGAGCTGTAATTTTCAAAATACACATTATTTGTCGCAGGCCGCTCACTGCTGCGGCGCCTCGTTTTACTCTCTGTCTTAAATACACCGGTGAAGCTCTTGGCCGGCCTCCCACAAAGCAGGAGATTGTCCGACTCGTTCACAACAACAGGAACATGTGGGGAACATTCAGGCGAGGGGCGGAGCCTGTAGAGCAGCAGGGGCGGAGCCTGTAGAGCAGCAGGAGGCCGGACATGACGTATAAACTCTGCTGTGGAAAGATCAGTGTTTTATTTTCCTTCTGTATTCTAACATAGACATTTTACCAGGGGGGGCTGACAGGAAAAGTTGTGAAAAATGTTCAGAGAAGCTGCTGAAACATCTGTGTCCTCACATACGGTCCCTCCAGAACATTTCAGGGAAATGTTGGGACTTTACTGCAGCTCTGAAAACAGCTTCGTAGCAACGATCCAGGAATGTAAAATGTAAAACAGGCATTCGAGGCTCATCAGTAGCAACGAGTCCCTTTAAACTTTAGCCCTAATTACTTAACAGACATTTTAAAATGTATAAAAAAAAGCTGTGATACACTAAAGGAAAGGAAAAACCTGAAAAGCATAATTTGGGCACTTTAACGACATTTATATCTGGGCCATCGTGTTGGCTGGATTTCATACAGCGATGCCATCTTGAAATCAAATCCAGCCAAGGCTGTAGCAACTGATCCTCCCCCCCCCCCCCCCCCCCCTCTCCCTCCAATATTAACGGCCTTTCATCACTGTCAACTAAAGGCTGCAAAGCCAGAAGTAATCTTAAAATTAAAATTAGCATACGGAGGATACTGCTACCCATAAGCCCCTCATTGGGGTGCGAGTGGAAACTGATCCTGGCATACTTTGTCCTCTTTAGTTGCAACAGGCTGCGTATTGATTTGTGGATACTTGTGGTTTGTCTGTATCTTCTGATCCCAGTCGCGCAGTTCAGCGGAGCCTCGCCATAATCAGACATGCTCGCCAGAAGAAGCAGCAGAAGCAGTACTGCATGTACTACAACCGCTTTGGCAAGTGTAACCGCGGCAACAGCTGTCCCTACATACACGACCCCGACAAGGTGGCCGTCTGCACAAGGTAACAGTAACACACAATGTCATATTAAAGGGGGGGGGGGGGGAACATGAGCAACAGGAGAGAAATTATTGATTTCATTCTTCTTAAAAACTGTGCCCCCAACTGAAAGGAGTTCTTACAAAATGATTCCAGTGACACATGCACAGTTCCAAGGTCCTGGAAAGTTTTAATAATCAGACCTACAGCTTTTGGGGGGCAAGCTTGCTAAATGATTTTTGGCCTATTGCAATGACCTCCATAATTTGCAAAACAAAGGACCGAGTTCTGGCCGAGCACCTGAACACCACTGAGGTACAGACGATGCTGACTCTGCTCAATGCTTTTACCAAACAGCTTGTGCATCCCAAGGATACGCCAGAATTGTATTTGTTGCTTTTGCTCGGCTTCTATGAAGATGCATATTCTTTAACAAGATCTCTAAATGATCTAAAGCTTAATAAAGGGATAAGTGATTTAGTTTCCTGCCGTCCTGAGGGTCAGTGTTGGTGGAAACATGTCGGACATGTGCACTGTGAGCACAGGCTGCCCACAAGGCCGTGTTCTCTCACCTGTTCTATTTTCTCTTTTTAGAACGATTTTATGACGAATGATGCACATTTTAAACTTGTGAAATATGCTGATGACATGTCCCGAGTGAATCTCCTGCAGAATAAAGATGTGGCCCACAGAAACCAAGGAAATGATCATCACAACAAAAACTAATCTGGATTCTGAGCCAGTTTCACTCGCTGGGCAACGAGTAGAGACTGTGAAGAACTTCTCATATCTCTGCACAGGCCACGATTACCAGCTGAGCTTCTTCTGGGAATACAGACAGTTTATTGAAGAAGATCCTCACAGCGTCTTCCCCTAAGAAGACTCCGCAGCCCTGGGGTCAGCAGGAACATCTCCATCTCGTGATATTTCAGGCTCGCTCTTGTTTTTTGTTTGCAGGTTTCTGCGAGGGACGTGCAAGCAGGCGGATGGGACGTGTCCCTTTTCCCATAAGGTTGCGAAGGAGAAGGTAAGAGACACGTCTTCACTGCAAATGCCAGAGTTGGGTCCAGATATAAGATGACAGTATGGGGTACAGCCATCGTGTATCGTGTTTGCGCTCTTGGCTCGCCTCCTGTCTCCATGACACAGGAAAGGGTGAGGAACACTTGACCCGATTGGGGGTCGAACCTGTGACTGGAAGATCACCTGTCGGTTCGATGTACAGATACATCATGATGACGTTTGTTGTGATCTATTCCTTGAGTGAGGTTAGGACAGGAGTCTCATTCTGGTCTGCACGCACAGCTAACAGGAACAAGATGTTCACTCTGGAACTATGACTCTGATCCTGCTCATGGCCACAGCCACAGCCACAGCCATTAATATCATAACGATTCGTAGATGAGCAGAAAGTTTCATGATGGTGAATTAATGATTTATAAATGTTGAATGCAATGTTCAACTTCAAAGTTCTGGAAATAGTGATTATTGTTTTTCCCACTCAATTAATCAATGAATCTATCGAGGAGGAAAAATGTCCAATGGAACTTCCTTTCTGAAAAATAAGATTTTTTTTTAAATATCGATATACATACCATGTATATGTAAATCATCTGGTGGTCAATTCAAATAACCTTGTTCCTGTCGGGATAAAACTCTTTATATGTGCATACAAAACTCTGTCATTTTCAATTTCCTTGAAAAAATCATTTCGATCATTCCACCAAATATTGAGAGAAAACTCCAGGAAACCAATAATTGATTTAATTACAGACATGAATCTCAAAGATATCAAAGTATTTAGTAAATGTGTGTAAAGTGAAAGTGACCAGAAGAGGAGTTCTGGGTCTGGATCAAACTGAACCATGGTTCTGTTGGTTTGGATGGTTGGGACTTTTGGACCAATCACAGGAAGTAGAGACGGCATTAAGCAGTAGAAGAAGAAGAGGAAGCAGGTTTGCTGGATCGCTGCCTCTCGGCTCAGGAAACAGCCTCAGACTTTCTCTGATTCTGGAATCGTTCCTGTTTTTATTTAACCAAAGCTAAATGGACCATTTGGGCGAATCAGTGTGTGTCACCTCCAGAGCCTCCAGCTGAGTGTTTGAGATCTCTGTGGGAAAGTGAAGCCAAAAAGGGAAAGCAGAATATCTCTACAGAGACAAACAACCCTTCAACATGTGTCTTTACTCACAGACACACACACACACAGACACACCACACACACACAATGCCCTGCACCTGTGTTGGTTGTCACACTGCTCCCTCTAAGTGCTGAGAGCCCAGCTGTCTGTTTGTAATGCCACCTCTCAAACAGCCACCCGCCCCCCGTCATCCCCCCACAAACCTTTGGCCCGCTCTAATTTCATGTGGGCCCATTAAACAGGACAGTGTGGGGGTGTAGGGGAGAGGGGTCTGATATGTGTGTGGGGGGGGGGGGGGGATACACACACCCAGCAGCTCCCCAAACCTGATCTGGACTCTATACGTAAAGACGTAAGTCCGAATCCTGATTCCTTCGTCCCCCCCCCCCCCACCCTCTGGTGCCCCTACTACCACAAATACCTCGAAAACAGACACCCCTGAGCCAGCTCCCCTGATATCACCCCCCCACACACCCTCCTCCCCCCCTGGCCCAGTCTGTGCACACGTACAGTGCACATAAACACATCATGGGAGCTGGACAAGCTGCAGCCTGGATAAATATTTCTGCAGCAGTTAATTAGGTAGAACTGATCCCACCCCATCGAGGTGGAGTCCCTCTCACACGCCGCCGCCCCCCCCCCCCCCCAACCTTTCCCCTGCTGGACCCCCTCACTGAGGTATATTTAGAGCGGCCTCCACCAGGCTTGCCCCCACACGCCAAACAGCAGATCTCCCTGCACACACACACACACACACACACACACACACACACACACACACACACCACACACACACACACACACACACACACACACACACACACACACAGACACACATTCACTCTCACTCTACCGCTGTCATCTGCAATTAAGGTCATTTAGCTGCTCAGTGTGACAGATCGTTTGGCGCACGGCACACGTCTTCTGAACTGTACACGACGGCGGCGGCGTCAAACCACAAGTTTGTTTACAAACCATAGAATCTCATGTGATCTCGTGGTCCCGTCACGTGGGCTCTCCTTCTCACGGGCACGTTGCTTTTCTCACACTCGTCTTAACCCTTTGTTTTCAGGCACTGAAGTTTCAACCGGAAACTTAATGCCAGATTGGATCGCAACAAACCTAACACTGACAGAACCACCTTCTCTATAACTCTATATATATGAAAGAATTCTTCATTAATGATTTGGCATGTTGTGTATTTTCTCGACTTGTGTACTTACACTACCCGGATTGTTTCCAACAAACTGAGAAACTGAGAAATCCCCACTTTTATTCGAGGTAACGGGAACTGAATATTATTCTGCACAACATGAATAAAACCTAAATACATAACCTCATCAGTGAATTGGTGTTGAAGACAACAACTCCCATGATCCCCTGCTGCTTCACGCTGTCATCAAATAGGTCTTTTGTTATTGTTTTCATTGACAGACCCTCAGCTCGTACGCTGTGTGTTCCAGGAGTTTGTTATGATGATATAATCAAAGTGATGAGTGTTTTTGATGGGACCCCTCTTCCTCTCCAGATGCCGGTGTGTTCCTACTTCCTGAAGGGAATCTGTAACAACAGCGACTGTCCCTACAGTCACGTCTACGTGTCCCGCAAAGCTGAAGTCTGTGAGGACTTTGTCAAAGGCTACTGTCCCGAGGGAGAGAAGGTACAGACACGCATTCATTTCACCTCTCGGCACGAACGGTCTAATATTCATCATTAATACATGAAGTATGTTTTAAATGAAGTAAAACACCTGCTCAGAGACGAGGGGAGTGGAAGTTTGATGTCTCATTCATGAAGACGCAGCTTTAACCTGCGTCGGTCTGAATAGAAACTAATAGATGGGACTGTTTTGTTTCTCTTGAGACGGCGTCGGTTCCTTCACCTCCGTCGGATCGTCCTTCACAGAGTTACTGTCTTTCTGCTGGGGAACGTAAAATCATGTTGTAAAACATGTATACACAGTTCCACTGAAGTTAAACTGAGGCTTAGGTAAACAAGTAGTTCGGTAACCAATAACCCCCCCCCCCCACACACACACACACACACCACCCACTTGTACACAGTGACACACAGGCAGGAACAGCTGCAGGGGGGGTGGTCCATAATGGCATAACTGTGGTGTCTGAGTGACGCATTGAGGGCCTGATGGGTAACGGAGAGCCACCTACAGATGACTGGAGACACACACACACACACACATACAGACACACACTGTCCACATGTCCACCTCACACACACACACTCTCCTCCTCCTCCTCCGTCTTGTCCCCCCCCCTCCCTCTCTCTCTCCTCCTCCTCTCGGCTCGTCTCTGAGCGTCGGGTGTGAAACAGATGCTTTTTCACACTGTCAGACCTCATTTAAATAGTGCATGGGGAAATGAGGATATAGAAAACAAAAGGGATATTAATATTTATTCTATTAGCTGAAGTGCTTAGGTCTGTGATTTTCCCTGTGTGTGTGTGTGTTTGTGTGTGTTTGTGTGTGTTTGTGCGTGTGTGTTTATGGAGCGCTGCACTGTGAGGCTCTGGTGGCTCTATGATGGATAGCAGGCAGTAATTATAGATGGGAAAACTGCTGAGGATGGCACTATGGGCCAGGCAGGCAGACACTTCAGCAGCTCAGGGGTTAAGTCTGCTCCTCGCCTCCATCCTCCTCCTCCTCCTCCTCCTCCCCTCCTCCTCCTCCTCCTCCCCTCCTCCTCTTCCTCCTCTCACCTCCTCCTCCTCCTCCCTCCTCCTCCTCCTCCTCCTCCCCTCCTCTCCTCCTCCTCCTCCTCCTCCTCCTCCTCCTCCTCCTCATCATCCTCCTCCCTCCTCACTCCTCTCCTCCTCCTCCTCCTCCTCCTCCTCGCCTCCTCCTCCTCCTCCTCCTCCTCCTCCTCCTCCTCCTCCTCTTCCTCCATCCTCCCCTCCTCCTCCTCCTCCTCCTCCTCCTCCCCCTCCTCCTCTCCTCCCTCCATCCTCCTCCTCCTCCTCCTCCTCCTCCTCCTCCTCCTCCTCTCCTCTTCCCTCCATCATCATCCTCCTCCTCCTCCTCCTCCTCCTCCTCCTCTCATCCTCCTCCTCATCCTCATCCTCCTCTTCCCTCCATCCTCCTCCTCCTCCTCGCCTCCATCCTCCTCCTCCTCCTCCTCCTCCTCCTCCTCCTCCTCCTCCTCCTCTCTCCTCCTCCCTCCATCCTCCCCTCCTCCTCCTCCTCCTCCTCTTCCCTCCATCATCCTCCTCCACCTCCTCCTCCTCCATCCTCCTCCTCTTCCCTCCATCATCATCATCCTCCTCCTCCTCATCCTCATCATCATCCTCCCTCCATCCTCCTCCTCCTCTTCCCTCCATCATCCCCCTCTTCTTCCTCCTCCTCCTCCTCCTCCATCCTCCTCCACCTCCACCTCCTCCTCCTCCTCCTCCTCCTCCTCCTCCTCCTCCTCCTCCACCTCCCCCTCCTCCTCCCAGGATCTGTTTGTGTTTTTCCTAATTGTCCCGTCTTGATTCTTCTTCCATCCAGAGCCTCAGTTTCTATCAGTTAATAATCAGAAGTCGTCTCCTCTCTGGTTTCTGGTTTCCGACACATTAAGCGGACGGTGGTTCACCCGGCGTCGCTGAGTGTCTGTTGCCAACTTTCCTCTGTGTAGTTTGTGGAAGGTTGGCTATAGTTAACTTTTATTGGCTCTTATTAATGGGCTTCCAGCCGATTCAGCATGTTGGAACTACACGCCCGTGCCAGTTGGTAACGGAGAGGTATCTGATTGGCTGTTTAGTGTAATGAATCTGTGAACTAATCCTTTTTATTGCAGTTTCTCCGTATTCTTCAACTCTGTCTTTTTAAGAGTCAGTGGGAATTTCAATATTCCAGTGCTGATTAAATTATTAAAGACATGTTATCAATTTGTACTTAAAGTGTATGAAGAAACGGCAAATTCCCCGAGTTGTGAGAATAGATGGTGAGTTGTTTCTCTTTGAGTGCACAAGGGAAAAGTGTCCACGTCACGTTAGATGCTAAATGAACAATTCATCAAACGTGACGTCAGCTCAACATGGAAGTGATCAGCAAAGGAGTGGAACCCGTTTTAAACTTTTTGCCCAAACACGATGCACCTGGGTGTCCCTGTGTGTTCTGTCCCTGGAGCTCTCTGCATCAACACGGGGATGAATGGAGAAGCTGTGTTTTTAATGCAGTGCTGATATCGATCTGAAGTCTTCTGACTCCATGAACCCACGTTTCCCTCCTCGTTTACTATTCCTCTCTCTAAAAGTTGCTCTACACGAGTGTTTGGCTTTATAGCCAAGATGTAAATTCATGTAATGCCCCCCCCTCTCCTCCGCTCTTTTTTTTATTTTACTGTCTTTTCCATCTCCCCCCCTCCCCCCCCCTCCGCTCCCTTTCTTTCTTACCTCTCGTGCCACTTGTCTCTCTGTAAATGTGCTGACTCCCGGTGGTTCGGGCCCTGCAGAGAGCTTTCTAATAGGCCCCAGAGATGTCCCAGCATTCCTTAAATCAAGTGGGAAATTGTTAACTTGGTGCGGGATAAAGATGTTCTGTCCACTTTAGCTTTTTCCTCCTATTTCCCATCTCTCTCTGTCTCTCTGTCTCTCTGTCTCTCTGTGTGTCTCTCTTTGCCTTTTTATGAAAATGAGGATGTATGGAGCTGTGGTGAGCGGACGCAGCTTTTACACTCAATTTCCCCCGACACTTTTTTTGTTCCTCAATCTGCTGAAGTGCTTCGGCTTTAACTCCTGTTGTCAGATCGCTCCCGGGCCCCTCGTGGAGGGCGCGGGTTGTTAGGAGTTGTTTTCGTTTTTTCAGCAGAGAGACATGTTATGAATATGTTGAATCATGTATGGAGACAAGTTGCTTGTGAATTTGCGTAACTGTACATCCCATTTGAAATGATGGTCGTTAAAAAATCTGTTATGTTTCACAGAGATATCGGATCTCGAGATCGTCTCAATTACACAAACATTTACTTGAACTTGAAGATCATAGTTACTGTGACTCACTAAACATATTTTTGAATAAAAAAGGCTTTTCTTTCACATTTGGCACCAACGTTCAAATTAAACCTAATTTTCAAATGGACAAAAAACTTTAAATAAATAAAACACCCCCGCTGTAGCTCCACTAACGAAGCGCGGCCTCAAACTGACGATGCCGGGACACTCGCAGGTTGCTGTGCAGTAAAGCAGCTCCTGGCACGGCCTCAGTGTGGGAATCAAATAGCAGTTAATTTGAGTACTGGAAAACAAATCTGTGATTGGCAGTTTACCTGCTAATAGAGAGCAGTCGATATGTTCAACGAGGGTCTCGTGGTCAGCACTTCAATCGCACAAAATGCAAACGGGAGTGATCATGTTCATAATCATTTCAAGTTTAATGAGTTTGTCGCCGCCGTTAAATCACATGTGAGGATTCACTGTATAACAGGATCTGATGGGGTCAGCAAGTGATGTCACCTACCGAATATAAACCCTCGGGCGTCATCCGCAGCAGTGGCAGGTCTGATTTGTTGAGCGAAATGTGTGTCAAACCGCAGCCCTATAAGATGATCCACAGAAACATTTGACAGCGAGCTGATCCCGGGCTGCCCTGGCACCCAGGGGTGCAGGAACACGGGTGAGGGCGGTGAGCCGGGCTCTGATGGCAGCGAGTCAGGGCCGCTGTGCTCCAGGGAGAGTTGACCAAGAGTCCATAGCGTTCCTGGAAAATTGATCTCTAGACGGCACATACACACACACACATACACGCACAAACACACACACACACACACCAATACACTATTTCTAGACCAATCTGCTTCCAAGTCCCACACTCGTCACCCCTCCACACACAGACACACACACACTCCTTGCAGCCTGCACCCCAGAGTGCATATAATTAGCTTTTCTGACAGGTGGGAGGGATCGGATCTCGTGGAGAATGAGGCTTCCAATTTACACCCATATTACACTGTCATACACACTCAGTTGCAAACATGAATGTGAAAGCTGGAGCTCTCATGCACAATGCTCCTCAGAATGACGCTAACCGTGACCCACTTGCTCAACGTGCACTTTAAAGGAGATGCTGGGCGTCTGTTATTCTTGAGAAATTAAAAAAAGAGGTTGCACCTAATCAGGACTCTGGCTCTTTTCCCACCAGGAATCATGTCGGAGAATTCCTGACGTGCGCGGTGAGATCATTGAACCGCAGCTCGAGGCGTTTCATTTCAAACAGATCCTCAAACTTTGTCATGATTAAAGAGCGAGGAAGAGACTGGAATTCATCCAGGTGCATGCAGGGTTACCGACGACTCTGGATTCAAACTGTCGGCCTGAAACTGAACGATTGTTTCTCAGATGACGGACATGTGGTTGGATGGAGCTGCAGAAACCCTCTATGGACGTTGTTTTTGAGCTTCAAAGCTAACGCTCTGTTTGTCTCTCGCCACCAGTGTAAGAAGAAACACACTCTGGTGTGTCCCGACTTCTCAAAGAGCGGCTCCTGCCCTCGAGGACGACGCTGTAAGCTGCAGCACCGTCAACGCGCCAAACAAAGCACCAGCGCCGCCGCACCGCCGAGGAGAGGGCGAACCAAGGATCACACCAAGAGGTTAGAGGAGCCGATTGTTGAGTTCAATCATCGCTGACACAAACCATCATCTTTGTAATGTAGTTGAACTTTGATCCTTGGTAATCGTGTTTTCCGTGTGTCTCCCAGGCCTCGTCTGTCTGTCGTCATGCCCCACACTCTGCAGGCAGCTCCGGTGACGCCCACCAGAGGTCCTCTGGCTCTGCCGTCCTTCATCTCCCTCTCCAGCTCCCCAGAGGAGCCGGACACCCCGGACACCCCGGACACGCTGCCAGACAAGACCTCCCAGGTTAAAGGTAACAAAACCCACAGCGCCTCAGAGTGACCAGCGGCAAAACGCCTCTGTGTGTGGCATGAAACTGACGCTCAAAGATCTGCAACCACGGACCAGGTGATGGTCTGGTGGCACCGTGGAGCACAGCAAGAGGGTTCTGGGTCTCAACCCGACGATTGACCAGGGCCTGTGTCTGGGTTTTCTCCATGTGCTCCGACTACTTCCCACTGTTTCAGTGATTTGAAGACTATAAATTGCCTGTAGGTGCAGATGTGCGTGTGAAAGATTGTTTGTCTCTAACTGCTTTCAGATGTACACTGAGGTCTGGACGTTCTCCTGAAATGTTCTGGAGGTTCTGTATGTCAGAACCCAAACGTCCCAGTCAGAACATTTTCTGTAACCTTTCCTGCAGCCTCCTAGTAAAATGTCTGGAGAATGTCAGAGTCCATGTGAGAACACAGCAGGAAATGTGTGGAACATTCACAACGAGCGAGTGGACGTGTTGATGATAATTATAAAATATTCAGGATGAAGAAGAGGAGCGGTAGAAGCTCCACTCAGGCTCCGCCCCTCGCCTGAATGCTCCCCACATGTTCCTGTTGTTGTGAACGAGTCGGACCTGAACAATCTCTTGCTGCTGCTTCACATGAGAAACACAAACTCTAGAAAGTATCCAGACATTTTTCCGAATAACTTTTTCCGAGGCTAACCCCCACCTCTCTGCTCTGGGATCAGCTCCAGCTGCCGTGCGACCCTCCAAAGATAATAAGTCTGTAATGGATGAATGGATAAAAGCTCTGAGCTGTTCAATTCACACTCGGATGTGTTTTCATCTGTCAGTCCCTGAAACGATGCTCTGTGGGGGAGGTTTTTCTAATCTCAGGATTTCTCATCTACTGATGAGACTGACGCCAAAACGACATAACTTAGACCCAGGTTGTACAAAGATAAAGGAAGTATCTCTGTTTGATGTGCTGTAGAAGTTCAGAGGGGGGGGGGGGGGGTCTACGCTGCAGACAGATACTGATGATGGGAGCGGACCCGCAGACTGAGCGTGATGATGCCCAGGGGAGGAGCGATAATGTTCAGAGCACAGAGGTAATAATATTTAGGTTTTGGGAGCAGCACAGCTGAGCTCTCTGTTGACAGACTTGACAGATAGAGGATTAGGAGAGAGGCTGCCCCCCCCGATCCTCCCCCGATCCTCCCCCGATCCTCCCCCCCCAGGCCGGACCATCCACCTGCCCCTGCTGCATTCACTCACACACAGTGGCGGCCGCCGCGGAGCTCGGTTCCACCACCTGTTTTTAGCATGAAACACGATACTGACAAGTAAAAAGAGAAATTCAGGACAAATTAGAATAAATATTCTTCCTCCAATCATCCCCTTTTGAAAACACATTTAAATTCAATTTGGATCTGCACCAAATCACACACAAGATCTGTTTTTATTTCTTATTAAAATATTGAAAAAAAGACCTCTGATCAGATAAAGTGAAACAAAATCCTTGGATCTTCTTAATTAATTTGCTCCAAAGTTGAAGAAGTTCTTCTTCGGTCCGTATTCCGAGTTTCAGGAGAATCAGTGGAGTAGTTGGAAAAGGGACTCGACCTTTGACCTGTCCTGAGACGTGTGTAACCCTCTAATCTACACAGACACACACACACATCGCCCACAGCTCTATTAACGTTGTTGCAGGAGACGTGTTTGTTTGTCTGTGTGTGTGAATTGTGTGTGGATGGAAGTTTTTGATTTTTGAGCACAGGTTTGAAAAGCGATCAGACGACCCCCCCCCCCCCCCCCCCCCAGTCTGGTTGGTTTGTGCTCTTAAGTATTACTAATGAGGCTCTGGTCCCTCGCTAACACTCGGCACCGCCCAGAGCCTCATTAAAGGTGGAACTCAGCCAAATAAGCTCCTCTTCACTTTGCATAAATTAGCTGTGATGTAATGTATCACTGACTGACACACACACACGCACACACACACACACACACACACACACACACACACACACACACACACACACCCATCCCTGCTCTCTTCCTCATTTACTCATCAGCTGAGATGTCGTCAGTCAGCGTTTCAGCAGAATTCAACACATAGTAGATCAGAGTCAGTCACGCATGAGCACACACACACACACACACACACACACACACACACACACACACACACACACACACACACACACACACACACACACACACACACACACCTCTCTTCTTCTAACCGTTTCTTCTCCTCTTCTCTTCTTGTCGTCCCCCGTCAGAGAAAAAGCTGCAGATCAAACCTCGGCTGTGAGACGAAGACGCCCGATCTCTGAGCTCCAGGTTTGTCCTGATGTCTGTGTCTCTTCCCTCTGAACCGTTTTAACTCAGGGCCGCAGAGTTTTTATCACTTCAGGTTTACGCCACACATCGGTTTGAATGTTTACAACAGGATTTCCACATCAGGTTTTATAAGTCAAAGAAAAAGACAAAAATAAAGTTTGAACTCTTACCGTGTGTTGCGTCACCGACTCTTTTTCACGTGTGAGTGTTTGTGGTGCCGTGTGTTTCTGTCGGTGTGTGTTCCGTCTGGGTGTGAGTCGTCTCGTGTCCGGAGCGTGTGCGTGGGGGGGTGTTCATCACGGAGGTGGAGACGGACGCAGCAGAGGCCGTCACTCTAACGTCCCGGAGACGAGACCCACGAGTCGACAGTGACGTCCTCCTCCCGAGTTCCCCTGAGCACAGATTAAACCCAGCCGACGGTAAAACACTGATCCTGAGGACGAGACAATATATTTGTCTTGTTTTATGTTTCAGGACTGAACAGTGACTTGTTTATTATCAGTCGTTACAACAAGATGGTCTTTATGAATGGAGAGCGCCGGTGTAATGCGTTCTTTAACACTGTTGCATTATGGGTAATGTGGAGCTTTAATACAGAGGAAATAAAGTAATAAGTAGACGGTAAATAAAGATGGACGACATGACGGCTCCCTCCATGTTAGCAGCTGGGACATGGACCAAACTAAAAACTAAACGTTTATGTGAAACAATATTTTTTTCTCAAAGATGGTTTCTGTCATTTTAGTAAACAAAAACTATTTGACTTCCTCAATTTTCACATAAAATCATATGTAACATAGAAATTATATGTAAATGTAAAGTAAGAAAAAAGAAGACAAGAGAAAGTGTATTTAAATCTAGTATTCCACATGGGATTTATTTTCTGTAAATGACCACAGACATAAATCCAGTTACTTTAATTTCCCCCCAAATCATCCTTCAGTGTGTGAAGATTTGAAAACACACTTTACATTATTCTTCTTTCTTGTCCTTGACTCGTCGTGTTCGTGTCTTCATGTAAATGTGGCAGTGACGAACAGAGAGGATGATGGGACGTGTAACTCAGCTCCTGCTCTCAGGCCTCTAATAAAACTATTAATACAGTTTGTGTGTTTAAGAGTGACAGTCTCACATTTACCGTATTAATTTACTGTTTGAACCAAGACGACAAACAAACCACATGAGACTGAGGAGCCGCAGGACTGAATCAACTCTGCTTCACAAGGGAACAGCTTGGGTTGTGACCGAGACGTTTAACGAGAACACAAGTATAGACCATAAAGTCATAGAGGAAACAATCTGTAGTCGACAACTGGACGGGATCTTTTTGTGTAAAAGAAGAACAAACAACTGTCCTTAAATAAAAGAGGAGAGAGGTTTTCAGGGTGTGGGACTCGTGCGTTTGTAAATATGGAATCGCGTCGTGTTTTTACTGAGAAAACCACTTTTCTGACTTCGTTCTCGTACAAAACAGATGAGTCGGTTAACGGCCGTTCAGATCGTCACGTCCGACACGTGAATCCGTTCTGTGCGTTTCGTCAGGATGGATGTTTGTGTGAGTGCGACTGTTAAAGTCCATTCTCCCTGGTGGATTGACAGCAGAGGGCGGAGATGGAGAGCTCGACACGTTTCTCAGAAAAGGCAGAAGACAGGAGGCCATCACTCTTCTCTTCTCACCGCGCTTCCCCCCCTTCCTCCTCCTCCTCCTCACCCACGTAGCTCCTCTCCTGTGCTGAAGACATAAGTGCCTTAGACAGATGTCTGCTGCCGCTTGTCTAAAACCCTCAACGCGAGCTGCTGAGCTCGGCAAACTCTAATTAAGATCAATATTTCAATTTTTAGTAAAAGCGCAGGAGACGGAGGGAGAAGACGGAGGGAGAGAACTCATCTGTCCACGGAGACTCTGGAGACAAAAGGAAAGGTCAACTGTGATTCTTCATCCTGTGAGTTGTAGAGAGCCGAGAAGATTGTGTGGATCAACATCCTCCGTGGAGTCCAGGAGGTTCCTGCTCCTCAGCTTTACTTCATAGTCTCAGTTTTTAATGACTTGGATCTTGTTTTTGTGGAGTTGTTATAACTCAGCGAAATAGATCCTTAGATAAATTAACTTTAAGGTTAAGTTTAAAGTTGTTTCTCTGCCCACAATCCAGTTGGATCATGAGGCTGCACGTAACATAACACACATTGCAAGAGGACATTAGTTTAGCTAAGAACCTTCCCTGCAACAACGTGACTGGTTAAATTGGTCAAATACTAAAAACACTTGTCTAAGAACAAGACCAAAAAAATGATAAAACCATATTGTGCACGCAAAAATCATTTTAATCGTTTAACATCGGAGAATCTGTAACATTAAGATGCTTCGAACTGATTTTGACTTTCCTCAAACGTAACTTTATTTTTGGCCTTTTTTCCAAACCATTTTTCACGTCATTCCCCTACCCTCTCTTTTTCTTGACCTCTAACCCCGTGAAATAAACATTCAATACCCCCACAACACGACTGCTTGGGGTTGACACGGCAGCCAGATGTTTGGTGAGTTTACCACACGTGCCTTTGAGCAGCAGCAGGTTCCTGGTTCCACTACTGGCTGAACCAGTTACTGCATCGTGTCACTGACTCCTTCTCCCTGTTTCCTGTCTGTTCTTCACTCTATCGAATGAATGCAGACATATGCAGGAATTCACTTTTTAATCTCACTCGCATTAAATTAAGATGTTTAACATAATAACTGCACCTGGTCAACGTTTGAAAGTGAGAACAAGGTTCATCTCAACTTGTTGAAGCGTGTCTGCGCTTATTCTCTGCAACGATCGACTCTTACCAACGTGTCAGGTGTTAACAGAACTATTACTTTATTCATCTGGATTAACTGTTCGGTTACAACCGGTCAGATTACCCGACTCCTCTGGGTTCCTTCCTCCACCCTTCTCTGTAACGTGCTGATGGTCGGACAGCAGATGACTGACTGGATCAAGGTGGAAGTCGTGTGTTGAAGTGTTGTTTTTCAGCTCGGTTCAGAACCAGGTTTCACCCACGTGGGCTCAGTCCAGCAGGAGAAAACCTCCAGGTAATAACACCATCTCTTTATCAACATGTGGAAAACAGGTGAGAAGATATTGTTTTATAATCATCTTTAGGTTCTGATGAAGTTCTCTCCTCCTCCAACTCCTCATTATGGAAGTAGAACCTCTCTGTTGAGTCTCTGCTTCTGTTCTGACCCGGACCCTAAACACGTGACGTTAATTAGAGTTGATGACTGAACTAAATGTTGGTGGAAACTTGTCATGTGGGTCCACACAGGTTCCACTGAGTCTTCAGGCCCTGACGTCTTCAGCTTCTACACTTTCACTGCTCTCAGATTTCAGCTTTTACTTTGGTGAGTAAAGTTTATCGCATTAATCAGGAAGCGGTGATGAAACCTCCAGTTTCTCCTCCTTCCTCCTTCCGGCTTCACTGTCGTCTCGTCTCCTGCGTCTCAAACCAACGACCTCTCATCACCCCGGTGAACAAACGTGATTTCTATAAGCGATTCCTCCAACATGTGGTGAAACGCCTGATTACTAAAGTAAGCCTCCCTCTTACTCTCACCGCCGTGCGCGTGCATGCGTCCCACATCTCTGCACAATTAAAGCTGATTCCTCCACAGCGGCATTAGAGACTTAACCACACTGACAAAGAAACCCTCCTCCGGGCCTCAGATAACCCTGAGCCACCTCCTGGAGCCGGCCCTTTCTTACCCTGGATGCTGGCTAGCTTGGCTCAGAGCTCGCCGTCGATCCTCCACCTTGCTGATGTCCGTTTTGCTTAAATCGGTAGAACTGCACTTGCAGCGAAGTCCCGATATGCAAAGGCACAATGAAAACCCTGACATCAAATATTTCTGTCTCAAGCCCTCGGCCGCAGACGCTCCCCTTCCCCTGACAATGAATGGACCACAGCAGATCTTCTTAAAGGTGCCATTTCAATGCAGACTGCTTAGCTCGGCCACTTCCTGCTTATTGGATGGAAAAACCCCTCTTCTAATGACTTAGCGTACCTAAACTTAAAATACCGTGATATGATTCCCATCCCTTCATCTGCTTCTCTTCCTTTCATCCTGCCCAGCGGATTTGAGGGATGGAGGGATGTATGGGGGGCAGGGGGGGGGGGGGGGGGGGGGGCACGTGTCTCATGGCCAGTTCAGACTGGAAGTTGAGCTCAGCACTTGTGCTGGTTTCCCTGTTCACATCTGATTTCAAGTTAAACTCCGTTGCCACCTGTTTTCCCCCCGCAGGCACTTTCTGTTTCCGCAGAAGCATCAGTCTCTGGGTGGATGGGACTCTGGGGGGGGGGGTCAGGTGCAGCGGGGTCCCGGTCCCGGATCTGCTCCCCTGGTCGGACACTTATCACCGCTGTTCTATCGACCCCCTGCTCTCCCCCCCCGCTCCGGTTCCCGTCCGGCCCCTGAAAGCCTCTCACCCCCGGATCCAGCCGCAGCCGCGTCAGGCCTCAGCGCGTGCGGCCCGCAGACGCACGCGACGCGGCTTAATTACCCGTCGATCCGCGGGAGGATGAGTCTGGATCCAATTAGTGGTTAATTGCGAATGAAAACCCTGAAGACCACCGCCGGGCCCGTCCAATCACACTTAGCCCCGCGCGCTGCCACCGCGCGTGCGGCCTCCGAGCTGCTCGCGGAAATGCGGATTGATTTTTAGGCGGAGGAGGCGCGTGGCTTCCGATCGATCGGTGATTGATAGGTTTGGTCTGTGGCTTCCTCCGAGTCCGCTGGATACAATAAGCTCTTTTTAATAAAGCCAATATATAAACAGATTTTAAAAGAGTTTATTTAAGAGTCACCAGCCGGACCTTTCGGTTCATAGACACTTTACTTCTGTTTTCATTACTGTTCAAACTTCTTCTTTCTAATGGTAATAAATACCTTCACCAGGGTTTATCCTTTATGATATTATATGACATTATATTATATTATATTATATTATCTTTGCTCTTTTGCTCGTGCAGTTGTTCTTTGAACTCTGAACTCTCCTGCCTCTCCAGTTCGGTTTTCCTGGGATCCGGTGGCACGTGCACTATGACGCACGCGGTCTCCAAACAGGACCAGTCAATTTAATCCTGATTAAAATTGAACATCACTGTTTATTATTTGTTCAGGGGTCAGAGGTGAACA
>CM031683.1:26282895-26345470 GCA_006182925.3 Reinhardtius hippoglossoides | reverse complement strand
CCCGGTGCAGTAGCATCTGCTCGGTCACTAGAGGGGGGGATCTGCTGCACCTGTCTCTCCGCTGCTGCAGCTCCGCGCACTTCGGCCCCGCTCGGCTCGGCTCGGCTCGGCTCCACACTGGAGGCTTCTCTCTATAGGAGGATGCGAGTGCGCCGCTGCGACCTCCTCCCATTGGCCCGTCACACCTCCGTGTGGGCGGGCCGGCGGAGTGGGGGCCACGCCGTCTTTATAAGTGCAGATTGCCGTCCAGCGCCTCAGTGACACTACGTGGTTGCACCGCGAGGTTCTCAGAAGCCAAGTGAAGGTCGTTAGAGAGAAAAGCATCTGGAATTTATCCCCCCCACACACATAGTCAACACGTCAGGTCAGCAGCGCGCCCCGGTGAGGGGGGACAGCACCGTGGGGATCGAACCTGTGAGCAGACGCTGCTTGAATTGAATCTCTGGACTGGACCCAGCAGCGGGAGGAGCGGACTCTCCCGAACTGTTCTGCAGCTGAAGATCCGGCTGTGATCCGAGTGAACTCTGAAAACTTCTGCACGCGCCATTCCGTTTGGGATTCCAGGAACTTTTGGCACACTTTTACGCGCGCCTGCACTGCGCCCTGTGGCCGCCGCACGCCGTCTGATGAGCCTGTGGGAGAAAGTTTCCCTCCGGGCCAGGCTGCACTGACTCTGCCCGGGACTTCACCGAAAGTTGTGAACAACAGGAGCCGGAGGAGGATGCTTGGAGAACACTGGTGACGCACCGAGCGGAGGAGACGAGGTCTCGTGGCGCAACGTGCACCGAGCAGACGCGGGGACAGTAAATCACTTGGAGGCAAGTGGGCTGCAGAGGTGACGCGAGGACAAGACAGGTTGGTGTCTCCAAGTTCCCCGGACTCGAGTTTCAGCCGCCCCGGGGGCTCCTGGTATTAAAGCGTGCATCTGACCTGGGATAAGTTGTCAACAAGCGCGGCGAGCGGAGGCAGACTGGCAGGTGTGCAAGTTCATTTACATGCATACGTATATTCACGCCACTATATATAGAAGTTGTCTTAGGGACGAGCAGCCATAATAAGTTTCTCCACCCACCCGCCGGCCCTGCAGCAGCCCCGCGCACCGGGCGTGTGCGTGTGTCTATATATACACCTCGCAGGCTGTGGTTCCTCCTCGCAATCTGTATCCGGGGGGGCCGTCTGCCGTCGGTTTGGCTGTGAGTCGGGCAGGAGTCGTCGCATGGACTGACATGGCCACGGACCTCGCCATGAGCGCAGAGCTGCCCAACAGCCCTCTGGCCATCGAGTACGTCAACGACTTTGACTTGATGAAGTTCGAGGTGAAGAAGGAGCCGCCGGAGGCCGACCGCTACTGCCACCGCCTCCCGTCCGGCTCCCTCTCCTCCACCCCGATCAGCACCCCCTGCTCCTCCGTGCCTTCCTCGCCCAGCTTCTGCGCCCCGAGCCCCGGCGCGCAGCCCAACCAGAGCCTCGCCAGCGGGGTGAACAGCAGCGGCAGCAGCAACAACAGCGGCAGCAACAACAATCACAGCAACGCGGGCAAGCCTCAGCTGGAGGACCTGTACTGGATCCCCAGCTACCAGCACCACATCAACCCCGAGGCGCTCAACCTGACCCCGGAGGACGCGGTGGAGGCCCTCATCGGCAACGCGCACCACCATCACCACCACCACCAGGCCTACGAGGGCTTCCGCGGGCAGCAGTACGTCGGGGAGGACCTGTCCACGGCCTCGACGGCCCACCACCACCAGGGCCACCACCACCACCACCACCACCACGGCCACCACGCCCGCCTGGAGGACCGCTTCTCCGACGACCAGCTGGTGAGCATGACGGTGCGGGAGCTGAACCGGCAGCTGCGGGGCTTCAGCAAGGAGGAGGTGATCCGCCTGAAGCAGAAGAGGCGCACCCTGAAGAACCGGGGCTACGCGCAGTCCTGCCGCTTCAAGCGCGTCCAGCAGCGGCACATGCTGGAGACGGAGAAGTGCACCCTGCAGAGCCAGGTGGAGCAGCTGAAGCAGGACGTGGCGCGCCTGGCCAAGGAGCGGGACCTTTACAAGGAGAAGTACGAGAAGCTGGCCACCCGGACCTACAACACCGGCGGGCCCGCGAGCACGAGAGACCCGTCCGGGAAGCAGGGCAGCACCGACTTCTTCATGTAGAGACTGCAGCACAGACTCTCAACCCCCCCCCCCCCCCTTCCCCTTCCCCACACCTCAAACACCCTTATGACATTAACTGCGTTTGTATTTTTGTTTACAGTTTCTCCCTCAGACACATCTGGACGCACGAGCGGCGGGTGCGCACAAAATAATCCTTGTGCGCATTTTGAGTCTTAACGATAGTTTGTGGTTTTGTGTGGTGATGTGGACACACGGGATCCCGGTCCTGCAGCGGGACGGGATCCCGGTCCTGCAGCGGGACGGGATCCCGGTCCTGCAGCGGGACGGTCTCCCGGTCCTGCAGCGGGACGGTCTCCCGGTCCTGCAGCGGGACGGTCTCCCTCCCTCCAGAGAGAGAGAGAGACGCTTTTGTCTTAACGCTGGAGGAGGAACGTGTTTTTGTACTGAAGCAGGAGAAGCGACACGCCGCCTCCAGCAGACTGTGCGTGCGAGGCGCGCCGGGACTTTTCAATATTGCAAGTCTATAGTTTCCCATTTGCAACCCTGCATGCAGGACATGTATGGTAACCCTCCAGCCACCTCCCACAGCCCCTCCACATGTATGGAACGCATGGCCTCATGGTTCTCTCCTCCTCCTCTTCCTCCCCCTCTCCCTCCTCCTCCTCCTCTGCCATTAGTAAGGCCTGGGTATGCAAGAAGCCACCAGAAATATTTCCTCGATTAAAGAAGAATAAAAAATAAAAACCCCACACAACCCTGAGAGGTGCAAGGACGTGAAAAACAATGTGCTACTGCTGAGAACTGGATGCGTCTCTAATGCTGTTTTCAATCAACTTTTTCTATTGTTTTAAAAAAGAAAAAGAGAGAAAATCGACAAAAAGAGATTCAACTGAGCCAGATTTTAGATTCTGTATTTATTTCCACCTGTACATAACGTGTAGAGAAGAGCAGTGAACTCTGTTATTTTAACCTTCTCTCTTTTTAAACGACGACTGCTTTTGTTGCTTGGATTCTTCGACATGTCTTAAATACAAAAATGTTTGTATGTTACAGCATGCAAATCTATGGTCTGTGGTCTCCTCCTGCTCCCGCTCCTCCTGCTGAACATGTGTAATGTCAAAGGCAAACCTATACTGCACTAAGAAGAGATGGAACCTTTTGTTTTCTACTCTCATAGGAACCTTCTGATGTGTCACTGCAGAGTCTGAATAACCTGGATGTGAATTGGATGAGGTGAACATCTCGTTTATTAGATGGACACGAACTGCATTCGCTGCTAAAACTCTATGCACCAACCTGATGATTTGAAAAAAAGACTTAGTTTGTTTGTTGGTTTTGTTTTTTTTACTTTTTAATGTATTTGTAGAGGAACGTGTTCCGGGGCCTGCGGGTTTCATCCCGCAGCTCCGGGTCTTAACTCGGAAGATGCTGTGTCCTGATGCCGGGCGGTGGGTGCGCGGTGGTTCGGGTCTGTGCACGCGGAGGGAGCCTCCCCGGGTCCGGGTGCTGCTCCGCTGCCCAGATGTTTGTGCAATATTGTGCAGATGTGCGCGGGGCTCGCTCCACCTGTTGGAGGCTGAAGAGAGAAATCAAATTTTAAAAAAACGAAATGCACAGAAAAACCACCAATAAATTCGATGTAATTATTAATCGCAGCCTAAAAATATCTGAACTTTGTCATCAAAATTTTTAAACGCAGCCAATTTCGAAATAATCTTCAAAAAACAAATCTACAAATTCCGTCTTGTAACTTTTGTTTATTTTAAATTTTGTTGGGGTTCGAATTGTAAATTTTTTCCTGAAACCTCCTGAAAAGATTTTTTTGATTTAAACTCGACTGCGCGAAACGAACGGACCCGAACGTGGAGATGGAAGTTCTGCTCAGTGCTGTTACTGTATATCTGTACATATGATTTCTATATTTATTCAATGAACGTGTCCTAAACGTGTCGACAAGTGAAAAACCTACAAAGTGGAACGTTGTTGAGAATCTTGTTTTCATAATGTTTAATAAAAAGTTCTGTCCCAAATCTGTCGGACTGCTGCTGCGTCATTGTCGCACGGGTCGGATTCTGGAAATCAAAGGAGCAGCGGAGACTTCCTGCTTATGAATTATTAAAGATCGGACTCGGTCACACATTTCAGTTTATTTTAATCCAAAGATGAATATCAAAAAATACACATGAAATAAATCGAATCAAATAAAAGAGCTCGTTAAATATCCCACAATTATTCATAACCGAGTATTGTCGGAGAGATGTCTGTAAAAGAAAGGTTCAAATATTTTTTAAGGATTTATAAAAAAAATAACAGAAGTCTGTTTATTAAGGTTTTAAATTATCGAAAAGGTGCCAAATAAATTTGAGAGATGAGAAAAGACAAGATAATAAATGTAAAGACAGTCGAGATGAAAATATTGAACGTAATAAAGATGTCATTATTATTGTAATTATTATTTTTTATTATTAATCTATTTAAAAGGCCCGTATTTAAAACCAAGAGGCCCGTTTGGCTCCGTGCGTGCAACCGCACAAATATTACAAAAATAACGTGAATAATTTCAGCGTTAATTAATTACTGATTTCCTTCATTTCATTTTCCTCTGTCGAGTTTTGATTCTGTTATGATTCTGTTATGAATTCTGTGTTTTGGTGCTCAGCGGTTCAGAGGTGCAGCTCCAGGTATTCAGCGGCTCCGTGTGTCCGCTGAGGCCGCCGAGCAGAGCTCCGTGTCCGGGGAGAAGCTTCTCGGATCTCCGGGGGAAATGGTGCAGATTTTATTTTTTTACCAGATGTTTGTTCCCGGGAGAGAAGCAGCAGCAGCGGGCACGTGCAGCCGAGTTCAGCGGCCTCTGAGCGGCTGCAGGGAGGGATGGATGGAGGGAGGGATGGAGGGATGGAGGGATGGATGGAGGGAAGCATGGATGGAGGGATGGAGGGATGGATGGAAGGATGGATGGAGGGATGGAGGGATGGATGGAGGGATGGATGGAGATAACTCTTTTCGCCAACGCACAAGGTAGATGATCACATCTCTCCTTCTCTCACTCCATGTTTCGAGTGTGTGCACGAGGCAGCTTTGCATGATACCCTCGGTGTCCACTGTGTGCGCGCGCTCGTGCACGCGCCCTAAGCTGCACTAAGTGCCCTCTACCTCCCTCTCTCTCTCTCTCTCTCTCTCTCTCTCCCTCCCCCCCCCCCCTCTCCCCCCCTCTCAGGGTGGAGGCAGCGCGGGTTGAGACAGATGCCACCCCGCGTTGGTGCTGATGTGACACCGCCGTCAGGTCCGGTGGGTGGCGGCTCACCTCAAACTCACTGTGTGTGTGTGTGTGTGTGTGTGTGTGTGGTGTGTGTGTGTGTGTGTGTGTGTGTGTGTGTGTGTGTGTGTGTGTGCGTGCAGATGATCATGTCTGCACGAGTGTATCTGTGTTTAATCAGATGTATTTTACACAAACAGTTGAACTGAGCTGTGACACTTGATGATTTCAAACCTGAGAACTGGTCAATGTGACAGTTTCCTGTTTCCTGTTTGTGCAGCAGCGTCAGAGATGGTTTCATCTTAAAGTCAGATTTAAAGCTTCCATCTTTATTCTCAGCTTCTCTGCAACACGTCAGAGTCTCGTAAAATAAAAACATTAAACCTATTCAAACAGATTTTCATCTCTCCTCTACATGATATCACAGACGTGTGCGTCCTCGTACACAACCAGCAGGTCATAGATCCTTTACGCAGCTCAGTGCTCATATATATAATTTTTGTAAATCTGTAAGACACAGACTTTTAGAGTTTAAAACCCTCTGCTATCAATTTATCCAACCCATCTTTCTTATCTCTCTTCACTGTGTCACAAACTAATTAAACTAAGTGATCAAATCTTTTTAAGGCAAGAAAAACACAGTTTTCACCTCAGTTTAATTTTTATTTCCTCTTTATATCTCTCTCCTCCTCCTCCTCCTCCTCCTCCTCCTCCTCCTCCCTCTCTCCGTCCTTTCTGCCTCTCCATCCCTCTCCTCCTCTTCCTGTTTTTGCTGACTCAGAGGAAACATTGAGCTGTGTGACAGCCATCATCACAGTGTGTGTGTGTGTGTGTTTGCGTACAGCACACACACACAGATCATGGTGGTATGCAGTGTGTGTGTGTGAGATCACCATGACTACACTCTTGGTCTTTTCTCCATAAATCAGAGCAGCATCCGTCCGACCTGCGTCTGAGAAGCAGAACGAGTGAAGCAGCGAGAGCGACGGAGAGAAGAGACCCGGAGGGAGGAAGAGAGGGATGGAGGGAGGAGGAGGAGGAGGAGGAGGAGGAGGAGGAGGAGGAGGAGAGAGGTGCAGTGTGTCTCTGGCGTCTGGAGCTGCTGCTGCTGCTGAGATTCAACACAGTCAGCGTCTCTTCGGCTCAGCTTACCTACAGTACACACAACACACACACACACACACACACACACACACACACACACACACACACACACAGCGTCCAGACAAACAGTGGGAGCTGCTGATAGATCCACATCCTTTTAATAAGACTGATAACGACCTCGGCCTCTTCCTCCTTCACCTGTTGTTGTGTTTGCTCTTGTCAGAGCCCCGGGGCCCTTCAGACCCTCCAGGGACACCCCACCCCCCCCCCCCCCCCCCCCCCCCCCCCCCCCCCCCCCCCCCCCCCCCCCCCCCCCCCCCCCCAAACACAAAAACCCAGGTTCACTCTGCAATAATGGAGAGAATTTACAGCACAGAGGTGCAACACCGCCTCAGTGACTGAGTTTGTGGCTTTATGTGAAAATGTAGTTTTGAGATTCTAGTTTAGATTATTAATATGAAGCTTGTCTCCTAACGAAGTGGAGTTTAAACATCTGGACGTCTCTGTGTGGTTTGTCCCTGATGCTCAGACGAGTGGAAAGAGTGACGCCTGCAAATCACAACTTTATTCTCGTGTATAACGATTCAATCTTTACGGAAGATGCAGCGACTGCAGCGACATCCTGGTTTCAGGGGTTAAAGGATCAAATCAGATTTACTTTACAATAAGAGTTATCAGTCGTGTGTTATTCCTCAGGTTCACTCAGACTGTGAAGAAAAACTTTAACTGTAAAAACAGGATAATCAACATGTTTTTCCTTTCACATATCATTATGAAATAAACGTTTGATTGCTCAATGTAATGGCAAAAAAACTTACGACACCATTTCACAATTCTCATCTCTTTTTTTGCCACTGAGCAAAAAAACGTTCAATGAAAAATGAAGCCTTGATTTCCAGCTCTGAGGAAGTGTGTTTATCTCACTTGGTTTCTCACTGGGAACCAGTGGTTTTCTGGTAACTGGAAACGTCACTGGGCAAATTAAAAGAGCTCCGTTATAGCTCTATTCACTGTCTGTGTGTGTGTGTGTGTGTGTGTGTGTGTGTGTGTGTGTGTGTGTGTGTGTGTGTGTGTGTGTGTGTGTGTGTGTGTGTGTGTGTGTGTGTGTGTGTGTGTGTGTGTGTGTGTGTGTGTGTCTGCTATCAGGTTGTGCATACGATTAGTGAAGTGAGCTCAGTCCTGGTACACACATACAACACAATGTAATTTGCAGCACGACAGACACAGACACACACACACACACACACACACACACACACACACACACACACACACACACACACACAGTCACCAAAGAGAACGACGAGGGAAACGAACCAACAGCCGCTGCACTTGACGGTGAAACTATGAAAGATTTCCGCCCTTTTCTACTTCAGATCAAAACCTGTCCACTGATAATCACAACCAGCCTGAGATCAGAGTTTCTTGTTTCCCCACACGTCTACATGAGTGGGATTAATCACATGACTTCTATGTTCCATCCTCTCATTGTTCTGTCTGAGCTTCTGTTGACTGTAAATCCAGGTGTAATGTTCTGCAGCAGAAACAGAAAGAAATGAACGTGTTTATCTATAAAACCTGGTCGGTGTATCAGTGATGTCGTCCCCGCTGCCACTCTTTTCATTTAGCACCAGCACACTCCGTACAGGAAGCGTGTTCTCATGACCGGCCCCCAGGGGCCAGGTTCAGCTTTAAAATGTTGTCACCCTGCACAAAATGTAATCGACATTTTTGATAAATCACCTGCGCGCTGTTAATGCTCACAGGGTGTTTATAATTATTACTCCTGATCTGGTGATTGAGTTAGTGACCCGGGGCCAGGGGCCCCTGCCGAGCTGGAGGGACCCCCACAGAGCGGCAGGGACCGGAAAGCAATTTGGCTCCGGTGTAAGTGCCGCACAGCCGCTGCGACCCCTGGATATGTGTGTGCCTCCACCGGCTCCGCGCCGTCACACACACACACACACACACACACACACACACACACACACACACACACACACACACACACACACACACACACACACACACACACACACACACACACACACACACACACACACTGACACGCTGCATGCTGAGTAGACAAATTCAAACATGCTATCACAGGAGAAAATATGCCCGAACAGCAAATCCAACCTTGTCCTGTGCTTTGAAAATACAGTGATAAACAAACTGGCAAACAAACAAACAAATAAATGAGAGCGGAGAGATGATGTGCTGAGGTGTGTGTGTGTGTGTGTGTGTGTGTGTGTGTGTGTGTGTGTGTGTGTGTGTGTGTGTGTGTGTGTGTGTGTGTGTGTGTGTGTGTGTGTGTGTGTGTGTGTGACGGACAGAAACAGGCTACATTTAACCAGGAAGTGGAAAATAAAGGCTTTTTGAAATGTGCCATAAAGAGAAAATTACCTCCACGTATTCTCCTTTAAAGCGTTAAAGCAGAATAACTGTTATCACACTAATTTGCGATATTGCAAATAACTGTGCGACTGTTCTATATATTTACTGTGCTGCAGTTTTGTACTTTTGCAGCAGTTTGTGTTCATTATTTGTTTCCAGTAATTCTCTTACAGTAAAATGTCCCCGGTGTTGTTTTGTTCCCTGTCGACGGCGTCACGAGGCGATTCACTGAGTCGACCTTTTAACGAGGGGTCGAGTTCCTGCTGAATCCCCCAAACACCACTATCACTTCCCTGCATGTTCCACTTCCTCATCCCCGTGTGTGTGTGTGTGTGTGTGTGTGTGTGTGTGGGGGGGGGGGGGTGATTCAGCACTTCTGTCTCATTCCTCATTCTCAAACTTCATTCACTTCTTTGTGTCACTGGCCTTTTTTCTCTTTTCATAATAGTCGTCTGTTTGTGTGGCTGTGGTTTGTGGTCACAGCGATTACTCACAAACACACACACACACACATGCATACTGTACTGTACTGTACAAACACACACACACACACACACACACACACTGTTGACCAGAGGAGCTCGTGCTGTAATGCAGTGGTGAGGACTGTCCTCAGTGGCAGTGGAGGGTCAATCGGCAATCAATTATTCCACTCAGCCTGGCCTGCAGCCACACCACAGACTCACTTCCTGCAGCGCACACACACACATGCATACTGTACTGTACTGTACAACACACACACACACACCACACACACACACACCAGCAGAAACACTCACATTCCTTTAGTCTTTTCTGTTCGTACACAAACCCCCCAGAAAACAGCTTTTCTGTTTCTCCCTTTGTTGATTCATCTTCGTTTGTCAGCAGGATGAAGACACGTTTGCAGATTCTCATGAAACTCGGTGGAACGATGTGTTTGTGAGTCTGGAAAGAACTCGTTCAGGTTATGTTCAGATTTTCACTTTATTTAACACGTGAAATAGGAAGTATTTTTTGATATTTTCATGTTTTAAAATGTTTTTTAAATGTGGAAATAAACTTGTTTGCTGCAGTTTGTTTCTGCTCTTTTTCCATATTTTACCATCACAACTCACACACAATCTAAACACCGTGAACAGATGTATCAGTTTGTTAAAACGCCGGCAAATATAAACCTGTCCGTCTTTATCTGGTAACGATAAGAAGGAGTAGAGAGAGAGAGACTGGGACGTTTCCTCTCCTCTTGTCTCTCACCCTGTCCACGCCACTACACCGCAATGCATGATGGTACACAGTATGTTGTTGCGTTAGTGACATTTGGTCGTGCACCACTTTTCCGGATGCTCTGTCGGATGTTAACGAATCCCCAACCACTGGCAGAGTCTGAGTCTGACTCGGGCCCGAGGCCTCGGCCCCTCAGAGGGGAAACTTTCAGACACTTGCTCAGATCGACCTCCATCGTTTACACTGCGTGAGCCTCGAACACGTCTCCTGAACTGTGTCCGTCCCTCCGCGTCCTGAGGGCGGATCAGTGTTTGCTCGGTGACAGCGAGGTGCCAGGGCCGCGGCGCCCGGCTGTCGTGCACCCTGTCACCCTCTGCGCCCGCAAAGTGCCGCGCGGGGACTCCCGGTGGCAAAGATGGTGCAGCAGCAGAGTGGAAGTGACTGAGGCGTCACTGAGCCTGACACACACACTGAGGACCTGAACCCACAGGCAGACACACACTGTCCGGACTGATGCTCATCTAAAAGGTGCCCCCCCCCCCCCCCCCCGCAGGACAGGCTGACAGCGCGTGAGTGTGTAATGTCTCTTAACTGGGTTGTGTCATGTTTGTCGAGCAGGAGGACGATGCAGTCAGGAGACAACAGAGAGACTCGGAGGACGGAAACAAGAGAGGGGACGACTCCCGCGCAGGAAGTCTGCAGGTGGAGCTCTTTCAGAATAAAACCTGACCCTGTCTCATGCTGCATCTTCAGGTCGAACACAACCAGACACAGGAAGCTTTAGTTGATCTGCACCTTCAACCAAGAGCTGATGATTTCACTTTGTTTGTTTGTTTGTCAGCTGAATTATGGAAAAACTACCAAATGAATTTCCATGAAACGTAGTGGAAGGATGGGAAAGAAAGAACTGCTGCAGCTGATTCATGGATCTTTGTGTCTGATCCCTTGACTGGTTTCCTGTTGGTGCAGCTTGGTCCGATGCAGGAGGCTGTGGGGCCTTGGCGGCGGATGGAGCTCCACTGAGTGACGTCCTAGATGTTTGAGAAGTTTCTTGTATACCTGCCAAAAGTTTTTCTCAATTAAACTCAGAATAAGAATATCAGACAGCGAGTAAGCGTCTAAAGTCAGAGAGTGTCGAGGAAACAGAAAGCGACGGCACGACGGCGTCTTTCTTCTGCGATGTAACTTAAACTGGGGTACACTCAAAGCTGCCGCCTTATAAAAGCATGTCCTCATTTAGCCCGTTTAATACCGAGCACGAGGAGTCGCGCTGCGGGAAGAGAAATAAACAGAATGAAGAAGTGTTTGTGGTGAAGGAGCGCCGACTCAGCGCGGCGTGCTGTACGTGAGGAGAGCTGGAGCTGTCGTGGCGTCCTCCCGCTCTGTGAGCCGTCACAGAGGAAGACGAGGAGGAGCGGAACAGATAGGAACGAAAGGGAGTCGGGGAAAGAGAAGGAGCTACTTGTCTGACATGTTGCCTTTTCATTTAGAGGGTTCTTTTTGTGGTGAGGGACGTTGGCAGTTTGGGGCCAGATGCTCAAACTGCCGCTGCCGCTGCCGCTGCTGCTGCTGGCTGCCGCTGCTCGGTTGTTGTGGCTGTTAAAGTATTATTGTTCTGTTGAGAGTCTGTTTCTGATGAAGGTTCTCGTCCATTCTTTTCTTCGTCTCGGGTCAAAGTCAAGTTCAAGTCTTTCCCTTTCTGTTTTAAAGTTTAAAAACCTTCTCCTGCCGTCGGACGAGAGCCGAGTCTGTAACTTCCAACATTCACACGACGACAAGGAAGCAACAGAGGAGTCTGAACTCTTCTCTCCACCTCACTTCTGTAACTCGTCATCATTATTATTATATAATATTATGTCATTATTATTATATGGTCAATGTCGCCATTTAAAACCATTATAAACACCTTTCAGTTGTGTGATTGGACGTCAAGTCTTAAAAACGTCTTTCTATATCACTTATTTGAGACCTTTCCTGTAGTTGGTGTTTGTGAAGCAGCAGCAGCAGGTTGTCGGGTCCGACTCGTTCCAACAGGAACATGTGGTAACATCCAGGTGAGGGGCGGAGCCTGTAGAGCAGCAGGGGCGGAGCCTGTAGAGCAGCAGGAGGCCGGACATGACGTATAAACTCTGCTGTGGAAACATCAGTGTTGTTGTTTACAGCTCGTCCACACCGGCGTCGGCCCTCAGCACCAGAAGATCTGGAACCTCCTCGTGTTTCCAAGTGGACGTCTTCGTCTTCTACGTGTACGGCTCCTCTTCTTCACTCCACCACCTGTACTTCTCATCAGTGTGTGAACATGTTGACACTCTCACGCGATCCCCCCCCCCCCCCTCGGTCAGATAGGCCCTCATGAAT
Source organism: Reinhardtius hippoglossoides (assembly GCA_006182925.3). NCBI lineage: Eukaryota > Metazoa > Chordata > Actinopteri > Pleuronectiformes > Pleuronectidae > Reinhardtius > Reinhardtius hippoglossoides. The sequence continues at coordinate 26,333,029 of CM031683.1, read as the reverse complement.
AATTCATCCCCCACAGTCCACTCACCTGCTCCTGTTTACAGGGATTAAACTTGCATGAGCTTTATTAAGATTTAAGGACAGACGACAAAAAACATTGTCCTCTGAACTGAACACAAACACAAACACAAACACAAACACAAACACAAACACAAACACACAGCCTTTGTGTTGTGAGTGTTTAACGAAGACTTCAGTTCTGGGACGGGACAGAAGTCTGCACGTTAACTCAAATATGTATTTCTGACCCCGTGAACCCAAACTATCAAATGTCTATAAACCTACAAACCTTAGATCCACGTGTTTTAAGACATGAAGTGTGAAACTGTTTAATTAGAAGGTGGCAGATACAGATGTTTGGGGCCAATACGGATAAAAGGTGGTAAAACATTTCTAATATTTATAAATCAACTGATCTGTGGCCTATATATTAAAATAAATAGTTCCTAAGATGTCGTTATCAAACATTTAGGACAGAAATGTAATTGTGGTTTAATATTTGACTCTTTAACCATAAAATTCATTACAAATAACTATAAATAAATGGAAAACACAAATACAACCAAATATCTAGAACTTGAATTAAGACAGTAACATCATTTTAATATAAAATATAAATATCTTTTCTGCATCCTTCACAGATGTGTGTGTGTGTGTCACTCTCATGTTACCACAATGTGCCTAAAAGACGTGACTCCGTCCCTCACATCTGGATTCTGTTGACCTCAGAGCAGAACCGTCCTGTGGCGCCGAGCTGAAGCTGAAAGTCTCTCGCTGGTGAAGCGTCTCCGTCCTCTGAAAGACGGAGCCGTGCTGTGTCTGGTTCAAACCTCTGGATCTGTGTCCGCAGACGAGGGGAAGGGGAGATTCATCAAACCTGTCAGGAGGGGCCCGGCTGGGAATCCCCCCCGGAGAGGAAGCTCACCCGGGTCCTGATGAGACAGATTCATCTTCCACTTCCTGTCAGACCACCGAGCGTCCACGGTCACGTGAGGAGAGCGAGGGATGAGTGACAGCTCAGTGGGAATGAGGACCAGAGGTCAGAGGTCAGGACAGACACAGACAGAACCACAGACAGGTAGTTGACCTGAAGTCGTTCACTGACGCTGGTTCATCTGAGGACAGAAACAAACAGAAACAGTAAACACACACACACACACACCACACACTCACACACTCACACACACTCACACACTCACGCGCACACACACATACACCTACAAAGCTACACACATTTGCAGAAACTTCTCAGAGCTTTTTGAGACGAGTCTGAAGACAAAAGTGTGTTTGTGTGTCTGTGTGTGTGTGTTTGTGTGTGTCCCCCTCACACTCTGGTGGGTTAATAATCAGTCACTGGGGCTCAGATGGGATGTTTCTGCACGGCTCTGATACTGCATGTCATAAGACCAGTGATGATTAAATATTCATGAAGTGTGTGTGTGTGTGTGTGTGTGTGTGTGTGTGTGTGTGTGTGTGTGTGTGTGTGTGTGTGTGTGTGTGTGTGTGTGTGTTGGATGGGGTGGATGTGATGTGACAAGGGTGTCTGTGTTCTCAGTGGGAGGTCAACTTCAGGAGGAGAGAGAGAGGAAAGGTGCTGAGTTACCAAGGAGATGGTTCTCACTCCATCCAGCAAAGTGACACCCCCCCCCCCCCACACACACACACACACACACACACACACACACACACACACACAAACACACACTGCGTGCACATTAATAATTAGAACATCTTGTCTCCACAGTGTTTTTAAATGAATAAATCATAATTAAGTTTCAGGAAACATCACAAAACATTCAAACTGACACAGTTGACGTTTCTCAGCCCGGAGACGTTGACATGTGACCCGAGGACCGACGGCTCCTCCTGATTGGTCGGAAACACATCGTCCAGATTCTGAACTTCATGTCTTCACACCCGAGAGTCTGAAGCTTCGTGGGTTTGTTCCATAGTTTCATCTGATCTGGTAGTTTGGGTTTCACATGGTAACTGAGGGACTAAAGGATTTTGTCCTGTCGTCATCACCTACGTGATTCTAAACTGCTTCCTGCTCCTCGTCGCCTCCTGCAGGTGACGAGTGAAACGTCGTTAATCTTCACCTCCGTCTCTTCTTCTTCTTCTGTCCACTTGTCTGTCTTTCCTCACTTTGATTATCCTCTGCTGTCTGTCCACCTCCAGTGCGTCACCGGACTTTCTCTCTGCCTCGGTCCAATTAGGGCTTTATTTCCCATGGTGCCTTTAGTGCTGTGACTCCAGAGCGTGTACGTACACTGTCCACAGAGACACTTCTGTTTCCTGTGTGTGTCTGTGTGTGTGTGTGTGTGTGTTATCTTGATGAAGAAGTGCAGAGTCAGCAGAGACTGAACACAGGAGGAAAACGTGACGAGAGGAACGATGGGTCTGAGGATGGAGAGAGAGAGAATCCGATCACAGCCTCATTAATGGTCCTTACAGGTGTTTCTCAGTTCCTCCACAGGTATCAACACTTTCATAACTGTCCACAGGAAGAAGCTCTTTTCTTTCTCAATAACTTTTCTGCTGCTTTAGCAACGAGTTCATGATAAGACGCTTTTTATAGGAGACATCTTTATCATTTTTTTATGTTGGTGTTTCCAGCTGTAAACTGTGTTTCTCTGTAAAAGGAACAAGAAAACTGGACACCTTCCAGATGTTTAATGACTTATCACAGTCAATCAATCAATCAATCAATCAATCAATCAATCAATCAATCAATCAATCAATCAATCAAATTGTATTTGTATAGCCCATATTCACAAATCACAATTTGTCTCACAGGGCTTTAACAAGGTGAGACGTCCTCTGTTCTTAACCCTCGACAAGAGGAAAACAGTCACACTTTAAAAACAAGTACTTTGCTTAACTGTCACAGAAATAATGTTTTTATTCTAATTGTTAATTAATTTCTCCCTATACACTAACGACACGTATCTCCGGACTCCATCTTTTGGACGTAGACGTGGACACGACCGCTCTTCCTCAGCCTCCTCGGCGACTCATCGTGTCCTTTGACAGTCGCTGCCACAAGAGTTCAAATACCCAAATGAAATCCGCGGTGAGATGTGAGGAGGTCGAGGAGTTTTAAAAGCAGCAGGAGCCGAACAGGTGAAGATCAACAGAGAGATGAAATCCTGCCAGACCCCCCACTGAATTATTCACACCTCCCTCTTCCTGTCCCGCTCCCGTCACTCCACCTTCACGTTCCTTCTCTTTAACGCTCCCTCTGTTTCCCTCTGTTCCCTCTGGTTCTGACACCAGGTTCTGACACAAACAGCAGGAGGACGCAGACGCACCGGGTCCGGCTCTGATGGAGCGATTCAACTGGGTCGGTGTGAGCTGAATGTTGTGCAGTGGAAACGTACCTTCCTCCTCCTCCTCCTCCTCCTCCTCCTCCTCCTCGGGCCGTGTGACAGCTCTGTGATGGACAGGTGGCTCTAATGGGGACACTCCATCTCTGACTTCCATTTTCTTTAATTATTGAAGGCGGGGCTAAGTCCAGGTGCTGTGGATGACTGACAGCTCACCTGAGTGAGACGAGTCCACCCCGAGGAGATCGTTGATGTATTTTCTGCCGCTCACCAAGATCACGCATATTTCTTAAGATTTAAAATGTCTTTAAACTTGAACCTGGTTGTAAAATAAATAACTGCAAAATCAAGATTTCATAAAAGTCTGGAATATGTTTCCTCTGAGTAAATTACAGAGTTTTTTCTTTTGCAGATAAACATGTATGTAAAGTATCACGTGTTAAAAAGTGTTGCTCGTCATCTGTGGCCCAGGATGAAGAGATCAGTTTCGTTTTCCTCTTCTTCCTCCCTCAGTCGTTTTCTCCACTGTGATGTCACCGCCCGTCCCTCTCGTCCGTCCCTCCCGTCCGTCCCTCCCGTCCGTCCCTCCCGTCCGTCCCTCTCGTCCGTCCCTCCCGTCCGTCCCTCCGTCCGTCCCTCCCGTCCGTCCCTCCCGTCCGTCCCTCCCGTCCGTCCCTCCCGTCCGTCCCTCTCGTCCGTCTTCCAGCCGACTTGTGCGTTGACGTGCTCGGGTCATGATCAGGTCTCTGTGGGAAGCTGCATGTCAGCAAACCAGGACGTCATCAATATTCATCAGAGCAGGTCGCAGAATGCAGAGGAATTCATTAGGCCTCATAAAAACTAATCATGAGCTGCATCAAAGGTCACAGGACACACGTGGGCCTGGGGACGACACGGGGACGCATGGGGGACGACATGGGGGACGACAGGGGGACGACATGGGGGACAGGACTCACCACAGGGGACACTCACCAGACTCTGTGTCCAGGGTTCAGGCTCTTGTGGAATACTCCAGAACTAGATTACATGAGAAATATACAGCGAAAGAATGATTTTCATTTCTTGTTTCCCTGATTGTTGACAGGGTCGGACTCGTAGGACTTTAGGGACGTGAAGAACCAGAATGGACCTGGTGAGAAGACCGAGGCTCCGGAGGATGAGGTCACGCCACCTGGAAGAAAGGTAAGATGAGATGAGATTTATGTTTCAGTCATTTCGAGACAAATTTTTAAAGCATCTTGGAGCAGAAAATGAAATGTGCCAGAGGCCTGTGTGTGTGTGTGTGTGTGTGTGTGTGTGTGTGTGTGTGTGGTGTGTGTGTGTGTGTGTGTGTCAGAACTCCTGATCCAGTTGAGCCTGCAGCTAGAACACACACCGTGTGGTTGTGTACATGAAGGAGCTGCAGCTCGAGTGCAAACAGCGAGCGCTCATGTCAGAGCAAACTTTGACGCGGCGGACGAGAGTTCCCTGGTTCAGCAGTGAACTCCGTGTTTCTGTATCTAAACTGGACAGACCTGGAGTCAGCAGGTTGGTTTAAGAGAAGCGTCATGGACACACACACACACACACACACACACACACACACGCAGAGTGGCTGAGCAAACAACATCAGCAGCACATAAACAGGTGTAATCAAACGCACAATGTGCTGAAGAGGGTGGAATCGGTGACGTGCGTGATAAAAGGAGTCTTTGAGCGGGAAACCGCCGACGCTGAGGACCACAGAAGAAGAACAGAGGAGAGGAGACGTGAAGAAGAGGCCTTGGCCGCAGGCTTGTTAGTTTGTGTCTCTAACAGCAGTTTGTTTGAACCTCTGCGTGGCCGGTTTTCTCCCTGACAGCTTCTCCTTCATCACCCTGCCAGGCTGCAGGGCCACAGGGCGGGGGGGGGGGGGGGGGGGGGGGGGGGGGGTGGCAGGGTGCTCCTGGGTGGATCGGTGGTGGGGGGGGGATGTCAGAGCCGGACTCCAAAGCGCTGATGGTTCGCTCCCTTTGTGCTGAAGCCCGAGCTTTAAACTGCTGCGTCTGCCTCCGACACACACGTACATCCCAACACACCTCAGCAGAAAACACACACACACGGCCCGTCGATACACACCCGTCACCTGGTGCTGGTGGACAACACACACACACACACACACACACACACACACACACACACACACACACACACACGCACACACGAGCGAGAGCTAACACCGCATGCAGCCACCGACAGCGCCGTGTGACATCACCTGGGCCCATAGGTGCCTCCCTCAGCTCTTCTACAGCCACTGTCCTGATCTCACACACACACACACACACACACACACACACACACACACACACACACACACACACACACACACACACACACACACACACACACACAGCTCACCTCTGGTCAGGATGTACACTCTCAGAGGACGCCGCCTGCCCCACCAGCACATGATGCGGTCATCAGAAGGGTCATTAATTGCGGCGTCCCTCTGGGGGGGGGGGGTGCTACAGGATGGGACAGGTGTGTGTGTGTGTGTGTGGTGTGTGTGTGTGTGTGGTGTGTGTGTGTGTGTGTGTCTTGTACTTATGAGGACCATTTTAGGCATAGACCCTAAAGAGTGAGGACTTTCTTGCAGAATGAGGCATTTAAAATATTTAAAAGAAACGTTAACACTTTATGAGGAAATGTTTGCAAACTGATAAAGTGAAAACAGAGTCAGGACCTAGTGAAGAAAGTTTGGAAAGTGAGGACATTATCAGAAAGTGGGTTTTAAAAATCGAATCTGTTTGGTGAGTGTAGAGATTTTAAAAAGTGAGTCCCAACATTTTTGAACACAGATAAATACGACGCAACAGATTTGGCTTTTGGGAAAGTGAGGACATTTTCATAAATTGAGAAAAAAGAGAATTCCAGAAACTGAAAACGTGTCTTGAAGAAAAGAAAGTTATAAAAGAAATATTTAAAATTTTCGGGACGTAAAATTGAATTAAACTGAGGACATTTTGTTGGTCTCGACTTTCAGAGACAATTCTGACGTTAGTGAGTTTGACATCAGGATTAAGGTGCAGGACGTGTTTCATATCAACGAGGGCCCTTCACAGCACGGAGGTAAAATGATACGGGTGTGAACATGTGTGTGTGTGTGTGTGTGGGGGGGGGGGGGGGTACAGAGTCCTGATGCTGCATCTGGCAGGGTTACACATTTTGCTGGATTAGCATTTCTGAGTTGTGTGCACAGTAGGATCATAATATGTTGTGTATCTCCTTGATTGTGTGTGTACAGTGTGTGTGGTGTGTGTGTGTGTGTGTGTGTGTGTGGTCTGTCCATAAAAGTCTAATAATCCTGTTTATCAAATCAAAACAACGACAAATAAAAGTAAAAGGTGAAATAAAAAGACGTGAATTTGGAACATGTTTTTTTGCAGTTAGAGTTTTGCTCACGTGTTGTGTCTCCTCTTTGTGCGAGTGTGTGTGTTTGTCCATTTGCTTGTGTGAGACAGTGAAATAGTGCGCATGTGTCGTGCTGTAAATCCGCTCTGTTTGTGTGGTTTCCCCCTCATTAGGGAGAGAGAGTTAACGTTAGCACAAGTGTCCTGCGCTGGACCGTGAGATTAGTAATTAACGCAGAGTCTAACGAAGGGAGAAAAAACAACACCTCGACAAAGTCCGACCATCAAGCAGCCAGACCTGCTGACAGAGACAAAGTTATCCACTGACACTTCAAACTCCGCCTGCACGTGTGTGTGTCTGTGTGTGTGTGTGTGTGTGTGTGTGTGTGTGTGTGTGTGTGTGTGTGTGTGTGTGTGTGTGTGTGTGTGTGTGTGTGTGTGTGTGTGTGTGTGTGTCTGTGTGTGTTGTTGTGTGTGTGTGTGAATTTAATGCATATTTTATTGCTAAGGAGCAAAAAATAGACAAGACAAACAAACAACAACACAACAAACAAACAAACACAGCTCTCTCTCTCTCTCTCCTCTCTCTCTCTCTATTCTCTCCTCTCCCTCTCTCCTCTCCTCTCTCTCTCTCTCTCTCTCTCTCTCTCTCTCTCTCTCTCTCTCTAGCTTCAACTTTCATTTTTATTTATTTTTTTACGTTTAAAACTCAATCGCAATATCTGCTTTTCGGCCAATCACACGCTCCGCTCTGTCAATCACAGGCCGCCACTTCCCCCCGGCCAATCGGCCTCCTCCAACCCCTTCGCCGTCTGGCTTACAGAAATCCCAGAAATCCAAGCGGATGGAAGCTCCCCGTGGTTAATGATGTCACAGGCTGAGCCACCGCTGTGTCCGCCACGCTCCCGCTCAAATCCCCCACAATTCCCATATGTGCTCCATGATAAGTCCCATCATGCCTTTCAGCTGACCCTCCTCGGCCCCCTTATTCATGTGGGCCGGTCTCCTCCTGAGCCTGGATTTGGGCGGACTGGGGGCGGGTTTGGAAGGGTTAATAGGAAGCTAAGAGGGAGGACATGAAGGAGGAGGAGGAGGAGGAGGAGGAGGAGAGGAGGAGGAGGAGGAGGAGGAGGAGACGACGTTCAGCTTGGAGAAGAAGAGGTGTTCAGTAGAAGGAGAAACAGGAGGTGTCCTGTATTCTCCACTGAGCTGGAAAGGCCTGTATTATCCCATCGGGGGTGTAATAGGAGGAGAAGGAGGCTTATGTTCTACTTCTTATTTTTAAAGTCCCGTCGAGTTTTCTTCATCATCATCATCATCACAGTTACATCAACACTGAAATCCTTGTTATTGAAGCCGGAGCTGAGAGAGGAAAACTGTCTGAGCTCCGAAAATCATCTGCACGTTTTACAAAGTGTCGTCGACTCCGACCTCAACAACTCAGTGGAAACTTTACTGAAATGTATTTTTTATCAGTTAAGGAATATTTCTCTTAGACAGAGGAACTGTACACACCTGGAATTCACATCTGTGTGTGTGTGTGTGTGTGTGTGTGTGTGTGTGTGTGTGTGTGTGTGTGTGTGTGTGTCGGAGAGAGAGAGAGAAGTCAGGAGCTTTGTGGTATTTTGTCTTCAGTCCTGTTTTAAAAATTCAGTTCAAGGTGTAGTTAGGGTTTGACGTGAAGCACAAACATGGTTATGAAAGCATGCGTGTGTGTGCGTGTGCGTGTGTGTGTGTGTGCGCGTGTGTGTGTGTGTGTGCGTGCGTGTGTGTGTGTTTGTTTGTGTGCAGGCCTGAGCTCTGTCAGCCTCCACCGGCCCCGTCGCTGGTCGACTGAGAGAGCGAGCGGGAGGTGTGTGTCTGTGAATAATTAATAATAAGTAGATTTCAACAGACTGAACACGTCCCTGCTGATGAGAGAGCTGTCAATCAGTCGGGACTTTCCTGTCATGGGGGGGGGGGGCGTAGAGCTGCTGATGGCCCAGACACGGAGGGGACGAGGGGACGGATGGAGAGGAGAAGACAGGACGGAGAGATGGTTGTGGGATTGGTAGGAATCAGGCCGCCCTCCCCCACCACCACCCCCACTCACCTGGAGAGACTCATGCGTGGCGTCTGCTCCTCAGACCTCGGGGACGTCAAACCCAAAATGCGTCTGGAGCGGAACACTGTGCACCCCGGCCGTGACGAGCGGCTGAATCACAGGAGGAAAGTGGCTAAAAGGCTCTGAGGAAGTTGCTGACGGAGGCAGTTGTTTGGATCAACTCTCTCAGGTGGCTGCCAGCTCCTTCCTTCCCAAGTCTGTCAACTCTGTGTGCGTTCAGTGTGTGTGTGTGTGTGTGTGTGTGGTACAGTGTGTGTGTGTGTGTGTGTGTGTCTGTGTGTATACAGTGTGTGTGTGTGTGGGGAGGCGAGGCTGATAATGGCAGCAGCGAGCGGCCGTCGCTCTCAGACCAAATGGGCCTCAGCTGTCAGCTGTGCTAGAGCTAAACTGAGTTTAGTGGAGATTAACGCAGAATGACATCCTGTTTGCTTCAGTCTAATCCTAATCTAATCTGACGGGGCTGCATGTGGGGAAATATTCCCTCCGTGGAAAACTTGTCGTACAATCTTTCATTGTGTCGGACACGGAAGCTGCTGCTTGGATTCTGCTCCTCTGGAAACAGGGGAACGTCTTTCACCGACAGGAAGTCGAGGGAAACAGTCTTTCACTGACAGGAAGTCGAGGGAAACAGTCTTTCACTGACAGGAAGTCGAGGGAAACAGTCTCTGGTCAAAGTGGTTTTTGATTTTGTCAAGTTTAACGTTTCAGACACGTTGAAACAATGAATGCATGAATGGATGGATGGATTTATCGATATATGGATGGATAGATGAATGTATCGATGAACTAGTGCATAGACAAGTGGATGGAGGGATGAAGGGATGAAGGGTGGATGGGTGATGGAGCAATGGAAGAATGAACGAGTGAGTGGAAGGACGGAGAGATGGATGAATGGATGAATAGATGGACGTTTACAGCTGAGAACAAACACACATGATTGTTTACTTCACAGGGACACATGTACTTGAGTGCTCCTCCACTGACCTCCACCCCCCCCCCCCCACACACACACACACACTCACCACGCCCTGTGTGTGTGTGTGTGTGTGATATAAATTTTTCACCGCTCTGATCTCTGCTGTAAGTGGCAGACCCTCGACTCTTCTCCCAGTCGTCTCTACTGGGAGCTTCCTCTCCACACATGTGAAACACTGCTAACAGCTACCCAGGGAGGAGGAGGAGGAGGAGGTGTGTGTTCATGCATGTGGTGTGTGTGTGTGTGTGTGTGTGTGTGTGTGTGTTTCCTGTGTGACTGACTGAATAGATAAACCGTCCTACGTCCTTCTAAGATTTGCTTTTCTCTCTGTGACACTTCAGATCTTTGTAACGTGCAGACGACTCGTGCGTCTGCTTCGGTCTCTGAGCACATTGCTTCAGGTGAGTGGAGCGGGGGGGCCGACCCTCTGTGTGTCCTTCACAGTCCTATTGAAAAATTAAAGTCCTTCTCCTCTCCGCAGCCGGCCCCCTCCTCCACCTCCTCCCCCTCCTGTCGACCCTCCTAAGCACCGTGAGAGGTCAGAGGTCAACTTGCTGTGATTTCCAGCCCGGGCTCCCTCTGAGGTTTGAGGAACCCGTTCAGTAACCAAACACGAGACAAACATGCTTCGTCTTTAATATATTATGAGATATTTATTTTTTTTCACCACAGAATACATGTTTGTTTTTAGACCAGTGTTATTGGCAGGTTTCAGATGTGATGTCCAAAGATTTAACCGTCGTCAGAAGACGAGTAAAAATCACGAGGTTATGGTTTAAAAGAGAAACAGAAAGTGATAAACTGCTGATGAAATGTAAAAACACCTCTGTTTTTCACATCAATGCTTTCAGCAGGAATTTTGCAAATCAAATCAACAGATGCATTTATCAAACATTTCCTGCAGCAGCAGCGAAGTGAAGCCGAATCTGTGTAATTCAGATTAATCCTCCCGGTCACACTTCTCTCAGACACTTTGCAAATCCAGGGGACGGTTGGAATTTTCTTTATTATATATATATATTTTTTATTGTATGAATATATAAAAACAGAAGAGTGAGCGATGCATGTTGATATGAAGTGACCTCCTGAGATCCGAAGGTCTCAGTTCCTGTTCCTCCTGTTCTGCCTGCTCGTGGTTTCTCAGGAGGTTTCATTAACGCTCGTGGGAAAAAAAACAGACGCAGCAACAACAAGAACCAAGGAATTAACTCAGTCATCAATAAATACAAGTTAATCATGACGAATAACACTTAATATATCTTATTGAATTCCTTCCAAACTCTTCATCACATGTTTTATATCATCAGCCGGAAGAGACGTGAATTCAAACAGCAACTTCACTGAGGAGAGAATTAACTTTCAGTATATAAACCAGCTGCAGCTCAGAGGGGTGATCGACACGTGTGTGTGTGTGCGTGTGTGTGTGTGTGTTGTGTGTGTGTGTGTGTGTGTGTGTGTGTGTGGTGTGCGCATGTGTGATTTTATTGACATCACTTATTCATGACCCCACTGTCTCACACAGGTTCACTTAAGACCATTGTCACTACACACAGTTTGATTGGAGCTGATCTGCATGTCACCCTGTCGTGTGTGTGTGTGTGTGTGTGTTGTGTGTGTGTGTGTGTGTGTGTGTGTTGTGTGTGTGTGTGTGTGTTTGCCAAAGAGCCTCACAGACGATAATTCAACCCTGGTGATTTCAATCAGAGCTCGGTATGTAACTGTTTGTGCTGTGTGAGTTTGTGTGTATGTGTTTGTGTGTGTGTTTGTGTGTCTGCGGTGTCTATGTCTGTGCTCTGTGTGTGTGTCTGTGTCTGTGTTGTGTGTGTGTGTGGTGTGTGTGTGTGTGTGTGTGTGTGTGCAGGATATCGGTGTCGTGGTCAAATATTGGCCGTGGAAACCCACAGCAGGTCAATATCAGTGGCTTCAGCTCCATCAGCTGATCGGCTCCTTGTTGACTCGCTATCTCAGAAACATTCAATCTGTATCTACATGATTGTTTTGTTCTTTATCCCCAAACCGAAGCCGGGAGCTGGAGGCCGACTCTTCATCGTGGACTTCAGTCAGTCTCACATGACGTCCTTTTCTCTCTCTGAGTCCCCCCCCCCCCCCTAAGCTGACCAGTGCTCCTCTTGATCCCGTGGAAGCTGTTTGAAGAGTTCTCCGTGTGTCTGGCCCTCTGACTGACAGCCGCGCTCCGCTGGCCGGCCCCCGGCCCGAATCCCCCGGCTTTGGGCCCCTGCAGCCGGCTCTCATCCAGGCCTGATCCCACAGAGGAGAGCTGCATCGCCGTCACCGTGGATTTGACAGTGCTCCCTCATCCCAGGGATGTCCAACGTGCTTTCACACAGGCTGACCAAACCCCCCCCCCCCCCCCCAAGCCTCGCTCCCCGGCACCCGGGCCAATTGGAGTGCCACAAGCGAACGTGTGTGTGTGTGTGTGTGTGTGTGTTGTGTGTGTGTGTGTTGATTCCAATTGTTCACTCGGCCAAGAAGGTTTTCAGTTCTGTAGGTGAATTAACCGAAAGAGCAGCTCTCAGATTTATGGAACATTTGTCCAAAGGAGGACTAATGATCAGCTGGTGGCCTGGATAGCGCCACCTTATGGTCATTTATAACTTGTCACCTTTCCAGACTCCTCAACAGGCACTGGCCTTTTTATACATTTTACTTTATATTATATTTTACAAAAACATGTATTTGGACCCTTTTTACAGGTTCATTCTTCACTTCAGTATTTTCCATCATTATCTGATGTCAGCTCATCCAAATCAAGAACAAGAAAAGTAAAGTTGTCTAACATTTACATTTATATTATAACACGAACAAAACCTCACACAAAATCTTTATTTTTCACTTTCTTAAATATATTTTTGCGAACTTTTAACAGAAGTTTGTTCTGTGGTTTATTTACATCTGGAAAAAGCTGCGGCTGTTTCGTCTTTTAAATAATTTCTTTCTGCGCTGAGGAGAAACTCAAACGACCTAAATTCCATTCGCCTCCTTTTTATTGGGATGAAGATAAAAACGATGTCCCGGCTCGAAAACCTTTGATAAACTTAGCTTTGTGGAATCTGGATGAACCGGTTCTCTGCAGATTATTGAGAGGAAATGTCCAAGGTTCTTTATTGGGACAACCAGCGGATCATTAGTGAGACAGACGGGACATTGACTGGGTCAGGAAGTGGCTGGAGTGTGTAGACACAGAAGTGTCATTGATAAAACCTCCTCCAGTCCCAGACGGGGAAGGAAGCCGCGCAGGGGGGAGACGCTATGGATCCAGTATTGGGACCGGAGTCCAGCCACTGCCTGCCATTGATCAGGATCACAATCAATCAGGGAACCATCGAGCAGCCTGCTCCAAAAATAGAGCGAGAGAGCACCTGAGAGCGAGCGGAGCCCAGGGTCAGCCCGGGGTCACGGCTGACCGCCCGGAGACACTGTCCCCCGGCCCGACGGCCTGAGGCAGGAAGTGGACCACAGCGTTAACCCCAGAGATGTGTTTCAAAGTGGAGTTTACAGGTTTATTCCACTCGACCTCTGACCCTCAAACCTCATTGACGTGTTTCCTTGTTCATGGGTCAGATCCTCGTCCCTGGAGCCACAGATCCTTCAGCTTAATGCACCAGGTTGAAGCAGCTCAACCGTCTGACGGGTGACGGAGGGAAACCGTCACCGAGGAACATTAAACAACGATTGAGTGACGGGAAGATCAGGACAAGTGCTCAGAGGCTAATTTAAAGCAACTTAAGTGGATTTTTTTCTATTGATTTTAGATGTTTCCTAGAAGGTTGTTCAAACCAGGGTTTTTATCTCACATATGAAGAAGCAGCAGCAGATCGTCGGGGTCAGACTCGACCATAGAATCTGGGCGGAGCCTCAGGAGGCAGCATCACCACCGGCTCTCGACGTCTTCGTCTTCTACGTGTACGGCTCCTCTTCTTCATCCTGAGATATTTGTGTTCTTCCAGTTTCACGTCCGTCACGTTGAGGGTTTTATTTTTTAAATATCTCATATCCATTCCTGCAAATCTAATATAAAATACTTAAAAAGTTGAGTTAATAAGTTAAACTTTTAAAACTCACGTGAACCAAAGAAACGGCCCCCTTATAAAAAAAATATATTTTTCAGTTTATAGCTCAGGTTTCTCGACCGGAGAGATAAAGAGAAGCTTTAACGGAGACACCTACAAATTCCTGGACATACCTGTGTTGCACCCGAGAGAATAAAACTCTCTCCTGAAATGAAATATCACTTTAAGCTGCTGTTTTGGAGCCAGTGAGCCACTGGTGCAGCCAAACTGGAGTAAATCTTCCTGGGTTTGTGTGTTAAAGCCTCTGAGAGAGAGAGAGGAGGAAGAGGAGGAGGAGGAGGAGGAGGTGGAGGAGGGCAGAGCGAGGCCGGCGGTGAGACGCCTCGGTCCTGCCCACGGGAGATAAGTGTCTGTCCCCGTCACCCTCACACAGCAGACCCTGAGTATATGTACAGTATGTATATGATATGGAGATGCACAAACACACACAGGATCCAGATTAACTGCTGCAAGAGGTTTACACAGGCCTCACATCCTGAGCCCAACACACACACACACACACACACACACACACACACACACACACACACACACACACACACACGTGAACACATCCAAAGATAGCGTTTAATGTGGGGCGGACAGCGAGCATCCGGCGGTGGCTGTGTGGAGAATCGGCCTGACTAAGCTCTGAATTTACATGGCTAAGCAAAGTTGTTAACCCTGGGAGGCAGGGCCAGAGAGGGAGCTAATGGGATTTCTCTGTTAATGAAATTTATGAAAGAGAGTGAAAGAAAGGGAGCGGAGACGGGATGGAGAGATAGAGGAAGCGTAGTGGAGGAGGGAGGATGAGGGGAAGGCCTCGTGCTGCTGGTGGCAGCCGGAGGGAGAGTCACACACTTCCACGCTCCTCTGTTTGCAGGAGGATGTTGAATGAATGTTTGTTTCTCCAGACATTTTCTGGATCTTTTCCTTCCAGCGCGTTAATATAAAAACACGACACCAATCTCCTGCCGTGCTCTTCACGTGTAAAAGACAAACTCAGCAAAACGTCTGGTCCCAATTCTCTGAGTCACGAGATCGGAAAAAAGTAAATCACATGAGAAGCTCCAGACTCCAGCTGACGGGTCGGGTCACTTCTGTATAACGACACTTTTACAAACTCATTTTGAACTTTCAACTTGAGTTTCTGTTTCATACGGAGACACATTCACATTTTATACATTTGTAAAACTTGCAGCAGAAACTGTGTCGTGGTTAAAAGATTGAATCCGAGCTACTTTTTAACAAACACACACACTTTAGTGAAAGCCGGGTGTTATGACTCCTCTCCCTCCAGTTCAGTGAGACGTCAGCTCTGTTCAAACAGAGTCGACGCTCGGTGGAAGTCAGTTTGTGGTTCAGTGTCGGAGTCGCCCTCCGGCTGTGTGAGCTGCGTCTCAGCCTCTCATCACAAACCTGCAGCGGCCAGGAGGTCTCCTTCCCCCGGCCGGCCCCCGGACCGAGTGGGCAGGAGATTGTGATGATCGGAGAGGAGTGTGTGTGTGTGTGTGTGTGTGTGTGTGTGTGTGTGTGTGTGTGTGTGTGTGTGTGTGTGTGTGTGTGTGTGTGTGTGTGTGTGTGTGTGTGTGCTGATGGTGGAGGAAATTACCCCCGAGTCTGCACCTTCTCCTGCGTAAACACACACACTTGGTTTCTCTGGGTTTGGTTTTGCTGTTTTAGTTTGATGCCGAGGCAGATTTCTTCATGTGCCCCCCCCCCCCCCCCCCCCTCTCATCACCACACACACACACACACACCCAGGATGTACCCCCCCCCCCCAACACATCACCCCTTCGCACCTCTCTCGCCCTCCGAACCCGGCACAGTCAGCATCGGCGTGGCGACGCCAATCGATGCTCCGCGCCCCGCTGAGCGTGTCCGCACAAGGCCGAGAGAAGGGCCCCTCCGCAGGGGATTGTGGGAAATCTGATTTATGATGCCCGCAGTGTTGCTGACCACTAACTTTTGCTCCCTCTCTCGTAGTCTTTCCCTTTGTCTCTCCATCTGTCTCCCCCGCTCTCGCTCTCCCCTCTCCGTGACTTACCTGTTTAACTCTCACTTCCCGCGTTGTCGTTTTTATGAAAATGAGGGAGAAGCATCTGGAGCCGCCGAGAGGAACCAAAGAGAAAGGAGTTCTCTGCCGTGGGGCGATACGTTGGGAACCGGGGCAAAAGGGAGCGACCTGGGGATGAGGGGGGGTTTGTTAGGGAGGACGAGGGGGGAGATAAAGATGTGCAGAAAGAAAAGATGATTCCATTTCATAGGGATCTGCTCGCAGGAGGACGGGGATGTAGGGAGGATTTTCACGGCTGCTTTGGTGCTCAGCCTCTCTCATCTGCTGTCGTCTCTGCCCTGGTACTCCTGGTGACGCTTTAACCACCGAGCAGAGACAGTTTTCTGTTTCCCAGTAAAGATCTGAACGTGTGCAGAGGCACGTTAGTCTACAGGAGCCAGGAGAAGTTTTTAATGATATTAAATAGTGAGCGTCAAAGCCTTCCAAAGTGAAGCTCCATCATCTGCAGGGAGGAGCAGCGGAGGCATCAGGAGGAACATGTGGAGTTCAGAGGCAACTTCCCAGTCACAGCTTCAATCAAACAATCTCTTGGCCCCATTTAAACTTGCATTAAACTGCATTGTGGGTGATGGGATCCCAGTCAGTGTTTGATCACCCGAACCACCAATCCCAGTGGTGCTCACAAGCCAATCAAGTTCCAATCCTCCTGAACGTTCGACCTACAACCAGTTTGTCCTGATGATGCAGCCTTTTACCTTTGCTGTATTTTTAGGGTTTTAAATACCACAAAATACAAAATAGACCACTAACAACCTTTACAGTTAGTTACTGCAATTTGCATGGCATTGTGGGTAAAGCGTGTGATGCAATACGTCATTTACAGGGGTCAGGACCACATCCGTCTGGTTTTTAAAACACATTATTCCCAGTCTGTGCACGAGACTCTGATTTGTTCTGCAGTTTAATTTCTGCTTAAATCTTCCAAATTCCAAAACACCAGCCTCTGCAGACTCCTCCCATCATCTGCTGAGTGACAGTCGGAGTGTGTGATTGGGTGTCGGGGGCTGCGGGGGGGGCTCCCAGCCCCAGCGGGGGGGCTCCCAGCCCCCGCTGGGTGAGCTGCAGCCTCCTCCTCAGGACGCTCACTCACTACGTCTCCTCCACATCACGAACACAGTAAATTAGAAAGTTAACGCACTGATGGGGCGGAAGATTACCTTGCTGCTGTTGTCTCAGTGAGTGTGTGTGTGTGTGTGTGTGTGTGTGTGTGTGTGTGTGTGTGTGTGTGTGTGTGTGTGTGTGTGTGTGTGTGTGTGTGTGTGTGTGTGTGTGTGTGTGTGTGTGTGTGTGTGTCAGCAGTAAACGCAGCTCCCCAAACAGCAGGGGGTGTGCATTATACTAATGTGTGATTAAACACATCCATGCATGTGATTGGTTGATTTATCTGCTCTGACAGTTGTAACTGGTTGGTTTTATGGATCAATCACGAGGCGGCGGCGGCGGAGGGGGCGGGGCAGCCGGTACATGCTTGTTAGCATAGTAAAGTCTTATTATTGTAATTCTTCACCGAGTCCGAGATTTAAGGATCATGGGAAAATATCAATGTGTCTGTGCAACAACAAATCATGTTTAATCTCACTGTGTGTTTCTATCCTGCAGTTTGACACGACCACGACCGTTTCATTCATATTTATATATTATATCCAGGTCATATAGTTTGTTTTTAATTTAATTTAAAGACTAAATGGTAAAAAAACAACAAGTGAGGAGCAGAAACAAAAGAGAAAACGTTCTCTCTTTTCCAACTCTTCTTCATGAAGCTGCTGCTTTGAGGACTTTTCACACGAGACACGTTTTTCATGCAATAAATTAATATTTTCATCTGGTCAAGTTTCCACATTTCAGTCCGACACGGACCCGTCTTACCGATCAGAACATTTTGAGGAAGCGTCAGTGAAAAACAACTTCCTCTTCAATCAAATCTCATATAAAGTTCAATTTATTTCATATATTTGTCTTCAGCTGTTGCTTATTAGTTCTTTAAAAGGACGTCTTCTACTACACGTTGCTGCCTGTGTTTGTGTGAAATGATAAATAACCCGGGTCATGGTTTGTCTTACCGGTACGATCCTGTTTGTTTCTGCTGTGTAAACTGTGATCGGCCTCCGTGATGAAGAACCATTTAATGGTCTCCCTCCCCGTGAGTTGTAACTCCATAATCACTGATAAAGGAAGATGTATATTTAATACCTCATCTCGCGGTGCTGATGATGTGGCATGTTTTGAAACACTGGTTTCATAACTATATCAATACCTCATCTCTTTTTCATGCCATTGATGGTCGTCTCCCTCCAGAGGAAACATCCGGCCCGGAGGCGAACAGAAGCACTTAGCTCGGCTTATTTCAAAACCATGATTCAAATCTGCTGCATCGCTTTATTAGGACTTCACCACTCATCAAGACCACACTGTCATAAAGCACAGAGTATGCACGGGCGGCTTTATGTGGAGGTTTGTGGTCAGCTACCTGCGGAGCTGGGAGCATTTCACAGGGCGTTAAGTCGTGTGGGATCTGATCCAGGATCCAGCGTCGCCCGTGTTGTGTTCCACTCGTGTTGAATCTGCCGAAGGGGAAAGTTTGTTTTCACAGGCTCCGCTGTGAGACTAAGCAGTTGTGACATCTCCACTACCCACAATCCCCTGCGGGAGGAGCTGGCTGTTAGCGATATTTCCCCGGTGGCGGCCTGGGCCCGGGCTTTACGACGTGTTACAGCAATTAGATCTCAATTAGCTGAGGAGTAAACACACACACAGTTGTTAGCAGATGTTAAAAAAAAGGGTCCCAGCGTCTCCGGGGCCTTGTTTGAACCACAGGGCCCCGTGTGGGTGTCCTGACGTCCCGAGGGCGGGATTCAATCACACACACACACACGCACACACACACACACACACACACACACACACACACACACACACACACACACACACACACACACACACACACACACACACGTGGGAACAGGCCGGAAACAACAGGGACGACAAACACACACATTGAAACCATGGGGATGCGTTCAGGCGTCCGGGTCTTTTTAAAGAAACTGTCTGAGTTTATATCTCCTTCCTCCCTCTTTTCTTTTCTCTCCTCCTCCTCGACTTTCCTCATCTGCCTTCTTCATCTTGGCGCCTCTCCCTCCTTATCTCCTCCTCCCTGTTTCCTCCTCACCTCCTCACCTCCTCTCCCTCCTTATCTCCTCCTCCCTGTTTCCTCCTCACCTCACCTCCTCTCCCTCCTTATCTCCTCCTCCCTGTTTCCTCCTCACCTCCTCTCCCTCCTTATCATCTCTCCTCTTCCCTCCTCAAAGTCTTTTCATCCCTGTGATGGAAATCTGGAAATACATTACCACACTTTGTTATTTTCCCACTACATCCCTTATCTCCTTTTCTCTCTTTGTGGC
Source organism: Reinhardtius hippoglossoides (assembly GCA_006182925.3). NCBI lineage: Eukaryota > Metazoa > Chordata > Actinopteri > Pleuronectiformes > Pleuronectidae > Reinhardtius > Reinhardtius hippoglossoides. Next base: position 26,313,713 of record CM031683.1, on the reverse strand, counting down.
CTGACCTCTTCTCAGTGTCTCCCCCTCTTCTCGTCAGTCTCTCCTCTCTCCTCTCTCCTCTCTCCTCTCTCCTATCTCCTCTCTCCTCTCAGCTCTCTCCTCTCTCACCCTTTCTTCCTCTCCTGCCCTCTTCTTCCCTTTTGTGACCTTAACTCACCTCTCTCTTTATTATTCTCTTCCTTTCTCTCCACACCTGCTCTTCCATATCCATCCTCTCTTTTACTCCTCTTCACCCCAGCTGTAGGGGAGCGGCAGGAGGGGGGGTGGTCAGCTGGTGTCCTTCCCAACCCCTCACCTGGACAACCTTCAGCACTATCTGTTGAAAGGCTGGTTTCAGGGTCTGGGTGAGGTATTCTCATTTGGTTTGTTCATTTATGGTCTGAAATATTCTGTAAAGAAGAAATCTAAACACACAACCTGTTGAATTCTGTCTCTGGTTCTGCCATGTTAGCCATTTGGCTGACGGGCAGGAACCAGGCCCTGAACACTGGTAGCGTACAGCCGGCGCCAATGCTAGTGGGACTTCTGAAAGCCCGACTCAGAGTAGAACACGCCGACTGCAGGAGGATGGACAATGTGCTGGCTGTGGGGGGGGGGTTATGTTCTCTTGGGGAAGATGGAGAACTGAGTATTAACCTTTAAACTGAGAAAATACAGTGTGTATATATGTGTATGTACATGCGTATATATATATATATATATATGTATGTGTGTGTGTGTGTGTGTGTGTATATATGGAAAGAAAAACTTTATTATTTACTAACCTGTTATTGTTTACATTTGGTGGTTGATGTAAGGAGGGTTTCTGTTCCTGGAAATTCACAATAAATGGATTTTGAAAACCTCTCCTCCTCTCCATCCTCTCCTCCTCTCCATCCTCTGCTCCTCTCCTCTCCTCTCCTCTCTCCTCTCCTCTCCTCTCTCTCCTCTCCTCTCCTCCTCCTCTCCTCTCCTCTCTCCTCTCCTCCCTCTCCCCTCCCTCCTCTCTCTCCTCCCTCCTCCTCTCCTCTCCTCTCCTCTCCTCCCTCCTCCTCCTCTCCTCTCCTCTCCTCTCCTCTCCTCTCCTCTCCTCTCCTCTCCTCTCTCTCTCTCCTCTCCTCTCCTCTCCTCTCTCCTCTCCTCTCCTCCTCTCCTCCTCTCCTCTCCTCCTCTCCTCTCTTCACCTCTCCTCTCCTCCTCTCCTCCTCTCCTCACCGGGTCGCAGTGCTTGTCGCGGGTGATAATCCGTGTCATGGCGGCTGATTGGGGATTAGGAGCAGCAGTTTATTCACGGCAGGGAGAATGATACAGCTCTTAGTGGCAGCGGCTCCTGCAGCAGCCGCTCTCTGCTGAATTAGCAACATGTTTGAATGAGATAAAAGAGACGGCTTACCCCACCGCACTCCAGCACCTAATCCCTATACAGCTGTGAAATGAGCCGGGCAGACACACACACACACACACACACACACACACACACACACACACACACACACACACACACACACACACACACACACACACACAGGCCGTCTCCGTTTCCCTCACACACACTGTTTATACGCACTGCACACACCACACACACACACACACACACACACACACACACACACACACACACACACACACACACACACACACACACACACACACACACCCTAATTCCGAGCTGGAAAGCCCTCAGAGAGCACATACCTTCACCAAAGATGCACAATCCTCTGAGTGTGTTGCTGCAATAATAGAAAATGTCCAGCAGGATCCAGAAGTGCATCAACACACACACACACACACACACACACACACACACACACACACACACACACACACACAGTCGTAGACAATTATGTTGATTAGCAGGAACAGTTTTATTCTGTGAGGGAATATTAGCATTTTCCCCGTGAGTCATGTTGCTGCTTCACGTACGTCACATTCAACAGAGTCATCAAACATGCACAGTGTGACGTCCGCGTGTGGCAGCAATTATATAATATGGTTAAGTGTTGGAGCACATTAATGAGACTTTATGTCTGGAACATCAACCAGAAACTATTGTGTTTTCCTGTTAATTTAAATATGTGATTTATGTGTTGTATAAAAAGTCCTGTTAAAAAACCTGATATAACTAAACCAGTAGGTTTTAGGATCCTGGACCAGCTCCACTAACATCCTGGTATTTCCTCACACTGCAGGTTTCTGTGAGCAGTTATGCAACGAGGGCTCTCAGCAGACGACCGGACCTTTAGACCGAGCAGAGAGTCGACTAATTTAAATGTCACACTCCCTCTGTTAGCACAATCTCTTAATTGCCTCTCTAATTCACCCATCACCAATTATTTGTGTCACAAAGATCCAGATTTATGTTGTCGTGAAAAAATTGCATCGTCGTAGCTGCAGATCGCGGCTTTAATTTGAGATTTATTTCCGGTGGACAGCGGATTTGGCCGTTTTGTTATTTCCCACATGTGAGCTCTAAATTTAGCCTCCGTCTCCCCAACACACAACAATGTGAGAACAAGCCGGAGACAAAGTGTGGTCCACTTTGTTAATGGTTCTGGCCAGAAGGGATGGGCCATCTCCACCAATAAGCCCGGCCGTATATCTCACTTCATTTGACGAGCGTCGCGTCAGCAAAATAAGGCAGGGAAATAATAATGTGTGGCTATCTACATATGGAGAAGTAATGAAGGAGAGAGGGATGGAGAGGACGGAGGAGAAGTGAGCGGGATGAGCGCAGGAGGAGAATTACAGCTCGTATTAGAAAGTAGAGGATTTGCAGTCGTTTCTCTGAAACAGCGACGAAGGTGATTCGCCCCCAAAAACAGCAGAGTAAGCATTTTATTCTTATCAGGAAACAGAAAACAGTGACATCTTCTGCTCTCGTGTTTAATTTGCACCATCTCCGAGTATCGGCCTCTAATGAACCAAGCTCGGCTGCAGGTTTTATTTTTAACCGGCATGTGTGGAGTTGCCGTACATGTCGTCATATAAATAAACCTGAACGTCACCTGACACCACATTTGTCACCAGCAGGAGACGCAGAACTCCCCAGGGTTTGTTTAATTTTGTACCCACTGAAACAAGGAAGTGCAGAGGTTAAGTTGAAAAGAGATCCTCCCTGGTTGCAGCAGCATTTCATCAGAAAGTGTGAGATGATATCCTGGACTGATGGAGGTGCAGGGAAATGTGCTGCTCCGGCTGCTGCTGAGGCCCACGTGACACGTTTTAAATCCAAAAGGAAACATGAACATGCTCTCTACCGATAAGAGGATGTTACTCTGTGAAAATGATCTTTCTAAATGACGGAAGCCTTCTGTAATCTGCACGTTGACTGGTTATTTTGGTCCACTAACATGGAGGAGACAGGGTTTATGACCGTTTCTACAGCCAGCCACCAGGGGGCGATCAAGATGACTTGGCTACATATATTTGACATGGCAGAGAAGAGGCAGCGGCGTGTTTCCGCGGCTCGTCTCCCGGCTCAGAGGCCACGTCAGTGTCACCTCTGTGTGCCGCCGCCTCCGTCATCTTTGGTTACCAGCGGATAAGCACTTTTCCCCTGATTGGTTTAGCCAGTGTCTCTTAATATCATATTGATGATAATTTCTCTGTAATGCGCCATTTGCACTAATTGTGATGCAGGGAGTGAGTAATGGCATGTGACTGCAGCCGCTCCCCAGCCACTCCTCAACACTTAATCTCCTGATTGTCCCAGAGAGACGAAACGTGACAAGATCGCCATAAACAACCTGCTTCCCCTCCACACACACACACACACACACACACACACACACACACACACACACACACACACACACACACACACACACACACACACACACACACACACACACACACACACACACACCAACCACAGCCCCTTCCTCCACTACTGACCTCTGTGCCACCCTGCATCTCCCTCTCTCCTCCTCTTCTTCCACCTCCTTTCTCTATTTGAATGAATCCCTTATTTGTTTCATCAGTATATTTATCAAAAAGTGTTGCTGCCCTGGTGAACTTTAAAGCTGCGTTCAGATCTGCATTAAAGTGTGAGGATGCAAACGTCAGAGTCAGTGTCTCTGGACATGTTCTGGATCTTCTCCTGCAGCCTCCGGTACAGTCCTGGAGGAAACAGAGGACATGTGTGGAAGCTTCCCAGAGAGCGAGTGGACGTGTGGACGAGGTTTCTAACACGTGACGGACGTGAAACTGGAAGAACACAAACCTCTCAGGATGAAGAAGAGGAGCCGTACACGTAGAAGACGAAGACGTCCACTTGGAAACACGAGGAGGTTCCAGATCTTCTGGTGCTGAGGGCCGACGCCGGTGTGGACGAGCTGTAAACAACAACACTGATCTTTCCACAGCAGAGTTTATACGTCGTGTCCGGCCTCCACCCGCGTCGACCTCTGCCTCGTGTGTGCGTGAAGCTGAATGAATCTTAATTCGTTATCAAATACGTACCAGAAATACACGTCTCCACATGTAGACACGTATATAACTAGATATATATGCTAATACCACTTAAGCAAATGAAATTATACAATTGGCCACAACAGTTTAACCTTTGAACAGTGAATTACTGCGTGGCTGTGCTCCATATGCAAACCATTTACATAAGAGTGCAACATTTGAATTCCCTCTTTATTCAAACCCTTCCCCGCGCCTCTGAATCCTCCTCTAACTCCGCTCGACCACGCGTGACGGCGGACCAGCTGATTTCCTCTTCACCGGAGCTTCGGGTGTGAAATCGATGTCGTTGCCCATCTCCAGCTCCACAGGAGGCAGGACATCAACACACCTCCACAGAGCCAGGCCACAGGGGCACGGAAATCTGAGAAACGATGATGGTGATAATCATGGAGACTTATAATTCTGCTGGTCATAGTTTGAATCTCATTTATAAATGAAACTGATGTTTATCTCTACGCAAAGGAGAAGGAATCAGATGTTTGAGAGATGGAGAAGCTGTTTGCTTCCTCTGGATTGTTTCCTCCTCCTCCCTCCGTCTGGAAGGAGGACGAGCCGCTGGTTGGGGGTGTAGTATGGAGAGCAAAGGGTTGAGTCAGGGACTGTTAACCCCAGGGGAGGTTCAGAGCCTCGGACCTGATTCCCAGGCTATCTCATTGTTCCCCGCCCGGCTGTAATTTAGGAGGAAAGCGGCGTCAAAGCGCCCATAAATCCTCCGTGTGCCGAAAGCGTCCCAATCTCAATCTGTCAGCGAGACACTGGTCAGCCGGTAAATACCCATCGCCTGCTCTTCTCCATGTGATCACACACACACACACACAGTTTTGTTTGTGTGCATGTATATCTACTTTTCTAGTTCTACATGAGGAAGCGGCTGCTGCTGAGGAGGCGCTTTTGCGAGATGAGTGCTAAATGCACAGATGTGCAAACACACTCGCACAGCACAGTGTGGAACATATGTACAGGTTTCTGTGCAGGCATTGTTCTCGGCTGCTCTCTCCGCAGCTGACAGCCGGAAATAAAGAAGATTAAGGAGCATAATGAGTCAAGAGCAGTTCGTATTAGAACAGCTGCTGATTGTAAAATCACAAACGGACGTTGTACTTCACTGATTCGCGGAGACTAGAAGCTGCAGCGTTAAAGGAAACACTCGCGAGTAAAATTACTGATTAAAAATGTTTATAATCAAATCATTTGCATGAAAAACTCTGATCACGATCGGAGGATTTTCATGCATTTATGTTGAAAAGGATGAAAGAGAGAAAGGTCCTGGTTTGGAAACAAACCGTGTCTCCCTGTGGAGTTTGCATGTTGTTCCCGTCTGTGTTGGTTTCCCTCAGAGAATCTGGCTTCAGCCCACAACTCCAACACAGGCAGATCCGGGGTCAGGTTAACTGGAGACTCTAAATTGACCGTAAGGTGCGAATGTTCAAGTTCAAGTCTGACCAGCAACTAGAACTACAAACACGTGTGTGGTCATCGTGGTCCTTTTAATCCACATCCTAGTAGTGCATTGTATTTTAAAAGCCAATCAAATGTTTAGTTTGTGGAATCTGAGCAACTATAGTAACTGGAGTTAAATAAAAACACCTCAGAACTGTTCATGGGCCCGGTAACGTGCTGACTGACTCTGACACCCCCTAACCCGGCCGTGCACAGAACCAAATCAACTGAGAAGAATCGTTAAAGGTTTTAGGAACTTGTTCCTTCTTCTTTCTCTTCCTCCTCCTCCAGAGCTTCTCAACATTTCTGCTGCAAAGGAGACGAGAGGTCATGTTAGTTCAGACCAGGTTACAATGAGACAACCACACACACACACACACACACACACACACACACCTATTTTCTTTACAGGCTCTTATTGTGACCTTGGGGTCTTCCTCCCTGATTTTTAATTTAATCAACTTACACATAAATAAATAAACGCGCACACATGTCCACAGTCAGATGTGCATAGAGACGTCTTCATGCCGATCAATAACCCTCATAGATTGTCAATTACGCTCTGGACGGGGAATGAATGGGATTTGCATATATAGAGCTGCGTCTACTCATGCGCTCACACAGCGTCGACAAACTGCTGCCCTCAGCATGCTGACCAGCCGGGGGGGGGGGGGGGGGGGGGGGGTCTGTCAGCAGACACCTGAGATGTAAATTCATACAAAACAGTGAAGCATCAGTTCGTGTTAATCAGACTCACCGTGACCCGAGTGTTGTCGATAAGGATCAAAAGAGGAGGATGTTTGTAAGTGATTTAGTTTCCTGGAAAATTCATCATTCATCAACACAACACAACACAAAGTCAGGAACACAACATCACTACACAACTGGAGAAGACACAGATGCAGTGTTTTGTGTCCTGTTCATTTTTTTTAATAATAATATTTTTACATCAGAGGAAACTGATCATCGAACCTGAACTTTGTACAGATGAACATTTTTCAAAAATCACGATTTATTTTGATCTTTAATTTTTTCGCTAAAAATAATTATGTTAATAAAATGGTGCCGAGGTCATTTGGAAATATTCCACTTCCTGTAAAGTGGAGTGTTTGGTTTGTGTTATTGCTCAGTGAGAAGTTCGACAGACACAGTGGAACAGATACTTTATGTGACACGTGAACATAAAACACAACTTTCAAGGATAATCAACAATTTAATGTTTTATTTTGAAAGTCTCTGATTATTGGAGCTCAGTAGATTGATGGGGTCGAAGGTCAAAAGGTCATTTATTATAAATCCTATTGTAACAACTTCACGAGGTGGTCTAACAAATCCAGTTCAGTCAGGTGGTCACAGCAAAACCCTCCGTTACTACCGAGGAGACGTTAAAGGCTAAAGTTTGTTTTCTTGTTTTTAGCAGAGCTGCACTTTGGGAGTTGAAGGTTTGACCCGTTGGTTCTGTCCCATTGGTTCTGACCCGTTGGTTCTGTCCCTTTGCTGAAGAACGTGTGTGTGTGTTTGGTACCAGCAGCTGTGGACCTGCACCACCGGTGAGTGGGAGTGAGACGAGATGTTTAACCAAAAGGTTTAGAACAAAAGAACATAAAACTAGTTCAACACTTTACATCCTGTAACTCCAGCTTCATATGCAGATTTCCTTTTTACCATCGTTACCTCTACTGTCTGTTTTAGATTCTGTGAGTGTGTGTGGGTGTGTGTGTGTGTGTGTGTGTGTGTGTGGTGTGTGTGCATGTGCGTGCAGTAGTGTGAGTATGTATTTCTGTGTACCTGAGTCACTACAGTGGCATCGGGGGCCAATTAGCGAGGTGGATTATGTTTCTGAACTCTGCTCCTCAGGGAACCGAACCACACTGTGAGGAGAGAAGTGGGTGGGGGGGGGGGGGGGGGGGGGGTCATGGTGTGTGTGTGTGTGTGTGTGTGTGTGTGTGTGTGTGTGTGTGTGTGTGTGTGTGTGTGTGTGTGTGTGTGTGGCTTCATGCTCGCTCTCTGCATGAAGCCACACAAATGACACCGGGACCAGTTCACTGTACCAATACTGTATGAGCTGTCATCACAGCGGTGCGTGTGAGTGACAGTTGTGATAAGTGTCACGTGTTGAGAGCTGCAGATGTTGGTGCGTGTGTGTGTGTGTTGTGTGTGTGTGTCTGTGTGAGTGTGTGAGTGTGTGTGTGTGTGTGTGTGTGAGTCTGTGTGTGTGTCTGTGTGAGTGTGTGAGAGAGAGAGACGGAGTCAAACAGAGCTGCTAAACACTACATCACAGTACATAACATTAATTTAGCTTCTCTTCTCTCTGATGGAAGCAGGTGATCAGTCGTGACTCGTTCCTCCAGCTTTGTTTGTATTTAATATTTAGTGAAACTTGTTTGTGGCTCGGACTGTTTGACTTTAACAGACCTTTTATGAATCATGATTATCTCTATTGATTAGATTCTTTTCAGACCTGAGCGGAAAATGATTCACTTCAAAATCAAAATGTGTGTGTGTGTGTGTGTGTGTGTGTGTGTGTGTGTGTGTGTGTGTGTGTGTGTGTGTGTGTGTGTGTGTGTGTGTGTGTGCGTGTGTGTGTGTGTGTGTGTGTGTGGGCATGAAGCTCGAGTGTCAGTGTGTCCAATGGGATTGATGGATGTGTTGTTGATTGCCGTGGCGACGCCCAGTGAGTGTGTTTGATTTCTCTATTCTCCTGCAGGTGTTTACACTCCGAACACGACGTCTGAGAGAGAAACAGGTTTCTATCTGTGACGTCTGAGGGAGAGAGACCTGTCAGTCAGCTGTCAGTGACGGTGTGATGTTGTGTTGTTGTTGTGTTGTTGTGTGGATGTTGTCGCTCTCTGGCAGCATCAAGCTAATATTGTCGGCCCCCGTTAGAAGGTCCTGCTTCGCTAAATCTGCGGCTGAGCGAGCTGAGGGGATCAGACTCCCGGGTGGAGGGGGTGGAGGGGTGGTGGGGGGGGGGGGGGGTGCAGGGGTTAATATATGTGTCTGGGGGAGAGAGGCCTTTTCATCCCCCTCCTCCCCCCCATTCTCTCCATCCATCCCTCCCTCCAGGCACACACCCTCACTCTCTATCCAATCTGTTTCTTTTTGTCAACGGGCCTGTGATGTCGGGAGGCTCACGCACACGCACACACACACACACACACACACACACACACACACACACACACACACACACACACACACACACACACACACACACACACACACACACACACACACTCACTACGGTGCATTAGAGCGGTGACCTCCCTCACTTCATGCCTATGCTATGGCCTTATTTATCATAATGCATCGTTTTACCATACCCACTCCCCCTGCCATTCACGTGGGCATTATCCCGGTGTGGCCGCCGGCTCTGTGGCACAGAGCGGCGACGGAGCGGCCACGGATCTGAATGAGAGTTCATCCCTGTAACGACCGTCATCTAACGGCTTCTAACAGCTTTACAACGGGACGTTTGTCAGGGAGATGTGGGAGTGACGGCGTGAAGCAGTGGGATATTTATGATCCTGTAACATGTGCTCCTGTGTTATTGGAGCTTCGGACGCCACAGAGGACAAAAACCTATGAAACACGATCTGAATACTTTGTGATGTGTATTTTTAGGGGCTGTGAATTCGCCTGTTAATTGAATTTTTTAAAGGGATTTGAATCAACTGTCGATAAAATACATATTTTTTACAAACAACTGAAAACATACGATTTCTCTGTATATTCAATTTTTTTTTTAATGTCAAGCAGTTCAACAAAGTGTTTGGGCCAAATAGAGGAGAACTCATTTTTAAAATTAGTTTAATAAGATGAGAAATTTACCAAGTCAAAATCGTTGCGATCAGTAAAAGCAATTTATAAGTAAACATGAAATTTAAACATGAGGAGATTTAAAAATTACATAAAATAGAAACAATATATGCAACGTAAACACTTTTGTCGAGTTGTAAATAATAATACAAATGTATATCTTTATTGAAATAGAACTTCTCAAAAACAAAGTTACAAATGAAGAGAACAGAAAGTAAAAAGAAAAAAGGAATAAACACTAAACACGTGGCAGAAGTTTAAGCATTGACCTCACATAAGAACATGTTATGAGCTTTGATTCAAAGGAAGCTGTTGACTGGCGGGAGAGGATGTGGTCACGTCCTCGTGAATGAGGGGGCGGAGCTTGATCAAAATCTATAATCTGAATGAATCTTTTTGTGACGATATGTAAACCTGGTGGAATAAATGATCATCTTCAGCAAAGAGCTCAGAGGTAGATCAGGAGATTATCACAGCTTCAGTGAAAAGATCCAGACGCAGTGAGCAGATTAAATCCCCATCATGTGGACCACACACACACACACACAGACACACACACACACACACACCACACAGACACACACACACACACACACACACACACACACACACACACACACACACACACACACACACACACACACACACACACACACACACACACACTCAGTTTCACTTTGCTCTCTAGATCCTAATGAGAAGAGAAAAACTTAATTTGATCCATCTCAGCCCTTCACTCTCCTCCCCCCCCCCCCCCCCTCCCTCCCCCCTCCCCCCCTCCTCCGCTGGTCATGGGCTATTCCCGCCGCTCTGATTATTGTTAATCTCATCATATGTCTCTTTCCGCTCAATAAACCCCCCCCCTCCTCCCTCAGTGCTCCCCATTTTCACTCAAATCAAATTGTTACCGAACATAACCTGGCCGAGCCGCGGCGTGCCGCTGCAGTAATGCAGTTTGTCATAATTAAGTGCCGAGCCTAATTAATTAAATGGTCAGAGGGCTAATCAGTGCATTCTGCGGCCGCACTGCTGCATCATGGGAAAAAAAGTAAGGATGAGTAGAGATTGAGTGACAGACGTCGCTATTGACGGTCGGGGCTGAACAGGAATGACAGAGTTAATTGTGGAGGCATCTTGGTGCATCTTCAAGGTTTAGGACACACACACATACATACACACACACACACACACACACACACACACACACACACACACACACACACACACACACACATAGATAGATGATAGATAGATAGATACATTTGTGTATATGTACATGCAAACATGTACATATACACAAATTAACACAAAACAGCCTTGCACAAGGAAACCCACACATTCTGTCACACACATACACACTCACGCACACAGACACACACACACACACAGACACACACACACACACACACACGCAAACACTCGAATCCAACCATCACATTATAGTTTTCATTGAACTGCTTGAATACACTGTGCGTATTGATTGAGTAAATGTGCTAATGAAAGTGATGCACAAGGACAGTTCATTAAAGTTGGGCTTGATTAGAGAGAGACACCACACACACACACACAAGACACACAAACAGACACACACACACACACACTCGCTCCACTGGTTTGCACTGTTAATCTCCTCTACACAGGTTTACCGCTGCTCTATAGCTCAGTTTCCACTTGAGAGTTCCAGAGGACAAAACTCCTAATGCAAATGTCCAGATTCATTATTCTGAATCCTCAACGTTCAACGCAGAATAAATAAAGAAGTTCACCGAGGTGGGATCATGTCTCTGAAGTTCACTCCACTGCAGAGGAGAAGAGGAGAAGAGGAGAGAGGAGAGAGGAGAGAGGAGAGAGGAGAGAGGAGAGAGGAGAGGAGGAGAGAGGAGAGAGGAGAGGAGGAGAGAGGAGGAGAGAGGAGAGGAGAGAGGAGAGAGGAGAGAGGAGGTGTAACATCATGTTGATGCTGGTGACACGTGTCCATCAGGGTTTATCACCTTCTGCAACAACTGTTGATCTCAATCGCTTTAACGAGAACGTTCATTGATTTACTGTTGTTTACTTGTTTATTAATTTTGCACAAGTGTCTCTGATCCATCGTTCTGTTTTATTGATTTCATTCACAAAACACGATCTCATCCTTTTAACTTTAACAAATACTATAATCCCTCATATTTAATGAAGCTGCCCCACACGTACTCTCAGTCCACTAACAATGTTATATCAATATCAAGACCCGTCAATCATTCTGTGGGAGAACAGTGAAAATATTAAAAAAACATCTTATCTCACATTGTTAAAGAAAGTTCCTTCCACCAAGTTTAATGGAAATACATCCGGTAGCTTCTGTGAGATCTTGAGAAGTTAGTGCAGCTGAGAGGACGAGCGCTTGTTTTCAGATTCTATCAACATTTAAGTGGTTTAGAGGAGTTCAGAAATATAGAAGTAAAATGTGCACATTTTAAAAAACACCTGAAATTGTATGTCTACAGATTTAGAGTTTATTCCTTCGTACAACATTTCTGAAATGTCTCATGAACACGATTAGAACAATAAACATGGAAACAGCATTTAAATCTCATTACTCCTGCTCGTCCCTCTTGTCTCCCCCTGACTTAGTATTGGATGAGAGATCAGCTGGTTTTTTAACATGAAGTTCCTCATGTATCTGACTCCCCCCCCCCCCCCCCCCCCCCCCCCCCCCCCCCCACTGAGGGCATTGTGACAGCAGTAAGTGCTTGACCACGGAGAGGAAGTTGGCTCGGAGAATAGGAAGTGCTTTGCGCAGCAAGTCAGGGACTAAAAAACTTCGCTAAGTTTCTCTCCATCCATCCCTCCTTCCTCCCGCCATCTCTCTTTCTCTGTCTCCCCCCTCCCACCCTCTCTCGCTCTCTTATTTCCTCCCTTGAAATTTCTCTTAGGAGATTATCCGCAGGTAAGCTTGTTACCTCTGCCGGCCTGCGTCAGCAGCTCTTCCCCCGGCACTGACCACTGAGGGATGAGGAGGGCTGGTGGGAGAGAGGGGAGAGGCTGAAGGAAGGAGTGGGGGGGGGGGGGGGGGTCATCGAGCCAGGGGAGGAGGTGGTGAGCAGCAGGGGGGGACGGAGGAAGGCGGGGAGGCGTGGGGAGGGCTGGATTGGCGTGAGGGCCTCGCCACTCGCCACTAACTCACCGTGACGACATCATAAGACTGAGCAAATGACTCCGCTGCCTCACCGGGGGGCTGAGGAGCAGGGGGGGGGGGGGGGGGCACACAAAGCTGTTCTCTGGTTAACGGAGCCTCATCCCCCCCCCTGCCCGCCAGAACACACACACACACACACACACACACACACACACACACACACACACACCACACACGTCCAGCCACAGTGACCAGACTGAATACACTCACACATGGATCCTGTGTCTGAGAGGTAGATATTATTCATTTCATTATATTTATTTACAAGATTTACAGTAGTTACTTTATTTACATGTGCACATGGAGGGTTGGGGGTGAGGGGTTTGTTTTGGGGGGGGGGGATAAAAGAAGGGGAGTCTGAGAGGGAAAGGGAAAACAGGGGGAAGGGAGGAGTGGGTAAGGAAGAGGCGTGAAGGGAAAGGGTGAGAGGTCATCTTCTTCTTCTTCTTCTTCTTCTTCTTCTTCTTCTTCTTCTTCTTGTTTTACTGCTTCAGGGGTTTTCTCCTCTGTCTCGTCCTCCACCTTCACCTTTCACTCCCTCAGTCTGAGCCACGTCCTGGTTTGTCTCAGGTGTCTCAGACCTGTCTTCACTCTGGTCCTCACTAATCTGCAGCTCAACCTCTCTCATGTCGAGCTCATGCTTCTCCTGGTGCTCGTCTTCAAGCGTCCTCTGCTGTCTTTTAAAAAAAGTCCACCTGCTCCTTCAGAGCCCCGTTCTCCTCTTGCAGAGCCTCCACCTTCCTGCTCCATGTTCCCTCGGCCTCAGTGCTCTGCAGCTCATTCTCTTTTACGGTGAACTCTTCCAGGAGGTTGATGAAGTCAGATCTTTAGTTAGCAGCTAAATGTAGCATCACTGCATGTTAATCACATTTACAGACATCTGCCTCAAACAATATTACTTTGAACGCGGAGCTCTTCTCGTTTTGTGTTCTCGTCTGGAAAGAGATATTTTCTTAATATCTTAAGATGATATTATTAAGTCTTGAATTCTTCTAATGGTTATTTGATGGTCATGTCGGCTTTCAAACCAGAACAGGTCTCAGTTCATCCAACTGGGTTGTTGGAGGTTTGATGTTTCAGTCACCGGCGATGAAACCAAATCCAGGAAGTGCCCGAGTGACACGGTCGTGAGTGTCTCTGCTCCTCAGCTGCTTCATCCTCCTGAGTTCAGCTGCAGATTTGGATTTAACGAGGCTAGAATAAGTTAAGGTGTAGGACGTACGTACATTCAGTCCTCTCAAGTGGAGGGGAACGAGGATGAGTTTGTGTTGTCATGCAAAAGGTGTGTGAGTGTGTGCGTGTGTGTGTGTTTGTGTGTTGTGTGTGTAGGGGGGGCTTACCGGCGCCTTCACAAACAGGGCTTCCCCCCTCTCGCAGGCTTTGGGGGTGGGGTGGGGGGATTGGAGGGGCTCTTCGGAGGAGATAAACGGGAGCAGTGCGGGGATGAAAGGGATGTTCTCCTCCAGACACGGAGGAGGAATCTGCTCAGATCTTCCCTTGTTAGAGGAGAGGAGAGAGGGATCACTTCTCTCCGGCTGAGCCTCCACCACAGCACAGTGGGAACCCCCCCCCCCCCCCCGGCTCCGTCGCCCATCGTGATTCCTCTCTCCTCCTGTAATGTCTCATTGTCTTCTCCCCCCCCCCCCCCGGTCGTTGTCCCCTGATCATTCCACAAATAGTTTGACTCCTTTCCAGCCGACAGCCCCGGTGGGTGCATCTGATGAGAGAACAGATCGAACAGGAGGGAAGAGGAGAGAATATATATTCTAAAATATCACAGTTAAGTCTCTGAAGTTTTAATTAATAAGCCAGTTTCCTTTTGTGTCACATGAAGTCCCGATGGAACCAGGCGGAGCAGAGAAAGGTGACGGGGGTGCAACAACACCACGATGAGCAGGGAGCACGGTAAAGAGAAATGATTTATTATTATTCTTTCTTTGTTTTTCCATCACCAGTTAAGGAAACTTCAGTTTTATCTGTCTTTATTCATATTTAAGGTATTTATTGGTGGATGAAATCAAATCAAATGAAGTTACTCTCCCTCGCTGTTTGGCTGCTGATTGAATAGGAAATTGTAAAATAGTCAATCACACAATTAAACCTCACAAGGCCCCGAACCTGCTTAAATCCAATTAAACATCAGTTTGAATATGTTAAAGAAAGTGATTACCAGGTTCCACTCTTCTTCTCTGAGTCCACGTTCTGTTCTTCCACCAAGTTTCATCCAGTAGTGTTTTAGGAACCATTAACAGAACGACTTCTCTACAGAACCTCTCTCAGGTGTTCCTGTGGTTCCTCCCTCTGAAGAACCACCTCTGGTTCCTCACCTGTGCTTCCCTGAGTGTGGTGGAAGGTGGGACCGGCCTCCAGAGAGCCCCAGGGCCGAGGGTATCGCTGCCTGTCAGGAATGAATCAATCTCCTCCAGTCAGATGAAGTCATTAGCGGCTGCAGCTGCTGCATCCTCTCAGTATCTTATATTAATTAATTAAAAAGGTGAGACACAGTTCTGCTCCGAAATAAACTGCACAGCTGGAGAGGAGCGAGAGGAGCGTCGCAGCCGAGGCTCCACGTCTTTGTTTCCTCTTCCACAGCGAAGGAAAGGAAATCATTTGAAACGTGTGCTCAAATACATTTTAATATATTTACTCATTATTTATTATTGTTTTTATTATAATTGCCATGTATGTGTTTGAGTCGGAGACACACCCTTCACCGACCTGAGCTGGCAGGAGGTCAAACTGTCCACTGGTCAGCGTCAGGTCACACACACACACACACACACACACACACACACACACACACACACACACACACACACACACACACACACACACACACACACACACACACACACACACACACACACACACACACACACACACACACACACACACACACACACACACACACACACACACACAGTGGCTTCTCTTGTTTCCAGAGGAGAACAGGAAAAGAATATCTTTGTTTACCGATGAGCAAACACAAATGATCCTGCAGCAAAACTCACGAGTAACTTTAAGTTAAAAGTAAAAAAAAAAAAAGCATAAATACATGTGAGTTATTGAGAGGGATTTAATTTACATGCGTTTAATGTGAATCTTAATGTTTTAGTTGTCATTCATCTTTATTTTGTGTGGCTCATTTTGAACGTTGTGTAACTTCTGTTCCTTCAGTTGCACAATTACAATAATCAACCACAACTGGAAGCAAATGTTCGACTGACTTCCTGGAGAGTTTCACCTTACTGAGAACATCACAGTCAAACATCTGGAGCAGGAGGTGGAGTTCTTTGTCGCTCACTGCTGGAGGAACTTTAATCTAAACCCAGGCCTTCGCAACACAAACACATTCACACCGGTATTTATGCTCGTTCATCACAAAACAGTCACGAGTACAGTATCAAATCTGGGTCAACGTAAAGCTCTGCAATGCAGTGGGAATGTGAAGTTGTGAGTGTCTGTTTCACCTGCAGCGTCGTGTCTCTGCAGAACCAGAACGCACAACAACAAAAACTGCACATGTGCAACTCAGCTTCTCAAAGAAACTACACATTTAACACACACACACACACACACACACAGACACACAAATCTAAAAATGGTACCTTTTGACACGTGAGATCT
Source organism: Reinhardtius hippoglossoides (assembly GCA_006182925.3). Lineage (NCBI taxonomy): Eukaryota > Metazoa > Chordata > Actinopteri > Pleuronectiformes > Pleuronectidae > Reinhardtius > Reinhardtius hippoglossoides. The sequence goes on along the minus strand of CM031683.1, from coordinate 26,297,200 downwards.
CTTCTTGACTCCGCGGCCGTTTCCCCGGCCTTCCGTCTTTTTGCTGACCGCTGTGTTTAGATTAATGAGTGTGGGATCTGAGGAATGTTAATTAATTTGATTATGTGCTCGGAGGGGAGGGGTCCATGGTTAGGTGGAGTGGAAAGTGGGAGTGTGTGGGGGGGGGGGGGGGGTGGTTTTATCGAGGGGGGGCAGGGCAGGGCGACTGCACAAGATGAATAGGTCCTCTGGCTGGAGCTGCTGGCAGGCCGGCCGTGCACGCTCCTAATATATAGCATGTGCTGCCACATAGTCAATGCGCTTTTAATTCACCTCTTACTACACACACACGGACATTAGCAGGACCACATGCACACACATACACATACACACACACATACGTGCACACACACACATATGTGCACATACAAACACACGTGGTGTCACAGTAAAGGGACCAAGAGCACGACTCAGGAGGCAGAGGTGAAATATGGAGTTCTTACTGAGGACCCCTCTGATCTGAACTGAGCTTCATGTGTTTGTAGTTGATCTGATTCGAAAGGAGCTGCTTCTTAAACTGTGCATCACATGACATCGGCCCCCTGGTGGCTGGCTGCAGTACAGCTCCTGAACCCTGCATCCTCCATGTTTGCAGTTGGGACATGGACCGATCTAAATATTGTAAATACAAAGACAATAAAGAAAGCTCGTGTCGACCCGGCGGCTCCTTGGCTTCGTCTCTGCACAGGGAGTGGACGCACGTTGTCCATTTTTATTTACATCTGCTTCACATTCTGTCTGTGGTTTATTTACCACTGACGTCCCCTGTGTGTTGCTACAGCACCACAGGGGGTCTTTATATGCTTATGAAGCCTCACACGAATCTCATTAACCGACCCAATGAGAAGCTTGTGATTCTGACCCCGAGCTCTTTATGACCCGCAGATCAATGCACCTCCTCGCTCAGGTTTTCAGCTCCTCCACCCTCTCCTCCTGGAGTCCCCCCCCCCCCCCCCCCCCCCCCCCCTGCAGTATATTTTGTCCCTGCAGCCCACCGTCTAATTACCATCATCGTTAAGATACTGTATATGATTGAGTCGTGACCATAAAGACACACCAGTAAAATGGAGAGGAGCAAACAAACATGAGGTTTACTGCAGCGGCCTGGTGATGCTGATACGGGACAGCACTTATGACCATTTGGTGTCTGTTCCTCTGACATTTTCATTTCATATTTAATTGCACAGCGGTGATTACGGCACTTAAGGTTTTATTTTGCATTTATCTAATGGTGCTCCGGTGGCATCGTGGTGACACCCTTTATTTTATTCCGCGCTCAATCAGGCTGAATTTACTGTCGCTTTGCCTCTTTCTGTTCCGTGTGAAAGTATCTGTGGTTGTTGCTGTTTCAGGCCGACGTGCACGTGTCTGCAGGACAAAGCCGAGCGAAGAGGAGCAGAGACACGTCCTCTGCTCGGAGGACAAAGCTTGAGCTTCATACTTTTATAGAAATATTCAACTCTGCACCCCAGCTTGTTCCAGCTGCTGCTCTGTTTTGTTGTGACGTCAAATAGACAGAATTATTTCCTTATTTGAACGAGTCCTTTCCTCTTTCCTTTCCTCTTTTCCTCGTTCTCAACGTCCTCCCTCTCTTGTCCATCCCCCTCTTTCCTTTATATCAACCTTCTGTTCTCTTTTTTTTCTTTCTATCCTTCCTCTTTTCCTCTTAACCCCCGTCCATCCTTCTTTCCCTGATTTCCATCTCTCTTTCCTCTGTGTCTTCATTCCTTAACTGACATATTAGAGTGGATATTTCTCACAGTTATTAGTAAAATATAGTAAAGTAATGTATTAGAGTACTTCTACTACAGTACACGTGTTGTATTTCACTGCATGTTTTAATTATCCAACCTCCAGTGTTTCCTGTATCGTAGCTCACGTCTCCCCCGAGCACCAGTCACGTGACGGACAGGTGTTTTCAGTGTTTTTCTCTCACCGGCCCAACAGCCTCTGACATCTCCCTGTCACCATGGAGACGACCACATCACCACAAACCCGGTGTCGCCACGGAGACGGGGCCAGGCAGGGCCAGGACAGCGCTTGTCACAACGGCCCAGCGTCCCAAACCAGGCGAGCTCGCAGTCAGAGCTCATCGCTCGGCGGCGTCTCCGGCAGTCAGCGGCAGCCGGCGAGAAGAGACAGGTGGAGGAGAGGAAGACGAGAGGGAAGAGGAGAGGACAGGTGGGGGAGGGGGGGGGGGGGGGAGATGAAGGAGGCAGACGGCCTCTTGTTTACTGTAAAGAGTCATTACAGTATTTTTCTCTCCGTCTCCTTATTGGCATTTTGTTCATCGTTCACCCAGTTTGTCGGGAGAGGGGGGGAAACAGTCTATTGTTCGTGACGGGGCCCGATGCTGTCACCACAGTGCCTCGCTGCTGTCCTGTCTGGGAGGGAGAGGCGCGCACCGTGACAGCTGCTACTGTTTTATTAATAACTGCTTGTGTCTTTAAAGCAGACAAACACCTTCAGCAGGATGGGCCATTACCCTTTTGTTCGGGATCTGCTTCGTCTCCGTGAGAGGTAAACAGATCCACTCGCCTGCGGCCCGCAGACGAGTGGGAAGACTTTCATGGGATGGAAACTGTTCGTGGGATAATAACTTCTCCGTTGATCTGTCTTTTAATTCCAGATTTTCTCTTCTTGTCAACAAACCCCTTAAATAGAACCAAACCAAGTCAGTAAGTCTTTCAGATCTCTCCCAGTCTGACACACCACAGCTCCAATGGATGAAGGATATGAACGTTAAATGATCTTAAGAGGAACATTCATGCTCCTGAGAGGATAAACCATCACCATGAGGTCCACATTTTGGTTTTTGTGTGAAATGTCTCGACCACAGTTAAACTGGGTTCAGTCATTCATCTTCCTCTCAGGATGAACGGTGATAACGGTGGAGATCCAATAACTTTCTCCTGAGGACACAATGCTAATTTATATAAAATGTAAGTTTAGTCCACATCCTGCAGGGAACGACACTGGGACGGGCGCCGTGTGGGCGGCAGGTGAAGGTCAGAGCCTGGATATGCTGACCCCTGGACTCACAGAGGGAGATAGGTCCGGGTTGAATCTTCTGGGGAATAGACCCAGAACTCGCTGGAGGGACTAGAAATCCCATTTGGGCTGGAAACACCTCGCGATCCCACGGAGGAGATGGACAGTTTGTGTGGATGGATGGATGGATGGATGGATGGATGGAAGGATGGATGGATGGAAGGATGATGGAAGGAAGGATGGAAGATGGATGGATGGATGATGGATGGAGGATGTGGATGGATGGATGGATGGATGGAGGATGATGGAGGATGATGAAGGTGATGGAGGATGATGGAGGGATGGGGGTGGAGGAGGATGGATGAGGATGGAAGGTGATGGAAGGATGACTGCGAGTGACAGGATGGAAGATGTGAGATTGGAGGATGAAGGATGGATATGAAGGTGGATGGAAGGATGATCAATTTGTCTATTAATTGATGATTGCTGTTCTCTTTTGTGACAGATACCTGACAGCAGATCATTAGAACAGAAGTTAATGTTTATGATCTACGGATTAACGTTGTATAGAGATGAGATGTTTGAGGAGCAGCCGTCACTGTGACCTGCAGCAGAAGGAGCATGAGAGCAGCCTCCCTCTCACCTGAGCTCCTGCTCGGTGCCTCTAATCAATGAGATGAAGCCCCTCACGACTCGCGGGCCCGTGCCCTACATCAGCGCTCCGCCGCTTGTCTGCACAACTTGCTGTAAACGCTCCGTAAGCACTTTATCACAAACGCTTGTTCTTTTGGTCTTTTTCTGCTTTCTTGTTGTTTTGTTTTTCCTCCTCCCCTCCTCCTCCCCTCCTCCCTCCCTCCCCCCTTCTTATAAAAAAAGCAACCTGCATTCTGACACTCATTAAAAGAGAAAAGAGGAGGAAAACATCAAGAGATGGAAGCGAGGCGTTCTCCACGCTCGCCTCTCTCCAACCTGCGGTCACGTACCGCCGTCACGGCGCGGGGAGGCGCGCTTGTTATCCAGATCAGACTCCCCCTGTTTCCCACTCATATAAAGACGATCAATTATGGATCAAATGAGGCTCCTCTTTAATCCCACGTAGTTTTCTCCTCGTACGCTCGGTCCTGAACGCCGCGGTGCGAGAACGCCACAGGCCGGCGTGCTGCGGGTCACAGGAAGTGGATAAAGGGTTCAGGGTCACTGACGACGTCACACAGGATAAAGCTCCATGTTTATTTGACTTCTTTCTTTAAATCCTTCCAGATTCTTCTTGTTCATTTCATCACTTCCTCCCTGTCTTCCTCATTTGTTGCTTCCTTCCTTCTTTCCTTTATCTCTGTTTCCTCGCATTCTCTCTGCTTCTTCTCCTCCTCTTCATCTGTCCGTCCCTCTGTTGTCACACATATTCATTATTTATTTCCTTCATTCATTCCTATCGTTCTCTCTCTTTGCCGTTTCTCTTCATCATCGTTTCATTATTTTTCTCCGACTCCATGTCTTTAATATTTCATTTCTTTCTTTCTTTCCCTCGTTCCTTCACATTTTCCTAATTTATTACCTCCATTGCTTTTGACTCTGCCCCCCCCCCCCCCCCCCCCATGTCATCCTTTCTTTCTTTCTCCTTTTAGTTTTTTAGTTTTGACACTTTTCCATTTAAAAATAACGTGTGTGTGTGTGTGTGTGTGTGTGTGTGTGTGTGTGTGTGTGTGTGTGTGTGTGTGTGTGTGTGTGTGTGTGAGTGTGTGTGAGACATATCTCTCTCTCGGCTCTCCAGCTGTTTCAGTAAAACAAAAGATAACACTATAACGTCATACCTCCTCCTCCTCCTCCTCCTCCTCTTATCCCTCCATCACTCTCATTCATAATTCATCCGGAGGCTGATTTTTTTGCCGACACACTCCCAGCGTAGCCGTGCAAACACTCTCTCCAGTTTCACTGGGCCGTCGTGCTGCGTGGCCACTTCCTCCTGCAACAGGAAGCAGGTGTCGATAAGTACAGGAAGTGAAAACTGGCACCGGCCTCAGGTGAGTCTGTCCTGTTAGGTGTTAGATATCCCTTACACTTATCTCTGTGACACACACACACACACACACACACACACACACACACACACACACACACACACACACACACACACAGTAATACAGCATCACACTCATTACTGAATTGTCTTTAAAATATATTAAATATTTCCAGTAGTCCGAGTCAGAACCAGGTATTTAAACATATAAACGTTTTGCTGATGACAGTTTCCTGCCTGCAAATATCTTTTATTACTGAATTATTTTTATTTTATTACTTTTATTATTTCATTTTCAGTCACTTGTTTATTAGTCTGTAAATAATAAATCTCAATATTTCTGTTGCGTCCAGAAAATGAGTTTTCTCCTAAATGTCCAAATGTTTCCCATAAAAAAGACATTTCTTAATTACTGATTAAAACAAGATCAATTTCTGTCTGTAAATAATTTATATTTTTCATTTAGAATCAAGCATATTTTATTATAATTCACATATTCTTTGTATCCAAAATTATGTTCTCGTAGTAAGTCTGTTGCTATAATAGAATATGTTTCTTTGTATTAGGGTTATTATTAACTATATCATATTTAAATGTTCCCTGTTAATCAATATCATATAAAAGCTTAAACATTATTCTACTTGTATTATGAATCTGACATTGTTTTTAACATATATATATATATTTAATCTGATTTTCAATATGAACTAATTCTGCTTTTTACAAGACTTTAATATATTTCACCTTTGGTTTCGATATTTTCTTACAATTCTAAATGTTTTGTCATTTGTCTTTTTTCCTTTTTGAGAATTGCACGTCATCATATTGAAGTTATGAAATCTAATACATAAAGGATGTTTTAATGTAAACAGATGAACCCAGTGTTGAACCCGAGGTTCACCTCCAGCGCGGTTCAGACGCAGGAGCTCGTCCTCCGAGGTTTTGAATATCACTTACCTGTGCTGCTCTGAGGCTGACGGCCACTAATCAATGGTCTCTGTTCACCGGGGGCAGAGGTCCCCCCCCCCCCCCGAGTGGCACAGACAACCTCTGAAGCAGGTCGCCCCGAGTACACGTTCAATCAAAGGTGTTTACAATCATAACTCTCAGATGCTGATCCTGGCAGCTGCATTGTGGATCGTCTTTTGAGTTTAAATTGATCAAACTCGTAGACAGAGCTTTTTGCAGATAGACGATCATTTGAATTTGATTAAATCAGGTTTCGGTGAAGACGTAATGAACATGAGGACGGAGAGCGGGGAGGTGGAGCTCATTGAGAACGTTTTATGGATCCATCCATTGTCTTGCACTTGTCCGATCTCGGGCCATGCGCGGCTGGTTTGTCCCAGACGTCTCCAGGTCCAGACGACTCCAGGTCCAGACGACTCCAGGTCCAGACGTCTCCAGCTCCTCCTGATCCCGAGGCGTTCCCAGGCCAGTAGGGATGTGTTGAGCACTGGGTCTCCTCCATTGCCCAGTCCGTAAACCTCCAAAGGAAGTCGCCCAGGACGTGTCGTGACCAGATCCCTTTTGACGTGAAGGAGCAGAAAAGCCAGAAATGTAGGTTTTCACTTCTAGAGATTTCTTTTATTTAAAGTGTTTTTTTAAAGTTGTAGTTGTAAAAAGCTCAGTGACATTGAGTCTGGTCTCAGATTCAGATCCTCGACTTCAACTCCTACAGGGATCAGATCAGGTGTGTGTGTGTGTGTGTGTGTGTGTGTGTGTGTGTGTGTGTGTGTGTGTGTGTGTGTGTGTGTGTGTGTGTGTGTGTGTGTGTGCGAGCGTGAGCGTGAGAGTGAGAGTTGTGTCCTGTGGTATCACTCGGTGACTTCAGTTCCTCCTGGGGGAGAACAAGCTGTGAAAACAGGGCCGGATCCCGGGGGGGCTGTTAGCGAGCGGTTTCAATTAAAGAGCTGCAGAGACTCAGAGTAAAGAGTCAGATCACCAGCTTCCTGTTCAACACACGCACGAGGCCTTAGTTACAGCCTGGGTCCACGGGACTGTGAGAAATGATTATTAATCTGCACCTGTTGATTCATTTGAACACTAATGATGTTTTACTTCACTCACTCTCTTGACCACATTTCCTTTTATTGTTCAGACTTCAAATCTTCACTAACTTCAAAAACACTTATATCTTGTCTGATTCTGTTTTAATACGAGGAAATTAGAAACGTGGTTCTAGTTTGAAAACTCAAAGATGTTTGGAAACAATGACGTCGACTCTCATTCGTCAGGCTCCTGTCACATGACCTCATCGTCCAGCCTCAGTGACCAGAGGAGAAACAACATGGAGAATCAGTCACAGTGTTTCTGACCCTGTTGTCTCTGCTGACAGCTGTTCAGTTACATTCTGTACTGTATGATCCAGATGTTTACATGTGGAGGAGAGCAGCTGTTGCTCCATCGATCCCTGTTCCCTGGTTAGAGGTCAGAGGAACTCAGAAGGTCACCAGAATTCACTTGGAACCATTTCCCTCCATATCCGTAGTTTTGTCGCAGGAGTTCAACGAGACGTCTTTGACGGACACTCACGTTACTCTCCCCAGGCCCCGCCTCCCACAGTCCTGCACAACGGACGCTCTGATTGGCTCTCTCACCCGAGGCAAGTCGAACTCGGCTGCAGTGCGACGTGTTTCTGACAGGGGGGGGGGGGCACCTGTCTCAAAGATAAAGCTCCTGGAACTGATGAACCTCAGATGACCCATCTCTGCTTCATGCAACAACCCCTCCTCTCTCTCCTCTCTCTCTCTCTCTCTCTCCTCTCTCTCTCTCTCTCTCCTCCTCTCTCCTCTCCTCTCTCCCCCTCCTCCTCCTCCCTCTCCCTCCCTCTCCTCCCTCCTCCCTCCCCTCTCCTCTCTCCTCTCTCCTCTCCGGTCGTGGCGGGAGGCATTCCCAGGAGGCAGTTTTCCGGACGGTTTCCCGCGGGCGGACGGGATGAACTCCACGTCTCTCACCCGTAAAGAGACGGAGCAGAAAAGCAGCTGCCTCAGCACCTGCCGGCCCCCAGTGAAAATCAAAATATCAATAAGCTCTTATAGCATTAAGGGAAATGCCTAAATCTGACACTTTCTCTCCCTCCACCCCCCCCTCTCTCTCCCTTTGCCAATATCACTCAACCACTTACACTTGGCATGGGCCCACTGGAGAGTTTTACATGTACATTAAGAGAGGCTTTCTGCCTCTATTTGTCCTCCTCCGCCTCTTCCTCCTCTCCACTATATCTATTAAAGTAAATATACACTGGCCGGGTGGTGACACATAGTCCATCCTCATTCATTTTTGAGCAGGTGATTGACAGGACCTGAGTTATCGCTTCGGTAGAAGAGGAGTGAGGAGAGCCGCTGCTCTGCTGGAATAATGTTCATGTTTTAATACATGGCAGGTAAATGGCAGGAAAGCAGCACCAGTGTCTGTTCCGTCAGAATAACGTCGGAATCAGCCGGGTTTGGAGAATCCGTCACCGGGAGAGAGGAAACCGACCTCGGGGGAAAGTGCCGTGCGAAGGGGAAAGCGGACGAAGATGCGATGCACGATAAAGGTCTGGAGAAGTGGGGCCAAATAAGCAAAAGGAGAAATCACGGAGCGAGGCGCGTTACAAGGCGTGGAAGGGAAGAACGGCCGAGGGCAGGAGGAGGATGAAGGGAGGAAGAGAGGGATGAGGGACACAGAGAGAGAGAGGGAGGGAGGGAGTGGTGGTAAAGCTGAATGATTGCTCTGTGAGAATTATTATTGATGATTCAGGCAGTGTGAATTATTAATGGGGAGCGAAAAGCATCTTTGAACGTGTCTCTGACATTCGATACTGACAGAGATCAATGAGCTGGCGTGGACACGAGGAGGAGAGATGAAGGGAGGAAGGAAGGAGGAGGAAGACGAGGAGAGTTCGGAGGAGAGGAAGACGAGGAGAAGGGCGGGAGGAGGAGAGGAAGACGAGGAGAAGGGTGGGAGGAAGGTGTGTTTGGACAAGTGGAGTCCTTCAGATGGGGGCTTGTCAGAAGGGTTTAGGGACGAGGACGGCCCACTGTGAGGAGTCATGTGACAGAGGTGAAGGTGATTGGCTGTGACATTGTCTTGGTTCTAATGCTCCTCCTCAGACGCAGGAAAGAGCAGAGTAGCCCCTTCCTCCCCCCCCCCCCCCCCCCCCCCACCTCCCCCTCCACATATTGAGAAACTGTCTCTTCTTCCTGGCGGCCGCACCACTGTCAGTGTGCATCTGTGTGTGGTCCTCAATATGTGTGTTTGAGTGTGTGTGGTTCTGAGTGTGTGTGGTTCTGAGTGTGTGTGTTTGAGTGTGTGTGTTTGAGTGTGTGTGGTTCTGAGTGTGTGTGTTTGAGTGTGTGTGTTTGAGTGTGTGTGTTTGAGTGTGTGTGGTTTGAGTGTGTGTGGTTCTGAGTGTGTGTGTTTGAGTGTGTGTGGTTCTCAATGTGTGTGTTGAGTGTGTGTGGTTCTGAGTGTGTGTGGTTCTGAGTGTGTGTGTTTGAGTGTGTGTGGTTCTCAATGTGTGTGTTTGAGTGTGTGTGGTTCTGAGTGTGTGACAGCTGTGATTTAAACGAAGGGGCAGCGATCATTCATCCGTGATGATGATGATTGTGATTGTGATTGTGATTGTGATTGTGATTGTGATGATGATGATGATGATGGTGATGATGAAGATGATGATGATGATGATGATGATGGGATGAGGATGAAGGTGAGGATGAGGATGAGGATCTCTTTGTCCAAATAGAGTAGACTTCAGAGAAGAATAGGAACATCCACTGTGTGTGGTGTGTGTGTGTGTGTGTGCGTGCGTGTGTGTGTGTGTGTGTGTGTGTGTGTGTGCGTGCGTGCGTGTGTGTGTGTGTGTGTGTGTGTGTGTGTGTGTGTGTGTTAGCCTGTGAAAGTGTGTATCGGGGTCAGCAGGTCAAACAGGAAAGACTGATCCTAAGGGACAAACTGCCAGCGCCACTCAGCTGCTCCCAACACACACACACACACTCGGGTCGGACTGACGTGACATGGACGTCGCCGCGGCCGGCGCTAACAGGGGACAGGGCTCAGCTCCAATCGTCACGGTAACAGGCTGATGGGGGGACAGACGAGCCCCAGCCGCCACACCTGATCATGTAGCAGGCCGGGCCACCTAAACTGTGTGATGGTTCAGCCTGGATGTACCAACATGTGTCTGTGTGTGTGTTCCCGGTGACACGTGACGGCCACATTCAGCCGCTTGTGAGGTCGGATCAGATCCTACGAGTCGTCAGGAAGTCAGAGAAATGCAAAAAGGACAAACACACAGATGAAGACGGGCAGGTTGTACTGGAGGTGAACATCTAAACCCAGCAACACAAGCAGTACTTCAAACTACAGTGACACTCAGAGTACAAACCTCCGTCAGGGCTGAATAACCACACAGAAATATCAAAGAGTACATGAAGACGTCTGATTACCTGAATGAAATATACACTTTACTCTTGACTCCATGTTTCTGCTCTTAGGAAACAAACCGAACACAGTTTTATATAGAAACGCAGAAGAGTAGAAACAACTTAACAACAAACAGGAACACAGCGTTTATATCTAAGTTCTTGACACCACAACATCTTCTGGTAATAACTTCCTCTGCAACCGTCTAAAATAACAATCGAGTGTTTGCTGCCTGGAAACCGACGTGACGTATATGTGCAGGTATCGAGTTTGGAGAGTTCACAGCTGAAACCTGACGCCGTCCCCACCTCAGCACGATTTCCCAGACGTGTGAGTCCATGTCCCTGAGTTTTCATGGAGCCTGAAAGAGGCTGTTTTGTGCATTAATCTGAATCGGCCCCGGCGCTCGGCCTGGAGAGCGTCCAGGCCGAGAGCAGTTCCCATCACGAGACGAGCCCGAACGCTGACAGGTCTGTTTTTTATGATCTGAGAGCAATGTGAGTAAAATCCAATTTTTTTTGCAGCCAGATACAGAATGTCACTTCATGTATTCTGCTGTGATGAAGAACTACAGCCTCAGTAACAGCTCACAGCTACACATCTGTGTCTGCAGAGTCAGAGTCGTGTTCGGTTCATAACAAAGGATTGTGGTTTTTACCACCGACACCTCTGTGTTGGGACATTGATGCATTAAACTGATATCTGTACAATTAGCTGTTCTAATGATGGAGTGCACAGAAACAACAGCCACTGATCAGCACTATTTTAATGCAAGGATGGTAAAATATTTCTACTAGCACTGGAATATCCAGAATAGTGTTTATGATGCAGCACACGAATGCATCACAAGTCAGAGGTGGAGTTTAGAGTCTAAAGTCTCGGCTGCTTTAACTCATGATGCCATCGGGACTGTGACTGGAATAAAAGACAATATTCACTTTATTGCTCGACTCTAAAAAAATATTCTAGAAGTAAATATAAATAAACAGCACGGCTAATGAAACAAAAGCAAAGACACTGAGTTTTATTGACTTTCATACGTTCAATTAAAGTTTCTCTTAACGTAAAGATACCAAACTGTTTGTGTGTTACATGATATAACTGATGATCTGCACTCAGCTCAGCTCAGTTGACAGTAGCTCATCATTTGTTCTTCTGTCCTGTGACTGAACACTGTGATCACCTCCTCGTCAGCTCCTCCTCGTCAGCTCCTCCTCTCCTCCTCTCCTCCTCCTCCTCCTCCTCCTCCTCCTCCTCCTCTTCCTCCTGCTGTCTGTCACCTCTGAGCTTTAACACAAAGGGACATGTACGATTGACCTGGCACTAAAGCACTAACAGACTGTCTGGGCCCTTTATGGCCAGTAAAGAGAGACGGACTATTAACCCCCATCACCTCCACCTCCCTCACCCTCCTGCGCCTGTCACTCTCTCGCCCTGTCGCACCATCACTACCTGGAATTGGCTGAGGGGGGGGGGGGGGGGGGGGGGGGGGGATTCAGAGCAGGTTGGGTGACTTTACGTGACACGTCACCCTGGTGGGTTTATAGGCGAGTGCAGCTCTGACTGAAGAACTGGGTTATTGGATGGATGCAGTCACTGATACAGGAGAGCAATCAAGTTGTAGCCAGTGATGAAAACCACCAGCTCACAAGACATCGTTTGGATGTGTGTGTGTGAAACGATGACACGGGAAACAGAGTCTGTTTCCTCCTGTGTGCTCTACATTCACCGTCTCTCCACCGTCGCCAACAAGGTTCTGTTTGCACCCCGGTCCTTGTCTGTTTGTCTGTTTGTCTGTTTGTCTGTTTGTCTGTTTGTCTGTTTGTCTGTTTGTCTGTTTGTCTGTTTGTCTGTTTGTCTGTTTCGTCTGTTTGTCTGTTTGTCTGTTTGTCTGTTTGTCTGTTTGTCTGTTTGTCTGTTTGTCTGTTTGTCTGTTTCGTCTGTTTGTCTGTTTGTCTGTTCGTCTGTTTGTCAGCACGATTACACAAAAGCTACAGAACAGATTTCCACAAAACTTGGTGGAAGGATGGGACGTGGGCCAAGAAAGAACTTGGCACGAATCAGGGAATCTGTCTTTACCTTTTAACACCACAGTAAAAAGTATTGATACGCCAACGCCTGGAAGTTTTATTTACATGATAACATCACGCAGAAAAAGTGCAGCATGAGCATCAAGAGGAATAAAGAAGCTTCTAGACAGGAGCCAGATGTTAGTGGGTTTTTTAACCAGTGGTCAAGAGGCTCAAGTCATTTTCGTCAATTTCGTCAGATACAAGCGGCAGAAATGAGATTTCTCCGTCAGGTGTCTGGGCTCGACTTTAGAGTTGAAGTCCATCGTGTCGGAAGCAGCCAGTTGAGGAGTTGGTGATCTGATTAGGATCCTCCAGAGGGTCTTTGGGTGTTTTCCAGGCCCAACTGGAGGAAACCCCAGACCCAGGACTGGCTGGAGGGATCACACTGTCTCCTCTGGGTAGAACTCTGGATCTACCAGGAGGAGCTGGAGAGCGTGGCAGTGAGAGAGAGACGTCTCACCCTGGTGTCACCACGGCCCTTTAGATAAGTGGAAGAAAACCGCTGGACGTGTGGACGGATATAGACGTTGGTTGTTTCATTATCGCGCCAGAGACCCTCCTTGTCAGTTGATCTGTTTGAGTGACAGCTTTTATCCCAGCCAACATCTGCACTGAACATAACAGGTCGAGCTCTCGTTGCCTCTACGGACACATCTGCATGTTTCTCCTGCCATTTATTTATAGTCTGTAGAAACAGTGAATGGCTGAATAAAGAAGGAAAAGATAAATATGATGAAAGTAGCATGTTCATAACATCTGTTGTATTAGTTTGTCATCGTCTGGTGTCAAACAGAAAGGTCCATCCTGCCTCCGGCTCTCTGTCGGACTAACTGCCTCCAGTTGACGAGAAACAAATCGCTCCTCATTTGGAGGCAATTCTCAACATGCTTCGTTTGCCCCGCTCATGGGGAACTCTTCACACACACACACACACACACACACACACACCACACACACACACCACACCACACACACACACACACACACACACACACACACACACACACACACACACACACACACACACACACAGAAGCAAACAGGGATCTCCGACAGCAGTGGAGAGTGGCAGAGGAGTCCCCATAAAGCCAAGGTTAATTCCTCTGCCTCTCCATCCATCACTGAGCAGCTGAGAGGGGGTGAGGGGGGTGATGGACCACTTTCAACTGTATATATGTGTGTGTGTGTGTGAGGAGGGTATGGGGGGGGGGGGGGGGGGGAGTGAAGAGAAATACAGTTGAGAGAAAGCCTGGAGGAGGAGGAGGAGGGTCTGCATCGCCCCATTGTCTCCCCAAGCACCCATAAAGGGCGTAGGAGGCGAGGGATCATAAGCCTCGTTTGCCAGGAGTTATGGCTGCCGATAGAAGGCGAGTCGGAGCAGGCGGGCTGGTCCAATAACTGCTCGGGATGTAGTTGTCACGGTAACCGGCAGGTGCTGATGCCCGACCCGGGGTCAGGAGGGATCCTGGGTGGACAGGGACCAGGCGGTGCTGTCCGAGAGCAGAGTGGAGACGTCACTGTCACCGGGGATCAGCGGTCAGGGGGCGGCGGTCGGTCGCCCGCCGAGAGAAACAGAGACAGGAGGCGATGGATGTTTTGACTCAGGCAGTGAGGACGCTGTGAACCGATCAGGCATCAGAAGTGTGCAACGGTAAAAAGCTGGAGCAGAATCTGCTGCCTAGCGTCCGGGAGATAAACAAACACACACACGTGTTCTCTGGCTGCGTAACAGACTCACACACACTCCTCTGTTGGTTTTAGTTGACACAAGAGAAAC
>CM031683.1:26211459-26282795 GCA_006182925.3 Reinhardtius hippoglossoides | reverse complement strand
GAGGGGGAGAAGAGAGGAAGAGGAGGAGGACAGGAGAGATGGAAAAGGAGGGATGAGTAAAGAAGATAAAGGTGAGGAGCTAGGAAAGAGAGGAAATCAGGGAAGGAAAGATGAGAGATCATGTGAGGATACAAAAGAGGAGAGGAAAGAAGGTGGGAAAGGGAAGGAAAGGAAAAGGAAAGGGGGAGGAGACATAGATGGAAAATGACAAGAGATAGAAATGAAGAAGTGGGAAAGTAAAAAGGAGTAAAGAGAGGAGATGAGAGCAGAGGAAACGAGGAGACAGACTGAAAGGAGGAAGAGGAAGAAAGCGACAAAGGAAGTGGGAAAGGAGAGAAGTGAAGAAATATGCCCAGTGGAGATAAGAAATGATGGAGGGGGAGAAGAAGGAGTAAAGAAATAAAGACATTTTTTAAAAGTCGGTGTAAGGAGAGGAGAAGAAGAGGATGAAGGAGGAGGAGGAGGAGGAGGAGGAGGAGGAGGAGGAGAAGAGGATGAAGGAGGAGGAGGAAAGAAGAAGAGACGAGAGGAAAGGAGGAGATGAAAGAAATGAAGAGAAGGACGTGAGGAGAGAAAGAAGAATGGCCAGGAAGGAGGGAGAGAGAGAGCAGATGGACGAGGAGAGGAAAGAAAGAAAAGAAAGGAGAGAGGAGAGGAAACAAGGAGAGACGATTTTATAAAATTCAGCATTACAGATAAATATTGAAATGATCAAGTTTCAATAGATAAATCATCAATAATCTTCACCAGAATGAAGATGTGTGAGGTGTGTTTGTTTTGTGTGTCAGGACAGCCCCGACCTCTGACCTCTGACCTCTGACCTCCGTGAACTCTCTCTCTCTCTCTCTGGCTCAGCTCCGCCCGGTTTGTGTGCGAGCAGCGCCGCCTGCTGCTCCGAGGAGGAACCGCAGCCGAGCGGGGCCAGCGGCAGCAGCAGCTGGATCCTGCCGCAGTGCAGCCTCTCTGCCCGGGACACATGCCCCCGTCGCACCGCTGCAGCTGCTCCGGGGCTCCGGAGACAGAGGGGGGGGGGGAGGAGGAACATTATTATTATTAATCTTCACTGAGGAGGATTCACTTCACCTGGGTTTAATTATGTTTTTGAATTAATAGAATGAGAAGCAATGAGAGAAACAAATCAAATGTCATAATTGTTTGGTTTGTTTTGATTTATTAATGTGAAGTGAATCTTTCCTTTCAAACAATATTATAAATGTATTTTTTAATTTGTGCAGTGTGTAAAATTAGTTGATCTCATAGATTTATAACAATTATTTATTTTTAGAAAATTTGAAAATATAAACTTTTATATATAATATAAGATTTTAAATTTAAATTGAACTAATGACTTATCGCTGACACGTGAATTTCATTTTACCAACTTCACTTTAACTTTTGTTGTGGTTTTGACAGATGACAAAATTACAATATGCTAAATTGAAAATTTAAATTTTCAGATTTCAACTTCACTGAATGCTGCATAATTCAGAAAGAAATGTGAAGTGTTTGCAGAATTCAGTGTGTGAACAATTTCAGCTTTTTCTCATTTTGCCGTTCTTCCGACTTCCTCTCTAAAACCCTTCCCTCGCTCGCTGAGAAGATCTGTGCCATGAAATATACAACGTGAAGGTCCCTTGTGTTGTTTATCTGCTTATTCAAATGTGTAAAGGTTGAATATTTACAGGAAGGTCTCCGTCTACTTCAGGGGTCAGAGGTCGAGTTCAGATCCCGTGAAGACCTGGAACCTGCTGCAGCAGAGTGTTCAAATCCATTCAGCAGAGAGAGAGTGATGCCTGCCACGGGACGCCCTAATAACTCTGTGCATGAATAAATAACACACACACACACACACACACACACACACACACACACACACACACACACACACACACACACACACACACACACACACACACACACACACAGCTATCAGCTGGGGCCACAGAGCCGGTGTCTTGATTCCTAGACAGACACACTCATGCACTTTTAATGGGATCCCTCTCTAAAACCATGGGATTCCTCTGCCAAGCCCGACCCTCTTCCACCGAGTGTGTGGTGAGTGTGTAAGTGTGTGGTGTGGTGTGTGTGTGTGTGTGTGTGTGTGTGTGTGTGTGTGTGTGTGGTGCGTGCAGCAGGAGGCGTGGATGGGGGTCATCTCCCGACCCAGGGGTGCGATTCCAGCCTGCCAGAGGGAACGTAAGTGAGTGGTCCCAAGACCCCGGAAAACCCCAAGGCCTGAAATCAAACCTTGTTGCAAACCTCCACACTCAGAGCGAGAGTGCACGTGAAGGCTTCACCGTGCACGTGAAGGCTTCACCGTGCACAACATGAAGCAGCCTCATCTTTAATATCCAAGAAAAAAATGTGTATTTATCTTGTTTTATTCCATTTTCACGATGTTGATCCTTCATTTAAGAAAATCTCACATTCTGGATCAACCGTGTTTTTCTGCATCGTGACATGAGTGTAAAAGATCTGCAGACGAGGTTCTGATTTCCAGTTTGACCTGAGCGATGTTCTGAAGCTCACACGTCACAACCTGCAGCTGTGCAGCCGAACATGGGTCAGAACCACAGAACCTGAAACATGCAACTGAGGGAATCACAGCAGGATGAATCATCTCAAACCTTCCTGAGTGGATGAATGAAATAAGTATAAACTGATGCACATGGAAGATTTACATTGTTGGCAGATTTCAAAGTGAATATCTTGATTCTTGGAGATTAATTTGACATCAAATGAATCAGAATACTTGTGTTAAATGACTTTTATCACAATGAATCAATCATTAAAATATTGTTCATTAATCCTGTATAGTTGTGTGATCTGAATTTTAAATTTTAAATATGTTATATTTCCACTTCATCAGCATCTTTGTTTACCACATTCAGATTCGTACCAAATAAAAACTTTTTTTACACACCTATTGTTTTGAAGGTAAAAATGCACGTGTGTGTGTGTGTGAGTGTGTGTGTGTGTGTGTGTGTGTGTGTGAGTGTGTGTGGTGTGTGTGTGTGGTGTGTGGTGTGTGTGTGTGTGTGAGTGTGTTTGTGAGTGTTTGTGTGTCATTTTGTGAAATACTTTGTGAAAGACGCAGATTGAATAAAAAATGAAATGATAGAGCAGCTGTTCCATATTTATTACACGGAAGGCACTTAAAGGCTGAACACAGAGAAAATCTTGTGTGTGTGTGTGTGTGTGTGTGTGTGTGTGTGTGTGTGTGTGTGTGTGTGTGTGTGTGTGTGTGTGGTGTGTGTGTGTGTGTGTGTGTGTGTGTGTGTGTTACATGTCTGTGCACGCAGCGGCAGCGGCAGGAGTGTACCAACTGTTTGTGGTTTTTGCTTTTGCTTTATTTATTTATTCATTTATTTATTTGTTCTCTGGTGAGCGGGATTACCTCTGAATTATGGAACAGTCCCCTTTCTCTCCTTAAGTAAAAAATAACATCTGTCCGGCAAATGGAGAGCTTAGTGTTTCTCTATAATTAATGGTAAAAGCCTCCAGAGCCGCACATAAAATATACATCGTCCACGCAGGACCCCCACGACAAAGAGGGCGAGAGAACACAGAGAACGCAGAGAGAGGAAGAGGAAGAGGAGGAGGAAGAGGAGGAGGTCAGCGAGAGGAAGAAAGAAAAACAGAAGCAGAGAGGAGAAGAAAGAAATCGGTCAGTGTGTGATGGCAGAGAAATCTACACAACATGCCGCACAAAAACTCACACAACTCACACAACGATACTGTTTTTGGTTTATTTCCACAATAAGAGTCTCAACATTTTAGCGTTTTATGATTTGTTTCTCTGAATAACAACAATAAGTAAATTCTTTAGATAAAACCAGATTAAAATTTAACACGAGACTCACAAGTAAAGTTCAAATGACACTTTTCCTCCCACTGTCCAGGAATGAAGCCGAGGCGGCCATCTTGTGCCGAAGGCGTCATGTGGAGTCAGAGTCTGAGCAGAAGAGATCTGATCCACGCTCTCGACCAATCAGGAGTCCATCTCAGCTGTCAATCAGGACGTCTCAGCTCATTTTTAAATCATCATTTAACTAATAAAACCCAAACTGATCAGACACATGAACACTTGAACAACATCATTTATTTCACCTGTCTTTGAATTTTATATTTGGTTCGTGTCCCAGCTGCTGACCTGGAGGAGGCAGAGTTTATGACCTGTACCGCAGCCGGCCACCAGGGGGCCAGGGAAACTCACCAGCAGCAGCAGTCTTGATTTGATTGACAGGTTGCTTCAAATCAACTGAAACTAAATCTTCATCTTTTCTGTTTGATGTAAATCTGTAAATATACGTCGAGTTCATTTGGTGAAAGTTTTTGTAAACATGTGTATTTACGTGAATTTGAAAAACAGTGAGGTCACTGATGGAGACCCGTCAATCAAAAAGGTATTACAGCTATTGTTATGATTATTATCTGTACTGATACAGTGTTGAAATTCCTTCCCCTGAGCCACACATTTTTCAGTAAAACAGTTTTTTAAGCCTCTATATTGTTATTTTTATGGACTTTTGCAATAACAATAAAATAATGTATTTATATTGTTAACACCAGGAAACTTAGGCACAATCAAAAATGATTATTCCTTGATTTATTGTTAGTGTTTGTGATGCAGTTCATCATCATCATCATCATCATCATCATCATCATCACCATCATCATCGTTTGCTCACATGCAAAGTGCGCAGCTCGTTTTCTTTATTGATTATTGATTGAAACAGAAAAATTATTAGTCTGTGAAAAGTAAACACAGAAGCACTCAGCTTACAGCCACACACACACACACGCACACGCACACGCACACGCACACGCACACACGCACACGCACACACACACACACACACACACACGCACACACACACACACACACACACGGAGGATGTCTCTGCTCAGTTATTTATTCCAGATGTGAAACAGCTGCAGTTTTTGAATGTTGTTTTTCTACATGTGGAGGATGAAGGTCCACAGTGACCTCTGCTGGTCACAGTGTGTCAGAGCAGCTGTACATCTTAATCACGTGTTCATAAGATCACAGAGAAAAGACCTCTGGTACAAATTAATGACGTTTTGTTGTATTTAACTATTTCAACACGACTTCATTACAAATTTATTTATTATTTCATATGAAAACTAACTGTGTCATCACATATCACAAACTTTTCTTTTGTAGATTATTTTTTAGTTCACAAACCTAAATTTTTCCTTTTTATTTTTCTTATTTCATTGTTTATTTTCCCTTTGTAAACATTATGAAAATACTTGAAGAGAGTTTTGTGAACACAACAATTACCCTAACATTTTATTATTATTTGTAGTATTTCTTTACAACTTAATTTACAGCAGTAATTATTATTATTATTATTATTATTATTATTATTATTATTATTATTATTATTATTATTATTATTATTATCTGTACTTATATAGTGATAAATGTGTTGTCAGTATATTTTGCTTTATTTTCACGAGGCATCAAACTGTCACATAATTCTTATTGTAGTAATATTTAAACTTAATATTTAAACTAACTCTTAAATCATTATACTATAGTTTATATAAATTTTGTTACTAATCAATTTTAATTTTTATCGACTATTCTTCATCATTTATCTTTGGGCGGAACCAATGAATGAAGTCGTTTCCGCCGGAGCACCATACATGTGGGACGGGAGCGGTGGAAAGATGGCGGCCGCCATGTTCCAGATGTCCTGTTTGTACCGGGGCATGTTAGCGGTCCGGGTCCCCGGTGTCAGGACCCTGATCCCCGGTCTGGTCCCGGCCCAGTTCCGGACCTTCTCGTTGCGGAAAGAACCGGAACTGGAGGAGAACCCGTTCTACGGGAAATACCAGGACCGGATCCAGAGGCTGCGCAGGTCAGCGGCTAACATCCGGATCCCCGTTAGGAAAATCACTGTTTTAAACTAATCTGCGTCTAAACTCGTTTACACGTTATGTAGATTTATAATAATCATTCATTTGAAATCCTGATGATCTGATGATACATTCGGTGTAATTTGTAAACTCTGAATTTACTTATAAATATGAATATTTACAGGTTATTAGCCTGTTATTCCTTAATTATTTTAGACTAATAAACGTGTGTGAGGAAAGAAAATTGAGGATTTTCATACAAACAATATTGTTGGATTATGAATTATTTGCCGAATTTATTAAAAACACTTGTGATTCATAAATGTGTATAAACATACAATGAAATGTTTATTTGAGTTTTACAATATGAGGTAAATCATTAACTGGACAGATATTTAAATGGAGTTCGGCAGTTTCATTGTATTTAACTCGAACTGTGACGAAATGCTTCAGAGTAAAAATACAGAAATAAAACAAATCAGATGAAATGAAAACAGGTTTTTCTGGTAGAAGTTAATTCTGAAGTTCGTCTCTGTGTCTGCACAGATTCATGTACAACACAGAATAAAGACGTGTAACAGTAATTATATTATAGCATTTTATATATAGATATAGATCTATATCTATATATTAATACCTCGTCTGATGTGATTTCAGCGCCAAACCGCAGGAGTACAAGGCTCGACTGGAGAACCGTCATGAAACCAAGAAGGAGGTGCTGGGCCACTCGAAGCAGGCGGAGTTCGTCCGGCTCATGGAGCAGGAGGTGGACACACAACACACAACACAAAACACACAACACTTGACAAGTCCTGAAACATCAGATGGAAGAGCGCTTTCTTCAGACCAGACTTTTACCTTTAACTGGTCCCAGTGTGTAGTTGGACTCCTGTGATCTCATACTGGTTTCATGTGATGACCTGCGACCGAGCGGCCGTGTGAGTGAGACTCTTACTGTGTGAATCTTTGCAGCTGGAGAACAAGGACAAGATGGCGTCCGACGGAGCATCAGGAGGTTTCACCAAGAACAAGGTGAGAGGAGACGAGAGGAGGAGACGAGAGGAGAGAGAGAGAGGAGGAGCAGTTTAATCAGACAGATCTGAGCAGAGACGTAAAATTTTAAGATGTTTAAAACGTGTGAACTCGTTGTTCTTCAGACTCTGAGCTCCATCCTCGACATGGAGAAGATCCGGGAGATGACGGGGGAGGAGATCACGGAGGTGAGTCTGTGGGCGGCGCCGCTCCGGGTCACTCGTCACTTCCTGTCACGTGATTCGCTGCAGCAGCTGGATCTGATCTTTGTTATGTTCTTTCTCAGCTTTGGATGAAATATTATTCGTCGCATGAGACGATCAGCGCCGTCATCCCGGTGAGTCCAACTCCAGAGAGCGAGTCGTTCTGTATAAAAGGACAATGCACATTAAATAACATGTAATGTACCAGGTTTATCCACAAGGTTCAGTTTCCATCTGCAGTCATAACTGGACGAAATATAAAAACATTGACACGAAAGTACAAATATTAGTTAAACAACATAAAGTTGGTCGTGTATTTAGTGAAATTAGACAGAAACATAAAAAAAATACTTGGTAAAACAACATTAAGACTTCTCCATGATGTATATCACACAGGACAATAGAACTTCACCTAAATATAAGTTTTTAGTTTGACAGATTATTAAAGTCTGTTTACGGATCTAATGACCTGACGTCTCTTCACAGACGCAGATCTACGAGATGATCCTCAGCAGGTCGGCGTCTTGTCCGATGGTGAGTTCACCATCTGATTTGTTCCACAAGGACAAATCAGGTTCTGCAGGATGAAATCACAGCATTAATTTCTTCATAACACGAACCAGCCGTGAATCCTAATTTATTTGTGTTTCCCGTCCGATCCTCAGTTCCTCTACGCTCTGCCGCAGAACGAGGGTTACGAGCTCTTCCTGGGTCAGTGGTCGGGACACGAGCTGCACTTCACCTCCCTCATCAACGTGCAGGTAAACTGCTGTCGTGTCCGTGGATGTTTGGAAGCAACAATCTGATGACTCAAATTATTACCACGTGTCTATTAGATCATAATAATGTTATTAGGCTACATGGTTTACTGGTCCTAACATACTGTGGCTTTCCTCAATGGCCTGAGATGAATCAACAACTTCTAGAAAGTGCAGATGTTTATAGAGAATTACATTTTCCTTAAAGTAAGCGTAATATTTAACAGTGCTTTAAAAAGTTAGCTGGGACTGTTATGGTCACGGTGACCCGAGGTGTTGGTCACGGTTCTGTTCTTCCTGTGTCCAGACGATGGGTGAGCACGCTCCCAGTCAGCTGATCCTCTACCACTACCCGGACCTGAAGGAGGAGAAGGGCGTGGTCCTCATGACGGCTGAGATGGACCCCAAGTTCATCGTAAGTCCGATGAACTGCTATCCACGGCTGTATGGTTCTGATGATGTGGTTCAACCAGGTCCATTGGACTCATCATCATCATCCTGTCGTCTTTCTCTTCTCAGACCGTCACCAGGCTCAGTGCTTGGCCAATCAGGTGCAGCTGTTCTACGGCACACAGAGGCAGGAGACCTTCCGATTGGTGGAGACGTTCAACCACAAACCCGCAGACTTCAAACACATGTCGGTGATAGCGGAGCTGGAGCAGAGCGGCCTGGGCCCGCGCCCCCCCCCGGCGGCTCGTTGAGACACTGAGACGGACTGAGGTCACAGTATCTGCTCGTCTGCTTTCCAGGAACTGACGGTTTTCATTTTAAAAGAGACTCGGCGTTCTCCGCCTGGATAAACCCTGACCAATCACAGCCCTTCACGCTGTACCTGGTGTCGGCTGCTGTGATTCAGGGAGACAAAGTTCTTCTCACGAACTGTGAACTCTGTCTGGGACCCGGATTGTTTCATCGTGTTTCCACAGGAGAATAATGTGGATCAGTAACGATAGAATAACACTGTATGACCTTCTCCATGTTAGCGAACTGGAAACTTTAAACACATTTAATGAATCATCTCCAAACCAACAAATCTGATCAAATTTAAAGCTGAAATAAATTATTATGAATATTCTGCCAGATGTCTTCTCCTGTTGTGATGTGAAGTCTTTGATGTGTAGACAAACTGAACACACAAACATCAGGTTCCTGCTCGTTTCCCAAAGTAAAGTCGGGGGAGGGAGCACGGTGCCCTGATTGGTCAGTTTGACTTCACCTACGTTCTGATTGGCTCGTCACCTCGGTCCTGTCAGATGTTTCAGTGGTGAACCTCCCATTCATTTCAGATCTGTGAGCGAGGAGGCAAATAATACATCTGCTCCCTCAGGTGAAGAAACACAGAAGCAGCTCCTTTGTTATTAAATCTCACTTTTATTGATTTCATATGAAAAAAAATACTGTGCAAATCCCCAAATGAAATCTTCAGGGATGGTCTGATATTCAGTGAAACACACAGGAAGAGTTATTTCTTACACACACACACACACACAGACACACACAGACGCACACAGCCAGAGGAGAGGAGAGTGTAGCTGATTACAGATTCATTTGTTTTATTTAAATCAAAATAGGTTTTCATGATTATGTTAATTAAAACGTTCACCTCTGGCTTTCCGTACTCACGACTATAAACCCCCATGGCACGAGCATTGTAACACACACACACACACACACGCATCATCCACTGAACAACAATGTGCTACAGTTTTCACTTTTTAAATTCTAGTCGTATCAAAATCGTACAAAAACAATGTTAATCAAAAGACACATTTCTGCACTAACGTCCTGTACAGATCTACGAGCGTCTGTAACGTGCAGTGACTCTAACATCGACCTGCTCCTCGTCACAGAAACTCTCCGGTTCACAGTTTATTTCATCGACTCCACCGCGCTCCGGGTTTCATGTCGGGTCAGAGCTCCGGCACGATAACACTTTTCCTTTTTCAATATTCACACTCTGCTAAAACACCAGCTACAACACGTGAGGTCCGAACCTCTGAAGTGCTTTGAGTTCATCCAGAAACGACTAAACTAAAACAGAACGAAGCCCAACTTCATACTTTAGACGGTAAAGTATCAAGAGGATGAACCGATTCAGATCCATCAGATAAGTTTGTGTAGCACTTCAATGGTATAAGACACAAGAAATCTGCCACAGTACATTGTGTTATGTAAAAGTTGAGTGAAGCGTCACGTGTGTGCTGGTTCCTGAGCGAGAGATTTGAGATTTTCAGCACCGAAAAATATATTTATCAAGCATTTAGAAGAGAAATTATATGCAAGGAAAAGAAAATCTATTCTGTGCTCACTAAATGAATTAGCCTGTTTACTGTTAACAACTGTCAGGATGTTAGAATCCTTCAGACTTCATGCTGGGCTCTAATACTGTTGAATCACACGATCAGTAAAAAGGAATCAGGGAGTTGAACCAGAGTTTAAGACTCAAAGGTTCGTTCAGACAGAAAGAAAAGTTTATTCTTTCCAATCAGCCAGTGAAACTAAGATGGAAGATGTTTATGAGCCTGTGGAAAGTTTGTGGCAGCTCAGACTGAACTCTTCCCTCTTATTATCAAGTCCTCACTCAGAGACCAGGCGACTGCTTTTCTGTTTTAGTCTTTGTTCACGTCACAGGTTCGATTTGATCTCAAACGGACCAAAGCACAGAACTGGGCTGGAAGCAGAGGGGGGGGCACCACACGCTGCGTTCTTCACGCCCACTCGTGTTCAGTTCTGCTTGTGACACATCAGTGCTGCACAGTCTATAAGCCGTGTTGCAAGGTAAACATTAGCACGATGCTACATGCTACATGGTTTTCTACCTGGTACGTATTCATCCATGTTTTTGATCGGCCCGACAAAATTGCCCGACGCATCAAACTGTGCTACAGCAAAGTGTGAGCCAACAGGAAACGGTTCCTGCTCGGGCTCCTCCAACCAAGGAGCTGGTGTAGCTGGTGTATCAGGCGCCTGAGCTCAGCCTCCGTCGTACCGTGTGCTCCGCTGCTGGGATTCCCTGAGTGGATCCTCCGCCGTCACGTCTCAGTACATGGCCTCCGTGTCTCTGATGCTTCCAAACGACAAACTGAAAGTGCTTCCCAGTCTCTTGGTGACGCCGTCGCCCTCTCTCTTCTTCTTCCTGTTCCAGTTCAATAGGGAGGCGGAGCTCTGGCCCTTAGCCCCACCCAGCAGGCGCTGCCGGGCGTTTTCTTTGTCGCTGCAGTGGGACAGCATGATGGCCCTCCTCTCTACCTGCTCACACAAACACACACTCACGTCACTGAACAGGAAAACGGCACTGACGTCCCCCGCACACTTCACCCTCAAGCTACCTGTGTGTCATGTGAGTGTAACGTGACCACGCTGAGCTCCACCCTCCGGTCGCTGCAGCTCTTCAGCATGTGGACGACCTCGCTGTGTTTGGCCCATTTACAGTCCTCCCCGTCCACCGCGACGATGTAGTCTCCTTCCCTCAGTCCGGCCTCCTGCACGACACGTGAGGGAAACAGTGAGGATCTAAACAGAATATGTGTATCTACTGCACACGGCTGCTGGGTGGATGTTGTCGTACCGCCGCACAGCCTCCGGGCACCACGCCTGCCACCAGGACGGGGGAGTCTCCTCTCAGCGTGAGGCCCAGTCCGCCCTCTCTCCTCTGCAGGCAGATGAGTCGCACCGGGCCCCAGCGAGCCCGAGCACAGAACACCGACAGAGGCCCCTGCAGCACAGAGAGGAGTCATCTTCAACCCATTCACTTCAACGTCTGGAGGTTACTTACCCGCTGAGGAGCTTACCAGTCTCTGAAAGATGTCGGTCACTTGGACCGTGGAGAAGTTGGTTGGAGTGATGTCTGGTTTCTGGTGGGTTTGAGCTGCAGACGGCAGGAACCAAATATCACCACCTGACCTATCATCACATACTGAGTATAACTGAAGCATCGTTGAGCCTTACACTGTATCTCTGGAGCCTCTGCGGTTTCGTCGAAGTCGTCCTCTCGGTCCAGCTCTGAGTATTTGTCCAAAGAGCGTTTGTGTGTGAGCGACAACACGTCCTGCAGGATGTCCATCTTCCTCAGGATCTTACACAGGCCGTGGACACGCATGGCCTCCTCGTGTCGGATCACTGCACGCCGCAGGTGAGCTTTACCTGGAGGCAGATTATTATTTACTCTTTTTAAATAGCGAACTTAAAATGATATCTAATGTAAACGTGTTTTATTCCCATTCTAATGCTTCTGCTGCTTCGAATGAACTCACCGAGCTTCGTCTCTTCTCAGGGTCTCGTAGAATGAGGCTGAGTGAGGGTCCGACAGGAGCACTGACGTAGAACTGGAGGAAAGCCTTCTCTGCTTCCTCGTGCTGCTGCTGCCTCTCCTCCTCTTCCTCGCAGACGCTACAGAACGAGACACATCAGGTTCACTCCCGCTCTCATGTGATCAACACGACAGAACAACAGATTGGATTCATTTCTTTTTACTCACACATGTGGTCGCAGAGTGCCACAGCAGTGTAGTAGTGTGAGAGAGCGCGGAAGTGTTCAGATTTGACCTGAACCATGGACGCCCACGAAAAAGGCACGTAGTCCTTCATCAGAGGCTGCGTCATGGTCTGCTGCACCAACAAGTAGACGTCCGACACCTACAGGAGACACAGCGTGGACACAGTGAGCAGCGCGGCACATCGACAGGAACCACGCAGACTAACCACAGACGTGAGCAGTCACCCGTGCAGCTTCTTGTGCCAGGCGCAGCTGGGACGTGAAGCGTGCGTCCTGCGTCGTGAGCGTGACGCGCTCAAAGATGCACTCCTGCACCTGGGCGACCATCAGCCGGACCAGCATGCAGAGCGAAGGGCCGCTCATGTCCAGACTCGGAGCGTTGGAGAAATTCTCCTTCAGGTAATTAAATGCACCTGAACACACAGAAGGAAATGGATCAAATATCTGCTTTACACTCGTGATCAGTCTAATAATCAGTTGGAATTGTTTTGATATCCACATATTAGATATAAATACAATATTATCATAAAGCTGTGCACTTTGAATTCTGTTCTCACAGCCGATCGATCACTCAGACAATCAATGATGATTTTGATCAACTTTTCATTTTCAGGAATAAATCAACCTAAACCTAAAACATTATCTAATTTCAGTTTTTTCAAATGTGGAGAATCTCTTCTTAGATCTGTTGATATCATTGTAAATTGAATTTTAAGTTTTAGTTTGTTTAAGTAAGACGTTTAAAGATCTGGAACATTTAAAGTTTGAAGTCTTGAATTGTCTGCAGCAGCTGACGTCGGGGGTCTCTCACGTTCAGCCCCTCTGGATCATTCCTGGAGTCAGAGCTCAGTGCAGATCTGAAAGCTGCTGTAAGTTACACAATTTAACTCCGAATAACGACAACAACAGGTTAAAAAATGATTAGTTTCAGCCCGAGATTAAATAAATTCACTATGAGCGAACCCAACTACGATTAGACTCATGAGGTGAACAGGTTCAAGTGTTACTGATTGAAACAATGCTTCTGTTGTTGGTTGGGAACCAAGCTGTGTGTGGTTGTGTTGCTTCGGTACCTGCGGCTCTCTGAAAGGCATCGATCGCTCGGTCTATCCCGGCTGCCGCAGAGCGGTCCTGCCGCGCTCCGATCTGCGTGTACAGGGCGCCGATGTTGAACAACACGCTTCCTTTCTCGAAGGCCAGCGCACGCTGACACGACGGGACGCCGGTCAGAGAGTCGTACCTGAGACAGAACTACAGTGAACTCCACGATTGAGCTTTTTAATGAATGCACATTTCATTTCATTTGTCTCGCACAACTTCATGTCTTTATCATTCTAAAGATGCCTGGTACCAACTCCTCATGGAAACCATGCTGACTAACAGAAGTGCTCCTGTCCTACCAGTGGAAGTGAACGCCCAGGTTCCTGAGTGGAGGAAAGAAGCGCTGGTCCAGGTAGTACAGCTGGTTGTAGTACTCCATCAGCAGCTCCAGCCCGGCCTGGTTGCGACTGGGAGTGCGCATGGCCTGAGCAAAGAGGACAGACAGATAAACCTCTTACGTCACAGACAGACTCTGAGACCTTTTATACAATGTTCTTTTACCACCGCCGGGAGCTAAATCGATTCTCCACAACTATGTTAATAAAAGAATCTAATATTGAAGTAGATGAGTGTTTGTTTTGAACGGAGTCATATGAGGGACTTTATGAACCTGTCTGAGCTCCATAAGCTCTCTGATCTCCCTGTCGTACAGAGAGCTGTCCTCTCCGTAGTGCTCGCAGACGAAGTCCTGTGGGAGGAGACAGAGCCGGCAGGGGGAGAAATCAGTTTCACAGTGGCCTGCGTACATGTCCTCATTTCACAGTGTGCAAACAAACAGATGCTCCTCTACAGCGGAAAAACACAGGACACAAAACGCTATGAAAACAAGCTGCTATAAATCAGTTTTCAGTTCAAACCACTGCATGTCTGTGAGCCGGGAGGTTTCCCTGAGATATCGTGTGACAGACGAGGACGGAGAAATGTACAAGATGCTGTATTCACCTGGATGGAAAGTGTGAAGTCCACCTCTTTGGTTTCCTTTAGGCCGAGAGGGATCATGGGAACGTTGACAGCCTCACTGGGAAAAGAAATAAATACAGAATGTGTTTGTATGTGTGCTGGTTTCTAATATGCCTTGAATATCTAATCGGGTTCTCAAGGTGCTATTTGAGGTGCTTTAACAAACCCTTTACATTTGATGAGGTCACCCAAATATCAATTTGTAAAGTAAAATAAGTTAATATTATATTAAAGGTGTTTCTTGTCACCATTTCATTCTCTGATGTCCCAGTAAGAAACTGTCATAAAGC
This sequence comes from Reinhardtius hippoglossoides, assembly GCA_006182925.3. Classification (NCBI taxonomy): domain Eukaryota; kingdom Metazoa; phylum Chordata; class Actinopteri; order Pleuronectiformes; family Pleuronectidae; genus Reinhardtius; species Reinhardtius hippoglossoides. The sequence goes on along the minus strand of CM031683.1, from coordinate 26,268,068 downwards.
TCCTGCAGGAACCTTCGAGGGTTCCAGTGAGACCTTCTGGAGGAACCCTGTTTATAAAGAGGGAGTCCACAAGCACCTTGAAGGGTTCTGAGAAGAACCCAGGTCCTGGTGTTTTCTGAGGTTATCTAATGACAACAAACACCATCTGCTTATCTCCAAACGCAGCAGGGCTCCATCCTGCTAATAAGCAAAGCTAAAGCCAAGTATTAACCCTCACGCCCCGGGCTCCCTCCCCTCCCCCACGCCCGCCTCCTCTCGTTGACCATGAACACAAACACTCACACACACCACACGCTAATCGGGGGGTTTATCCCTCCCATGACCTGGGGCTGCACGGGGGGGGGAATCTCTGAGCTGTTGTGTGGTTTGTATGCGTAAGGCAAAATGTCCTCACATCTCGAGTGAAGCCCAACAGGCCACATCCATACAACTGGGTTTTCATTTAGCTTTTCAAACTAAAACGATATCTGTCTACAGGAGTGTTTTTATCCAACACCTGGAAACACAGATCACATGACCACTCACGGACACTGGGCATATTATCTGATCTCCTCCACATGTAAATCACTGTAAAATGCCGTTGTTAGCTGTGAGCAAAGACAACAGGGTCAGAAACACTTGCAAATGATTCTCCATGTTGTTCCACGCTGGTAACTAAGGCTGAGGCTGGTTGTTTTATTCAGGAAGGGGGGTCATGTGACAGGAGCCTGACCAATCAGTGAAGGCTACATCACGACACAGCTCTCAAACTGTGGAGTAGCGTGGACACCGGGTGGATCCACAGCAGAGACGATGCTGTTGGACGTCGCCTAATTCTACACAACACAAAGTTTGAACCCTCAAACAGTCTTTACAAACTGAGATCTAGACAAAATCCCAAAAACGTGAACTGGTCTCACGAAGATAAACACAACAGAATACAAAAAACGATCACGTGTTTCATGAGTGTGATGAACGTGGCCTGGGCTTCTCAGCACAGCAGGAGGGTAGCTTGGGTCCGGGCCGTGTACCTGTCGGTCTGGTACACCTCCATGTTGCTGTTGAGCTCCTCCAGTTCCTCCTTCAGCAGCTGCAGGTTGGAGTTGACGAAGCTGAGCTCCATAGCAACGGTCTCCCTCACCTTGTTGTTGGTCGTCGCCCTTCACAATAAAGAAGAAGATATCATCCATCAGTGTCAGTGACGTGTGTGAAATGTTTGTCATCGGTCTGTAAATGTTTTTGTGGTTTATGTAATTGAGTTTCAGAAGAGTCGCACAACAAGCGTGTGCACTTTGTTACACATCTCACCAACACCATAAACTCACAAAGCTGTGGACTAAGTGTATGCATCATCTCTCCACCTCCTCCATCATCCTCTGTTCAGTCCAAGACTCTCAAACACAAGGGTGGGGGGGAAGGTTGTTGTATTTATCTCTCGGGGGGGGGGGCTGAGAACTCAGTGTTCCTCTGAGGCATCGCTCGGTTACCATGGTAACTAATGACAAACACTTTGCTGGAAGAGTGGCGAAGAAACCCCCCCCCCAGAATGAGGCAATCAGTGAATTCCACCGGCACAAAGACACAACAGCACCGAGCTGAGCAGGAGGAGACGGAGCCGACGGGCAGAGGAACCAGAAACACTGAGCACGAGCAACTCTGACAAACTTTTAGACAAAAGACGAGATCGTGAAAACAAAAGAGTGGTTTCAGCAAAGCAGCTTAAATAGAAAGGAACGAGAGTTGTTCTTCATTTGGAATCTAAAGTAGAATTAAAAGGTCACGGCGCTGAGTCATCATCAGATGCATCATCAGCTGGAAGGTTCAGGGAGGAACAGTCAACAGAAACCGTCCAAGGCAAAGCCAAACTATTCGAGTCAGAGATTAATCAATGCACTGAGAAAGCAACACTCCTCTCCCTGTGTAAACAGGATCCGTCAGGTTCCCTTCATTCTGTTCACCTGAGTCCTGACAGACAAGTTCTGCAGGAAACTTGGTCTGTGGACAAACTGTTCTTTTTACCTCTGCCAGCGAGGTCACGTGTCACGTCTGTCCGTCTGCTGGTTGTCTGTTTGTCTGTTGGTTGTCTGTTTGTCTGTGTGTCAGCAGGATCACGCAAAGACTACTGGACGGACCAGGAGGAAGGATGTGGGTCAGGAAAGAACTGATTAAAGTTGGTGTGGATCCGGATCCAGGAATTTGTCTTTATCACTCAAGTTTCTTTAACTTTGTGAGAAGGAGGTTGTTCAACAGTTTGACTGATTTCTCAGAGAATAGTTAAAGGATCTTGATGAATCAATCTGAAATCTTCAGAGGACTGATATTTATGAGTGTGTGAAGTTTGGTTCATCTTCATTGAGTGTGAGGCGCTGCTGAGCCTGGTAGGAGGTGTGAGCTCCACTCAGTACCAGTGTAGTGAAGTGTGTATGTACTAATACTTCTGGTTAGGGTCGTTCACACAAAGATGATCAACAGAACACAGACACACTAAAAAATGAAGGTGGGTGAATTTATGGACATGACTGGTTTCATGTGGAGAAAAGAGAGAAGAGTGAACAAAGTGGAGATCATAGAAGTTTCATCATTTCATTTGTCAGGATTTTGGATCCAGAAAAAGTGAAACTGCAGAGTACGGACTTTCTTTATTGGTTATTAAAAATGACTTTTTTCTCTTGTTAATACAACTTTTTTTCTCATTAAATTAGGACTTTACTCTTATATTCTTGTTATATAACTTTATATATTTTTTCTTGAACTCTAATATGGCCGTAATACTCCGTCGTACCTTTGAAGGATCTTTCCATTCGTCACTTCCTCCTGGTTACACACACACACACACACACACACACACACACACACACACACACACACACACACACACACACACACACACACACACACACACACACACACACACACACACACACACACACACACACACACACACACACACACACACACACACACACACACACACCTCTCTAGGATCAAGCCAAGGACAATCTGATTAGTCAGCTTTAACTGGGCAACCACATATCCCCTTCACACACACACTTGCACGCACAACATTCTGCAGCTTTCGAGTGAAATTAAAATAAATCTGTATTAGTAGAAAGCAGGAAGTGTCGGGGGGGCAGGAAGCTGGTGATCACGGTTAAATAAAAACCAAACTAACTGATAGGGACCAGGATTTAACTGGATCCTCACAGCGGGACACAATGTGACGTCTCCGTGGGCCAATCACAACCCATCTCTCATCCGTAATTAGCATCGCCTCCCCCCCCGTCAGCACCCACACCACGACCCAGTTCCACAACACTTTCACAGGGAGTGAAACATAAAGGGAGGAGTTTCTGTGTGTCAGTATGTAGGTGTGTGTCTGGTGTGTGTGTGTGTGTGTGTGTGTGTTTGTGTGTGGGCTATTCCAGTTGACCGGAAAAGGGGGAGGACAAAAAAAAAGAGAAAGGTCTGACGGTGCCAGACAAATAAGTGGGGGATGAGGCTGCCGGGGCCTCGCTGGAAATCTGTGCATGGGAACAGGACGGGAGGCGGACACAAAGCCAGCTGATTACAGGCCGCCAGCCTGCGTGGGGGTCCTCTTTGTCTCTGTGACCCCCCGTCCCAACAGAAAGGGCACGAGCACTGGTTTTATTTCCCCTGAACTGAGTCATCACCTTTTAGGATAACAGCCTGAAACCGGTCAGAAATGGAGCTGAGGGGAGAAACGGCCACGACCTGTTGAGGAATGAGCCTAAAATATCAATTAGTGCTATAAACAGCTGATTGATCGATCACAAGAATTAATTACTGAACTAAATCCACTGGTTCCAGCTTCTCAGATGTGAGATTTGTGTAACTGCTCTTCTTTTGTATTCTTGTGAACTAATATCTATGAATTTAGGATTATGCATCAGACAAGAAAAGCAATGTTAAGTCTTACAAAACATGGATATGGGGATAAAAAGATAATAAACTAACCGAGTGACTAAATCCCACTGAACACAGTTCATTAGCGGCAGTGACCCTGCCGTCCATCATGCGTCTCCCCTGAGAAACATCCCTGTGAAAGTTAATTAGTCGCAGCCAAACAAGTGCTGGGATAGTAGTGAGGAGTTGTGTGTGGATCTTATTAGATTCTGACACGGCACTTCTAACGAGGCACAAGCAGCTCCTTGCTTTAATGAAGTGGCTCCTCCTTCCACTCCCTCTTTACGAGCGAGGGAGCAGCAGCTCACCCCACTGATCTCAGACCTATTCAGGCCGGCAATGTTCTCAAACCTGCCACAGCCAAAAGGTGTACAGGGCAGATGTATGCACATATATTAAATGTACAGTTTCCAGCATCTCCTCAGTCCTCTGCGTCCGAGGGGATTAACAAACATGCACAGCCTGAGAAGTAGTTAGGAGGACAGAAAGGAGAGCGCTGGGAGAAGCCGGGGAGAAGCTGGGGAGAAGCTGGGGGGGATAAAGATGATGTTAATGTTCTCAGAGAGAACACTTTGATGTTCTGCCACCGTTTCTTTTTTCATTTCCCTCATTTCTCCACCAATAAAACTCCTGCACGCTGCGTGAGTGACAACCTGCTGCTTCCAGAGCTCGGTTCAGCTCAGTTCAGCTCAGTTCAGCTCAGTTCAGCTCAGTTCAGCCCAGTGTGAGTAAATCCCATATTTCCAAAAGTATGCAGGGTTTAATATTGTTATGCGTGATTCTTTAAAAAGTACTGAAATGAAAAGGAGAGGCACATACGCACGACACAAAGGAGCAGACAGACACATAAACACACACGTTTACACACAGTGAACACAAACAGAGCCATAAAACTGGGTGGTGCTTGTCTGTGTGTGTGTGTGTGTGTGTGTGTGTGTGTGTCTGTGTGTGTGTGTTTGTGTGTTTTCAGGGGGGGGGGGTCAGTGATCTCTGACCTTTTCCCACAAATGTGACAGAGCCAACACGTTAACAAAAAGTGACCGACACAGAAGAGACGTGAACAACATCCATCACCACATCTCAGAGAGGAGAGCGTGCACCCAGCTCTCAGTACTTCTACCACCACCACACTCCTTGTGCTGCAGAGATGCAGGCAGTGAAGATATGATTCTTCCACTCAACATTATAACACTACACATGTTCACAGGTCACAATACCAGTGACTACAGGGAAGGTGCTGGTAATCCTTCACTCTATAAGTCGGTAACAACATCTAATTGATTCTCTTCCTCTCACCGCTCAGTGTTTTCACATCGATCACCATCTCACTGCATTTAAAGACACCGACTAGGTGGATTTTTTTTTGTAATAAACGATAAAGCAGAAAAACACCTAATAAAATAATAATAAGACAATTAAAAAAGTCAAACCGACACCGCACACAGTCATTTAGCGCTGCACCTCATCCTCGAAGTTTACTGCAGGAAAGGGAAAGTTCCTCAGCAGTTGAGCGACAGCAACAATTTGTTTTTCACCAAATTCTGTTACGTGCATCACAGAGTCCCAAAGATGTAGATCATCAGTTCAGCAGAAGAAAAGCAGCCTCCTGACTCCGACCTCACCTGAACAGGTTCTCTGCTCCTGCTCTCATGCGCATCTCCTTGTTGATCTGCTGGTTGATGCGAGCTCGTCGGTGCTGCAGCTTACTGCGCTGGGTCTGGGCGAAGGGGTCGCATCCCTGCAGGTTGGTGAGGAGGAAAGGAATGAACTCATTAGTTACAGCAACACATCTCAACACATTCATTAGAGTCTGTATGACCACAGAAGCAATGAAGACGACAGCAACACTGATGTTTGTTGACGTCCCGTCCAACAAGGGGAACGTCCAAAAACACAAATCAAGTCGCCTTAATTACTCTGTGTTCTGTTCCTGCCTCTTTCTTGTCAAACATATTTAAAAAATGTTTATAATAGAATAAGATTTCATATCTACATGTTCCCCCAGAAATACACAGGCATCCTATTGGTAGAAATACAGACTGGACATGAAACTCCCAGAGAGAAATACTTCATGGTGGAGATAACAGCGTGTGAAGGATTCTGTCAGAATCAAGAGTCGCTGAAGAGGAGAGCGTCACAGATACTGAAGAAGGAAACGATCTGATGTGGTACAGAAAGAACAGAAGCTCCACTCCAGCCGGATCTCGTGTTTTTAGTTTTGAGTATATTTTTTAAATAAGCGAGAGAATCGTCTAACTGGCCAGGAGTGAAACCAGGGACCTGCTGCTGGGGGCGTGTCCATGAACATGTGTGGTACGGGCCCTCGCCATCAGGTCGCTCCAGGATAACGTGTTTAATAGAAAAGGGACCTGGGGATATCTCAGAGCTGTTTATCTGCCTGAGGATTTAAAGGCCTCTTAAATCTCACAGCACCTCCACAGCCCCCCCCCCCCCCCCCCCACAGCTGCCTGTTACAATGTGCTCCCAGGGAATCGATCCCACGCCGCACCACACGTACAGTAACATGACAGATGGAGCCGCTGCACTGTAAACACTCGGAACACTCCCCTCTCCTTATCCGTGTAGCCTCCGTCCATCACGTCTCCGCCCGGCAGGAGACAATTCGCCCCCCCCCGGTATCGTGCTGGTTCCCTCTCACCCAGTGAAGGTGTTTGTTTAGCATGCACACATCAAGTAATCCTCAAGGTGCCAGCGTGGATTAGGACTCGGGCCAAGCTCCCACCTCTGCTGCACCACGGGAGGACGGAGGCCGCTCGACATCTGTGCAGCCACCGTCTGAACGCACAACTCGTTCGTCAGCACACAAACAAGTAAACCTACAAACTGCTGCTAAGTGCCTTGCTTCAGGGCACCACGTCTGTGATCGATATTTATTATCCATGTGGGGTAAACAACAGGTTGCCAGTGTATTTCAGGACCAATGAAACAACCTTTCACACTCACGGCCAATTAACGAGTCTCCAATTAACCCCAGTCTGCGTGTGTTTGGACTGAAGGAGGAGCAGGAGCACACGGAGAAATCCCACTCAGACAGACAGTGCTAACCACCGTGCCACCACCGTGCCACCACCGGCCTGATGGCAAAAACTAAGATGTTCCCACTTAAAGTGTAAAGCTTTAAGGATAGATTTAAGTTAGTTAAGACGTGTGTACTTGTACCTCTATCTTTGTGGAGTAAGGACATTTAGAGAGCGAGACGTTTTGGTCCCACTCTTTCAAAGCCGTGTTCGAGGGTTGAGACTCGGTTACAGGGCTAGAATGAGGTTAAAGGGATAGTTCACCCCAAAATTAAAATTCACTAATTATCTACTCATCACTATGTTGACGGAGGGGGGGGGGGGGGTGAAGTGTTATGACAACGTTACGAGTTGAATTGAACGATGACACCATCATGTTGTTTCTGTTGTTTCATTACGTCTGTAGAAGTGGTCGTGTTTACTTAATTGGATTCTGCTGCAGGGCTGTTTACCCCTGAAACTCCACAAGTGTGTGTGTGTGTGTGTGTGTGTGTGTGTGTGTGTGTGTGTGTGTGTGTGTGTGTGTGTGCGTGCAGGTGTCCCACCTTCCGGATGCTGCCCTCTGTGGGCAGCGTGAGGGGCAGCTCATCGTCTGAGGCTCCGTCTGACAGCGACATGTCCAACTCTCTGTGGACGGACACACAACACGCACACACGCACACACACGACACACACACACACACACACACACCACACACACACACACACACACACACACACACACACACACACACACACACACACACACACACACACACACACACACACACACACACACACACACACACACACACACAGCGGGTTTAACACACACGCTCCCGTCACGAGCCACGGTCGAACCACACTCTCCTGGTGGACAACTCGCCTGGCCGCAGGTTCCTCCATCATGGAGAAGCAGCGCCGGGGGTTCGAACCCCTGCTACATTCCTCTGACCCGCTTCCGGTGGGTTCGAGCGCCAGAGGGAGAAGGTTCCGTGAGAGAACAACAACCTGCAGCTTCTTCTTCTTCTTCTTCTTCTTCTCCTCCTTCTTCTTCTCATGACCCTGAGTCCTCTCCTCCTCCTCCTCCTCCTCTGTTTTTCTCTCCGCAGCTGCTGAAGCTTATTCGCTGAGGCGGGCCGCTGAAGTTGCTCCAGCCAATCACGTGTCGGTATTCCGGAGCGAGAGGAGAGTGGACGAATCAGAGGGAGGATTAGGGGCCGAACGACGGCCGGAGCCGACCAATGAGGAGGCGCTCAAGGCGTCCCCCCCCCCCTCCTCACTCAGCGGGCTGTTGCTATGACGACGTCAGGCTCGCGGCTCGTGAGCGGATGAATACGGATTATAACGTACTTTACGCAAATTACGTTCAAAAACTACAATACTTCATATACTTACTTATACTACTATTACTAGTATTACTAGCACTATTACTACTACTAATAATAATATGAATAACTAAAGCTATAACATAAATAATAATGTTAAAAGTAAAAGTATCAATTCTGTAGAAAAATGTCTCCTGCGATTGATATATTATTATATCTCACAAAATTAGGTTTATAATATACTTGTAGCTTTGTATTACTGTATATGTACAGAGTACAGTTATTTAAGTTGTTCCCACATTAGAGTTACACACAAAATAATAACACTAATTCACCTACACATCTGGATTATTTTTAGACATTTGAATCTTTATATTTAATATTCTCTCTGTTTATTCTCTCTGCCCTGACCTATTTTTAATGAATTATCTGAGGAGTTTCAAAGTGAACACAGGAAACTCTGATTCGTGCTGGATCCACATGTTGTCCTGAAGAGAACTCGTGGGTCCGGTTCCCCCCCCCCCCGAGGAACCGACCGTCTGACGAGAGGAACGTCGTCGTCCTTCTTCCCTGTTTCCTTGCGATGTCTCCGTTTGCATCATCTTGCTCAGGAAGACTCGGCCTCACTTCTTCACTGTCTCAGCACTTTTCTTTTTCACCAGACGTTTCTCAGCGTTCTCATCTAAACTAACTCATCCTGATCCAATTCAGTCTTGGTTCCACGGCTCTGGTCAGAAGTAGATTGCTCCAGGATGGCGAGGATCACAGTGAAACGACCCGGCCTCCGAGCACAGAGCTTGGTGCTCGTCCCCATCACTGCCTCTCAATGTGTCAGAGCCCGTCTCCATGTGGCAGCTCCTCCTGTCCCCGTCCAGCCGGTAAGTCTCTCTGTGTGTATCCCTGTGTCCTGCAGGCTCAGCTCGGAGGAGACGGACCCCTCACCTGCAGGATCATGTCCGGACGGGGGGGGGTCCTGTGTGTATCCCTGTGTCCTGCAGGCTCAGCTCGGAGGAGACGGACCCCTCACCTGCAGGATCATGTCCGGACGGGGGGGTGGACCTGGTCGGGTGGGGGACGGCTCGGGAGTCGGGGGGGGGGGGGGGGGGGGGGGGGGGTCCTGTGTGGGAAGTTAATTAGCAGTGGGCAGAGTTGGTTTGAGTCCAGGGAGCGAAAGATGAAGAGAAACTTGAAAGAGAAGAGGAAAAGTTTCTACATCTAACGACTGGTTAAGATTAAATATGAAAGTATGTGTTTCTATTTAGTTTTACACTCTCAAAGGTATATGGTTATCGGTTTTATCTGTATTTATGTTCCAGAACAAAAATGTTTAAACAGTTCTGATTCACAAACTGAGGTAGTTTCAACGAGTTTTTATATAGAATGATATATTTATTATCAATAAAAGATAATGTGGCACCAACACCAAATCAAATCTAACATAATCATTGAAGAAGGTGAGTAATAAGATATTTTAATAATCTAATGACAGAAAGTGTAATAGTTTAACACTTACACTTGTTTTGTGACAGACTTTTATTTTTATGAATGTCGATCAAACAGTGGAACAGAAAACTAGAAATTTTTAAAAACCTAATGAACTCTGAATATTAGTGTCTCTGCTGTTGTTCTGCTGTTTGGCCACTGGAGGGCGCTGTCACACTGAGTTCCAGTGGGTTGAATCATATTCATCCATCTTTCTATCTAATCTGATTTGTACTGCAGAATTTCACAAATCACAATCGGTCTCATAGTGTTTTCTTACTGTAATTTATAATAACACTTAAAGTTACTATGCATGGTGGGAACAGTTTGGATCATTAAACACTAATTTGTGAAGATTGTCTCAGAAATGACGACGTACTGAATATAACGAACAGAATTGGTAACGTTTTATTTTGCCTCCTCCTCTGAAACTCAGCAGAACCAAACTTGTCCTCAGGTTGTTTCCTCTGGAGGTCAGAGCCTGAATCTGTGTGAATGAAACGGCTTCATGTTCATTCATGTAGAGTTTATGTAAAGTTGACTGAGGAGGTAACGACGTCTCCATCGTTGGAACTGGGAGAGTTTGTGGAATCAAACTTTTCTTTCCGGCTGCTCACATTCACACGGAGCTGCACTGGTGGACGAGGCCGAGCGACGCTTTCAGACAATCCATCACTCTGTGTGCTCTGCTCTCTCTCTGCTCTCGCTCTGCTCTCGCTCTGCTGTCACTGTGAGAGATGTCTCCCTGGAAGCCGGGCAGCAGCAACGAACCTTTCACGAGGCCGATCGGGAGAAAAGATTCACTTTTCTGGATCATTTGTTGAACGCATTAATCACAAAGTACAGAAAACGAGGAAGAATGTGCACGGACATATTTAATTTAGTTGGGAAAGTTGATGTGAAAAATAGGACATTATGAAAAGGGACAGTCGTTCTCCAGACGTGATTAATATTCATTAGTGTGGTTGTAGCCATAAAAACTGGGGCTGGTGGGTAAAGGAGGGAAGTGTCTGCTGAGAGGGGGGGGGGGGGGGGGGGGGGCCCAGAGAACAGCTGGTTACATTAGTCCACAGCTACGACACTGTAGTTAGGGTTATTCTTCAGTTCCTTGTGCCTGGGGCCCCAAAGTACCCTGCTGGATCCTGAGGGCCTGGGGGCCCGAGGACCTGAGGACCTGAGGGCCTGAGGGCCTGTGAGGCTGCAGACAGCAGTAAGGACTCAGCCTGTGAGACGCCACCGCCGCCGCCGGGCCGACAGCTCTCACCGAGCGAGCCGGAGGAGGGACTCTGGAACAGATGGTTACCGGATTGGGCAGGTCCCCGGCAATCCTCACGGCCTGTTCATTAGCCCCACGTGTCGTGCACCTTTACACGGGAGGGTCGGCCGACAGGCAACAGCTCGCTCAGCAGCGTGGGCGACACACTGGAGTCTGTCCTCAGAAGACAGGACGACTCGTCTCACACAGAGAAAGGTGCTTCGAGGCGATGGAGCATCCAGAGCAGGGGTTGGCTGTGAGACAACAGATGTTTTCACCTCGATTAAAAGGTGAATTTAAATGAGTCTGATGTAGAAACGTAGATTTCCTGCTCTAAAGATACGTACAACTCAGGTTGCCTGTTCTCACGGAACGGCCTCGGGTTTGGGTCGAGCTCAGACAGACACACATCAAATTAGTTTTTCTCAAAGACAGTGAGAGCAAAAACATCTGAGATCCCCACCTGGTGGCCGGGCTGCAGTATAGGTCATACATCCTACCTCCTCCGTGTTAGCAGATGGGACATGGGAAACATTTCTGTCATTTAAGGTTGTCGTTATCGCACTGATGCATGTTTAAGTTCGTCCTCTGCCTCCATCCCCCCGATCACTTCTGCAGACGTCTCATCAGCGGGAGACGGATTCATCTGTGGACAGTGGGAGGAAGAGGAGAAACGTCTCCCATCATCACGTTCCGCCGCTGCAGTGACACAGACGTCCTTTCTCCACTTCCACGGTATTAAACACGTGAGCCGCGCTCGGGCGCTCATTAGTATTTCCTCTGCATCTTCACAGCAGGTGGTCGCTGCGTTGAAGAACCTCTGAGACTGAGGGGGGGGGGGATCACACTGCAGCAGGAATCCTCAAGGTCACGTTCCACCAGGTCCCTCTCTGGGTTTTGTGGGTTTTATAATAAGACTTTGAAGCCGTGGGTCAGTGGTTCTCCTCGGTTGCGTGGCGTTAGGAAATGTCATGTTAATGCTTCACTGCCTCCGGAGGTCACCACCGGAACAACATTTGTATTCTGCTGTTCCGCGCTGACCTTCATCGTTCCTGTGAATTTGAATATAGGTGAAGAAAACTAGTCAGAAAAGTTGAATGAGTTTATATAAACCGCAAGTTTGACTGCATATTGAAACTTTTTACCTTTTGTTTTAGGTGGAAGGAATAAGACTGAACATATTTATTTTATTTTCCTAAGAAATGAAAAAGGCCAAAACCATCGACTCTGATGGACGACATGAGAAAACGTGCACATACACAAGAGGCAAGTTACCGATGTACATGGAAATAATAAACGAGGAATTAACCGTCGCACTTCTGCCAAAGACTGTTTATTAGAAGGAGTGTGATTGATGGTGAAAGAAATAAAAAGGTTCAGTTAAACACCATTTTATAAAATTGCCCTAAAAACTAAAACCTTCAAGCGTGAAAACGTTATTTCAGATACAACAGACAGATCTGTTTCACACTGTATCTTCAGGGGTGATGTCATGTTCAGATATTTAACCAGAGATGTGGATATCATAGAAATCACAAACAACTGAAATTACACGAACGATGGCTTTGTTCACATCATCTAATAACATGAAACTACAAAATGCTTCTATTTGATCTATTTACAATCAGTTTGCCAGGTTGTGTTACACAAAAAGAAGACAGTGTTTATACTTCCTGTATCGTTTGATGTGTTTGACACAAATTCAAGCGTAATATTGATGTCATTTTATTGAAATGAGTTGTTTGTATCAGCAATATCACAATAAATACTGACCAACGTGTTCTGTTTACCAGGTAGTCCAGATTATTAGATTACAGTTACATCGTCAAGGATTACATAATTACTTTTCAGTAATGTAATTAAAATATGAAACGTTTTCATTATCGCCACGTCTCTTAGACAAGTGCTCCCCCTTGTGGTGGATTAAAGGTTCGTGACTCCATTCCTGTAAACATCTTTTGACTTAAAAAAGTTTGCGACACAAGAACGTTCGTGTCCAGAGCAACTTGTTCGAGACGAGGTCGTCATCTGCAAAGAAGCTGACTTCAAATCTGAAGGAGGAAAGTTTCCGTCACAGTTAACGAGCTAATGTTGCAGAAAAAGAAATGTGGGACGTGTTTTATTTAAACAACTGTCACCACCAGGGTCATCAGCTGTTGTGCATCTGCCACAGCTGTAAACTATGATTGATAAAAGCAGAAATGATTTAGCTCGTTAGCTAACGTACAAATGCTAAATGTGCAAAATGCATTTTTATTGCACTGAAAATATTTTGAGATGTTTCAAGATAATATCGGTGGAACTTCATGAATCTTTTGTCCATTTTCTTGAATATAAGGTGCGATTTTTCCAGTCTTTGATTCAGAAGTAATCAGATTAGATCGTATTTTCACATTAAAGCTGTGAAAACACTGCGATGAGGACAAAAACATACTTGTTCCTCAGATTGTTCATCCAAAAAAAGCTGCATCTTTCCCCGACAGCCATCGCTGTGGAAACGAGAGCAAGCTCCAGCATCTGAAGCCTCCGCTGCTCCAGCAGCTTCACAGTTCATCGTCCCTCGAGGCCTCGACACCTGCAGGTGGTGACACGGCGGAAAGAGCTTTGATTCATGACACGCTTGTGATTCCACTCCAACGAGGAACCCAAGCAAATACGCTGCGTTGTTTTTTTCTCTCAGGGAAAAGTCAGAGGGTCACGGTTCAGTCCCTGAGCGAGCGTCCGGGGGTCGCTGCGGTAACGTCTCGTCTATGGTGACCACCGTCTCCTCCGTGTGTCTGGAGCTCGGGCAGTTAGTCTGGTTCAGGGACGTGTGGCTCATCTCGCCCAGCTCGCTCATCTCGTTCACGCTGCTGGCGACGCAGCTGATCTCCGTCTGGTTCGTAACTCGACGAGACCCAAACGCCAAATCTGAGGAGAGAGAGAGGGATGAATGTGGAGAAGGTGGACACCAATGAACTCTTCTTTCCAGTGTGTATGTTCTTCCCTTCTTTCCTCCTCTGGAACAAACACATTTTTCGTACGTTGATCTAAAGTGCAAGCTTCTTCTCTCCCTTTAATAAAGACCCTAGTTTCTGATGAGCCTCCACAGACGGCGCCCTGAGTGAGTGGAGGTATGAAAGTATTTAGAACATGCACAGATACAGGCTCCGAACTCCATCTGACAGAAAGTCATGATGGATTCAGCCTCTGTGATTCCATTAGAGGCAAAGCACCATTAAATTGTTTCAGGGGGGGGGGGTGTGTGTGTGTCGCACGGCGGCTGCATCACGTGTGGCGGAGGCCTTTTCGAACTGGAACACATCAATCACTGTTCTGTCAGATGAGCGGCTGAGATTAAGGCCGACAGAGGTGAGTGTGGAGAACAGGAGACTGAGCTGGATTCCTCCGGTCGACAGAGCTGCTCCGGGACGAGTCCTCTGTTCAGATATCATGATACACACACTTATACGTGGGCCGGGATGATTTAGCATCAAGCTAATAACATGACACGGAAAACAAACACAGTGTTTTGTACTTCCTGCTTCATTTGATGCGTTTGATACAGTTTTTCTGATAATATTGTGTCACAACATTAAAGGAAATGATAAAAAATGTATGTTTAAAGTTTAGTTACAATAAACGTGTAGTGTACACAGGGTTGGGCCGTTGTTGTTTAACTTCAAATCTTAAGAAACAGAGGAAAGTTTCCTTCGCTGTCAACAAGCTAATGTTGATGAAAAATAAAAGTGCGGTAAGGTTTAACATTTATTTTTATTTCTTTTGCTTTAGTTTAAATTTAGTTTCAACCCTTTCACCATCGTGCTCATCAGCGGTTTTGTGTCTTACACGTGGACCATGACGTGTTCTGCTTCTTCCACGTTGCACCACGTCAGAGAAGTGAAGCTGCAAGACACGGAGTCCAAACATGGTGTCACCTGTGTGTGTGTGTGTGTGTGTGTGTGTGTGTGTGTGTGTGTGTGTGTGTGTGTGTGTGTGTGTGTGTGTGTGTGTGTGTGTGTGTCATATGAAGGTGGGGGGTCAGGTGAGGTGAAGGGAGACGGACAGCTAAGCTCTCACTGCTGAACACAGGAGCAGAGGGGTCAGTGTGTCTCTGTGGCAAAGCTAAGAGCTGCAGACTGTGTCCTGTTCTGTTTCACCTGGTTCGTTGGTTTCTCTGCCGTCAGCTTCAGCAACACTCGACCTGCCTCCACCTGCAGAGAACAGGAGAACAGCAGGTTTGAGACCGGACACCGACCCAGAGACAGAGCACACTGTTCTGTTCTGTCTAATTCTGAAGTGTGATCAGAAGCTCAGACACTGGGTCGACTGTCGATGTGTTAAAACCTGCACGGCCACAATGAAGTGATAGTTTATAACACTTAAAACGACACAAAGCAAATCTGTTCAAACCCAAATAATAACTTTTCCTTTCCAATAAACAGAAAATACCAAGATAAAGTGGCATCTCATCATAAAACATGATCTACGCATGAGAGTCTCTATAGTCGGTTTGACCCAATGAATTTCTTTCAACTACTGTTGGTGGTGGAGGAAATAAGCAGCTTTATGGTTTATGATTTCATCTTGGTATGAATTAAACAAATGATTTCATGTTGCTGTTCCTCCAAATCTGAAAATTTGACTCAAGAATTCCCCAAATTGTTGAAACAATCACAAAACTTGTCAAATTGCATCCAAATGCAATGCAACCAAAATGTGCTGCAGGGCCCGACTCCCGGAGCGTCAGTGATAACTCCCCCCCCCCCCCCCCTGTCCCCATCTGCCCCTGCACAGACGGTACCGAGGGACATCTCTGAAACCCACCTGATGTAAAACAACAATCAGGCCAAGTCAGCACATACGAGACCGAACTGTGTCGTTGTTTCATTATGCATCACTCACAGGAAGCTCTTCAAACTGAGGAGCAGAACCTGGTCTCTCACAGACATGTCAGATGTTTGTCAGGACGTCTCCTCACAAGGTCACCGGCTGAGCACAGATCCTCCAGATCTGAGCTTCCACTGTTGTTTTCCTGAATGAATCGAATTAACTCCTCGTCTTTCCTTTAATTGGACCTGGATTCTGCTTCTCTTAGAAGAAGTGAGGGCTCCATGAGCGTGGGTCAGGGTCCAAACGCAAAATGAGGTCACATTCAAAAGATTTGGGCTATATCCTTAACCTTAATATAACCTTAACCTAAATATATATGTAAATTTACCACACACACACACACACACACACACACACACACACACACACACACACACACACACACACACACACACACACACACACACACACACACACACACCTCACAGGGGTCACGTACCAACAACGAAGTCATTGACCACATCCTTCACCAGGTGTCCAACTATCGCGTACGCCACCGCCACCACCACCAGCGCGGCCATCACCAGGTACAGGACCGCCTTGGGCAGCGGGATGGAGTCTCTGCCCGGGGTCCGGTAGTCGGTGAACAGCAGGTCGCTCTCCGAGGACTGGAAGACGTGCTCCATGCCCGAGGTGTGGTTGGAGTGGAGCGGCGGGTCGCTGGTCGCCGCTGCCTCCGCTCGGTCGATGCTGACCAAGCCCGTGGTTTTATTCATCAGAGGCAGAATCTGAGACAGGAAATAGCTCCAGTCCTTGATGGCACTAGTGTTGCATAAAAACATAGTTTCTAAGGTGCAATCACCGCAGGGGGGGGGGGGGGGGGGGGGGGGGAATCTGCAGCACCACAGAGGCGCGCGGATCTGAAGACGCACAAGGGACGCACCAGGAACCCGTCCTTCCTGAGTGACGGATTAATCCAACAGGTTTCCTCTGGAGCCAAAGTCCGACCGGAGCTCATCGGTGCCTCTGGAAACTGAGCTCGCTTCCACTGACGCGACGCGCACCGACGAGCTCGCGCCTTTTACGCACGGATCACGAACCATTTCCAAAGAGCAGCAGAAAACAAGAGAATCTCCAACAAGGAGAGAGACGAGGAGGAAGACGTGTCAGCGTTTTCTCCCCAGATCCTGAACACGCGTGAACCTTGATGTTGGATGAAGGAGAAGAACCATCGGAACCACCGGGTCCGTGCACGCTCGAGCCGATGGGGATAATTACGCACAGAACGCTTCGTCCTGTTGCTGGTGAGCTCAGGACGGAGAGGACGGTGGACGGGCTGGAGTCACGATGCCTCCCTCCTCTTCGTCCTCTTCCTCCTCCTCCTCCTCTGAGGTGACCGGAGAGAACATGTGGTGAGAACCTGGGGTCCACTGGTTCGTGTTTGCTCGTCGGCTCCAGAACCAGCTTGAGGTGAGTTCTTGTCTTAATTCGAGCCCAGTGGAGATTTTTCACGAAATGACTTGAAATGAATCCTGGTAGAGGAAGATAAAGAGATGATTCATCTTTCAACCAGAGAAAAGTAACACAAATGAGGTTTGATGAAAAATGAATTTATCAATAAGTAAAAAGGGATAATTCATAAAACTGCAGCTCTAAAACTATCAGTGTCATTAAACGGCTCCAACTTCTGGAAAGATGAACCTGCTGAACTCAAAAACAAAATTAATTGACACATGTCGTAAAACTGTAAAGTGATACAGTACATCTCTGTGAAACAACTTCTCACAGTGTAGATTTTTATATTATATCCAATATTAAATAATACCGTCGCATTTGAATTTAAACAACGTATTATTTTGATTTCTTTATTTGTCTTTGTTGTGAAACATGCTTCAGTTTGAACCGGTCGGACTGAATGTTGCTGCGTTGGTCCGAGGAACCTTCACACCTGATATTCAGCTTCAGACTGAAGGTCCGAAACAACCAGGTGTGAACGAGTCCTTTGATTCTGTCGACTCGTCGTCTCTCTAAAGAAGAACAATGTTGTTTACGGTCCACGTTAGTTTCTTCCATTAGACCGAGTGGACAGTGACCCACAGATAACTGAGAGATGTCCCTTATCTCTCTGAAGACTCCATTTCTCTTCTCCTCCTGTTGTTCCCTGAGAAGATGAACCAGACTCAATTAAGATCACATCAGCCGCTCAGAGATCAGCTCCGAGGAAATGTGTTCGACTCGCTGACCCTTAAATCAATCACAGCGTCCATAAGTCACCGGGGACGCCGCCGCGGCCTTCAGGGATTCTGGACGTCAACCTCTTGTAGCTTCAGTTGTTCAAAAGTTCAGCGTAGGACACAATGATCAACTCTATATTAAGTTCAGATTCATGAATTCGGAAATGAAATGGATAATCACCGGAGATCAGGTTGTCACGGTGCTTTAACGTCCTGCTGTGATTGGCCCGTGTCGGACCGCGTGTTGAACCCTGACCGGTCCCTCCTGTTCAGAACCGGCCGTGTTGTCTGAAATGTCACCGAGCATTTACAGGATGTTGTGAAAGTGCAGAGGAAGAAGAAAGAACTGCTGGAGTTTCCCTCCGGAGCCTCGACGAGAGGTGATCGTGTTGTGGAGCCGGACAACAGAGAATCAGCCCAGTGGGAATTCATCCTGCTGCAGGTCCACATCTCAAAGATCATTTCAGTTTTTCAGTTTTCTCCTGGAGAAGCCGACGATAAGCTGACTCTCCATCGGCCGGATAGAAACGAGTCATGGTCAAATGTGTTCACCTCAGTTTGACATGAGGCTTCTGTTTGAATCCTGGAGCCGCGCTGAAAAGCTACGAGATGAATCGTGACCAATAAACATTTGATTCAGAAACATACAACGTAAAAAAAGGCAAAGTTACAAGTGATTATTAGAAGGTGAAGGAACTACGTATCCCATAAGCCATTGCGAACGATCCCTTTCATCTTCTTCCTCTTGAATTTAAGCTGGTTGTTAATATAGTGTTGTAATATATTGCACTTGTGTGTTTGTATATAGTGTTTGTATACTGCTCCACCAGAGGATTGTGGGTAATGTAGTTTTTCTCCTTGGCATAAAACATAAAACATATTTCTACTTCAAACACAGCTGGTGTCATACAGACAGAATGAAGATCTGTGGTTGGCTGTTTGTTACCGCAGTGCACTGTGGGATCTGAGAGCTGTCATGTCGTCCATCTTCATTTACATAATTTAATAGTTTAATAAGCAGGTGAGTCTGTATATTGCAGATTTGCATAATGAGGCTAGTAATGTGTCCGTCTCGTTAATTTCCGATTTCCAGTTTAGTGAGGACATCGCTGCATTGTGAGGATCTGTGTTTAGGTTGTGTGTGTGTGTGTGTGTGTGTGTGTGTGTGTGTGTGTGTGTGTGTGTGTGTGTGTGTGTGTGTGTGTGTGTGTGTGTGTGTGTGTGTGTGTGTGTGTGTGTGTGTGTGTGTGTGTGTGTGTGTGTGTGTGTGGTCTGCAGGTTTTATATTTACAGAGCAGAAGGAAGTCTGGTGGTAACTTGTTGGTATATTTCAGGGATAATCCACAACGAGGCTGAAACCACTCATTCCACTCGGGCCATGTTTCAACAAGAGGCTCCGAGAAACGCAGAATATTCAAGATGGAAAAGGACAAAACATTCTCGACAAGGTTAAAAGCTAATGAAACGAAAAGCATCTCGTTCCACTCAACCGTGCATGAAACTACGTGTCACAACAGTGCCGAGGTATTAAAGATAAAGTCTGTGATCGACCGTGTGTGTGTGTGTGTGTGTCTGTGTGTGTGTCTGGAGAGTTGTGTACCTGTATCTCAAATCCACGTGTGCGTAATCTGATTTGTAAATTGCTCGAGACAAAGAGTAGAAGAGAACAAAATCCTAAATCAAGACAAATCAATCGATTTAAGGGATTCTTAGTTCAACAGGAGGATTCAGACCCAGTGGAGACCGAGAGGAGGAACGCAGAGCGAAGGGAGGACGAGGAAAGAGAAATCACAACGGAGGATTCTCTCTATTCACATGTGGATCAGAGAGCGAGTCCTGCTGAACAACAGAATCTGTGTCTGTGCGGCTCCGGCTTATCTGGCTGCCTGATGAATATTAACCCCAATACTGGACTCGTGTAATTTAATCAGATATGACCCGATTCAGACAAACGTTCGATTCTCTGCCTCCCTCCCTCCATCCCTCCATCCCTCCATCCTCCATCCATCCCTCCATATTCCTCCATCCCTCCATCTTCCTCCATATTCCTCATTCCCATCCTATCTTTCCGATCATTCCTCTACATCCTCACAGGCTAATTAAGCTCTGTGTCTCGTCCCTCTCATCCTCACAGGCAGCGTGGATGAAAAGTCTTTTTCTCCACTTAAAACCATCAAGGTCACACACACACACACACACACACACACACACACACACACACACACACACACACACACACACACACACGCACACACACACTAATCCTCGGCGGCCCTGAGGTGAGCAGATTCTCAGGAAGTGGATTCACACGATGATCCACGATCCCTATCTCCGTCTTTTGTCCTTTTTCCATAAAATTAACGTAAATGTGAATCTGCCTTTCTGTGCATTTCTCATTGTTTACATCACATGTGGTTTCCTGAAAGAAGATTTAAGCCTCGTCGACATAACTGCAGATATTTTCCTCTACGTTTAAGAAGAACACGCTGTGGTTTGAAGTGATATTGTTTGAGGCAGATGTCTGTGAATGTCAGTGATGCTAAACGTAGCTGCTAACTTGTGATTAGACGTAGCCGTGGAAACCAAACGTAGAGAAACCGGTATATAGCCGCCGTTGTTGTTGCGTTTACGCTGCGTTCTCATTACACAGAGCAACAGTGCATGTGTGAAGTAAACTGTGATGTCACACTGACGTCTGTGTTCACATGGAACCACAGAAACCAGTTTAAGAAAAGTTAGTTAACGATTTAAAACACAGTTTGTACAATATTTGAAACCAGACACATCATTTCAGAAACATTTTCTGAGTTTCGATTGGAATTCAAAATTAAAGCAACTCTGAATAACTTTTGTCGGGCAACAGCGCCCTCTGCAGCCACAGTTTTGAATTAAACATGGCCGAAAGGTGGATGTTACTCATCATCTCAAGCAGATTCAACAAACTCCCCCCAAACTTCCAGGCTCCTGCAGAACTTGTACAAACCCTCAGAAGGAAAGTTTATTAGGAAAAAGCTTTTTTTCATCGTATGAATCAACGTCTTGGGATCATTTCACACAACACAAACAGTTTCTGTTGTGAGAAACCCTCAATTTAAATAAACAATTTAAAATTTAAATTGATTTGAAATGAAAGAACAGATCCGTCCTGTAACTGGTCAACCTTCAGCTGCTCCTCCTCCCTCCTCCCTTCAGCTGCTCCTCCTCCCTCCTCCCTTCAGCTGCTCCTCCCTCGCTCCTCCTCCTTCCCCCAGCTGCTCCTCTCCTCTCCCTTCAGCTGCTCCTCCTCCCTCCTCCTTCAGCTGCTCTCCTCCCTCTCTCCCTTCAGCTGCTCCTCCTCCCTCCTCCCTTCAGCTGCTCCTCCTCCTCCTCCCTCCTCCCTCCTCAGCCTCCTCCTCCTCCTCCCTTCAGCTGCTCCTCCTCCCTCCTCCCTTCAGCCTCCTCCTCCCTCCTCCCTTCAGCTGCTCCTCCTCCCTCCTCCCTTCAGCTGCTCCTCCTCCCTCCTCCCTTCAGCTGCTCCTCCTCCCTCCTCCCTTCAGCTGCTCCTCCTCCTCCCTTCAGCTGCTCCTCCTCCCTCCTCCCTTCAGCTGCTCCTCCTCCCTCCTCCCTCAGCTGCTCTCTCCCTCTCCTCAGCTGCTCCTCCTCCTCCCTCCTTCAGCTGCTCCTCCTCCTCCTCCTCCTCCTCTCTCCTCTCCCTCCTCCCTCCTCTCCTCCCCTCCTCCTCCCTTCACTGCTCCTCCTCCCTCCTCCCTTCAGCTGCTCCTCCTCCCTTCAGCGCTCCTCCTCCCTCCTCCCTTCAGCTGCTCCTCCTCCCTCCTCCCTTCAGCTGCTCCTCCTCCCTCCTCCCTTCAGCTGCTCCTCCTCCCTCCTCCCTTCAGCTGCTCTCCTCCTCCTCCCTTCAGCTGCTCCTCCTCCCTCCTCCCTTCAGCTGCTCCTCCTCCTCTCCTCCCTTCAGCTGCTCCTCCTCCCTCCTCCCTTCAGCTGCTCCTCCTCCCCTCCTCCCTTCAGCTCCTCCCTCCTCCCCTTCAGCTGCTCCTCCTCCCTCCCCCTTCAGCTGCTCCTCCTCCCTCCTCCCTTCAGCTGCTCTCCTCCTCCCTCCTCCCTTCAGCTGCTCCTCCTCCCTCCTCCCTTCAGCTGCTCCTCCTCCTCCCTCCCTTCAGCTGCTCCTCCTCCTCCTCCCTTCAGCTGCTCCTCCTCCCTCCTCCCTTCAGCTGCTCCTCTCCTCCCTCCTCCCTTCAGCTGCTCCTCCTCCTCCCCTCCCTCCTCCCTTCAGCTGCTCCTCCTCCTCCCTCCCTTCAGCTGCTCCTCCTCCCTCCTCCCTTCAGCTGCTCCTCCTCCTCCCTCCCTGGACACTCTACAGGTAAATAGGACACTGGGCCACATTGATTTTCCTCCAATGAAATGAAATTGGCTTGATGTATTTTAAGGCCCTCCATCAAATCCAAAGCATCGTCTTCAAACCGAAGGTCGAAGGGACGTTGGTCTGCTCTCCTGTTCCACCGACTCCTCGCGGTGTCTGACGAGGGAACTAAAACACACTGAAATAACAGATACTATTATACTTACATTTTTTTCGACACAGGTTTTGTGTTTTGTACAGTTTCCTGTCGGAGGATTTATTCCCATCCCTGCACATGTCGTCTCTGAGCAGCTACAGGTGACACAGAATCTGGATTTAACTCCCGTGATCATGATCCTGTGCTGAGCTGTGACACGGCTTCCATCGCATCACTCATCGGATCATCTCGTTTCAGCAGGAGATTAATTTCCAAAAAGGACATCGCTGTGTTCATCGTGATCCTAATATTACAAATGGGAAAAAAAGTGAAGTGAGCAGAAATGTAAGGGCTGAAGTCAGAGACACTGACCTTTCTGTTCCTCTCAGCTGATACTGTCACTCGGATCAATATCACATTCATGTATTCCCCTCACGCTCTCCGCGGGGGGGCCTGTCTCCTTTCATCGCCTCCGCATCACACTGTCATTTCTCTTTGGTGTTAATGGAGACTTTGACATTTTCTGCTCGATAGCAACAGAAATGAAATTCACTTCAGATTCCGTCCGATTGTATTTGCAGAGAACGAGGAACGTGAGTAAGTTTTGGTGACAACAGAAGCCACGGCTCCATATTTCTTGCAGAATATCTTTATTGCTTCGTGCATTTTTACTTTGGAAACAGATTTATTTGGTGGTCTTCCCCCCCGGCTGCCGGTGTCCTCCATCCCAGACGTGATAATGGAAACCTCTGGCAGATGGAAGTGTTTTGAATAGGCTGTGTTTCCCCTGATGAAACACATTAGTTTCTGCTGCTTCCCCTCCTCAGACGTCCTCGCAGGGAAAATGGTCTTTTCACAGCTTCCCCCCCCCCCCCCCGACGTGTCAAAGAGACAAAATCTGCCTCGGAAAAAAATTAATTATCACAAATGGTGAGGTGGAGGAGCCGGGGCTTGCTCAGGCAGGGCCGCCCTGTGTGGTGACAGCGAGGAATCTCCCCCCCCCCCCCCCACGGCATCTCTCTCTGACCTCAGACCGACTTGTTTGAGCTCTTTGCTTCAACGGACGACAGCAGATCGTAGAAACACTCAGAAGACACCAGCTGCTTTGTTATCTGGGTACAACGTGTGTGTGTTGTAAACGTGTGTGTGTTTGTAATGTGTTGTCTTGTGTTGATTCTTCAGAATTATTAAAGAGTTGTCCTCAAACTCTTCTACAATATAACAGCAGAGGGAAGTTATACAACTTTATGTTCGACCTTTCAGAGTCTGTTAAACAACCGACACAATCCTCAGACATATACGTTCACAACTTTTCAAAAATAAAAGCTCAACATAAGCCATTAAATTACACATTTACAGATGGGACAATGACGAGCGGGAGGAGGAAGTGGACCAAACATTTCCAATTAATCACGAGATAAAGATTCTTTATTTGCTCATAATGCGGCTTCATCTCATTCTCCATAATGATGCCATTCGTCAGTGTCTGGCCGACTGTTGTTGTTGGGGGCTGTTATGTAACCATGGCGACGGCAGCAGTTTAATCTCACAGTTTAGATTCGTGTGGATGAACATCTGACCTTGATGTGGTCGTCGTGGTCACATGTCACTCTGAGCGGGTTCCCTCCAGGTGAACGGGAGGAGGCTCCTCTGAGGCCGGGACTCATCTCCTGGCATTCACCGTCCCGTCCCTGCAAACTGATGCAGGACAACATCGTGTGTGTGCGTGTGTGTGTGCGTGTGTGGTGTGTGTGTGTGTGTGTGTGTGTGTGTGTGTGTGTGTGTGTGTGTGTGTGTGTGTGTGTGTGTGTGTGTGTGTGTGTGTGTGTGGACTGAGTGAAAACAATATTCACTCAGTGCAATCACATTTATTTCATTTCATTAGAGTGACACTGATGGAAATGGCTGCCGGTCCCCACGACGTCACCGACCTCACAACCAGGAATATGAACAAACGGGATCTTGGAGCCACGGACACTAACAACCCGTTAACGTCTTCATTTGGTGCGTTTGGCGTTGAGTCCCTGCAGAGTGTGTCTTCTACTGTGTGTCAGCAGTGTGTTGTGTGTGTGAACTGAGCAGATGACTCGGCTGGAAGGTGTTGATCTGTTACCAGGAGGTGATGAGAGATGATTTCCTCAAGGCGGCAGGTGGAGACTAAAGAGTGAAATACAAGTTTTCGCCTGACAGAGAGAGAACGGCACTGATTCCACTTCCAGGTCTGCGTGGACGGTAACAACTTTATGGACGATAACATGATCGTGGGAAGGTGTGAATGAGCACACGGGAAATCGCCATCGAACCGATAGTAATTTGGTTGGATGATTGTTCTGGTTTGGTTCGGATGGACGTTTGGGATCAAGTCTAAAGTATAAACTGTCACTGTCCTCGTTCTTCACCCCACATTAATAAGCAGACCTGAGTGTTATTAATCCATTTTTAAAGCCACTGGTCCAGTTAATAAATACCTGACATCAGATTGTCGAGGTGATGAGCAGACTGACACTCGGCTCTAATAACTGACACGAGTATCCGTGGGATAGACGAGGACACAGCATCTGGCCCTTTCACGCCTCATTGACTTGATGGAATACTAATAAAAGCCATATGACAACAGCATACTAAGTGAGCAATTAATATTCTAAAATATTCCTGCGCCGCATGTGGCACAGACCCGTTCGAGGCTCCCTCACCGGCGAAGCGACGGCGCCGCCTCTCCGGTAAAGAGGAGATGTCCTTATTAACCTTTTCCTTTTCTACCCTGCAAGTCTCATCTCAGACGAACCGGCGTGTTCTGCTGGACGCTGGCGTGGCGGCCGACGGGCGTCCGGTCGCCTGCAGTCGTCCTGACAGCAGATAAATGATCTCCTCTGAAGCCGTGTCTCCTACAGGCTGAGTTTCTGTTCTTACCTGGTTTCAGGTGAAGGGCATCAAACAAGTTGTGATGACTGAAGTGTCAGTGCCCGGACGTGCAGATTCTTTTTGTTGTCAGTGACAGAGAGTGTGAGGTTGTGAGTCTGCAGGTTGATGACAGACCCGTTGTGTTGATCCATTGGACGGACAGACGGTGGAAACACAAACCATCATACCTTTCAATATACATTTGTTATTGGTTTTCAGACAAGAACTCATTCAGTCATGTCACATATCGTCCAACAAACAAACACACAAACAAATGTTGAGGGGCAAATCAGTCTCCTTGGTGGACATGAAGGCCTGAATGATATTAAACAGTAATGAGGCTTATTACATGATGATAACACCATAATGACAGTAACCTAACAGAGAAGTATAACCTCTGCATCACGTCGTCATTGAATTTCACTAGTTTTCCTGTTGTTATTCCTCTTCTGCAGTTTTTCTCTGCGGCATCTGAGGACAAATGTGTTGTGTTGGTTGCAGAGGAATTGTCTCTGGAGACACACACACACACACACACACACACACACACACACACACACACACACACACACAGACAGAGCATTCACACACTTATTATACGTGCCCGTCTCCTGGGTATCCTCCGCCAGACAGATAAGCGGCGGCAGAGGAAGCCCAGAAAGCCTCTCTGATAGATGATCGGCGGCTGCAGAAATTCAGAGCAGATTTACATCAGTCTGCAGTGAACAGGAGGCAGGAGAGCCCCCCCCCCACCCCCACCCCCCCCCACCATGCGCCTGGCTTAGCTTTAATGTTTCACTGTAGAACCTCGGCCGTATCCATCTGTGGAAGGTGACTTTATTAGAGCTGCTGGAGAAATGAGTTTGTAGAAATACAGTTTGACCTGAACTAAATATCAACTGTACAAGATCTCAACACTGTGGAGTCTGAGGTTGTTTTCATATTAAATCCATAAGGGAAACAGTTGTATCAGGAACTTAACACGTTTCTAACGGGACATGTTCGCTGTCAATGTAACGTGAAAGAGACGCACACAGGAAATAATAACCAGACCACATCAAGGACCATGATGCAGTTGGGCAAAGCAGGATGTCGCCCAATCAAAGTCAATGAGCAGCATCAATAACTCCCAACCTAACCTTTCCTCTAAGTGATTGTGGTTATGTGAGATTAGTCTGTTCATACTTCTTTCATCATCGGGGATGAATGTGAGGACGTCAGGTCAACGAGACGACAACAGCTCATTATAAGAAGCTTTAATTAGCTGCTTTCATCTTGTGCTGCTTCACAAGCTTCTGATAGAGAAACGATATAAAGAGGTAAAGAACGTCGACACATTAAGATCATTATGGGACAAAGGAACCGTTTGAACGGATCTTTACAAGCAGCAGTAATATGTTAATGTTTATGAAAGATTCAACGTCAAACAAGAAGAATTCAACTACAAACCTTTAAATATTATCGAGACGCAGCTGTTTTTTTGTCTCGTGTTTTACTTAAAACATTTTTAATCTATTGATGCTCCAACATAACATGATCTTCAAGCACATTATACAGTTTAAGCTCCTTTCTATCAGGTTAGAGCTCAATCTAATCTAATTCTATTAAAACTCAAGTTAACTAAATGATGCCTTGACTAATGCTCTGGGTTGTTCTCTGTGTGGGAGGGTATCTGGTGTTTCTTGCCTCTCGACAGCCACTGCATCGCGGCGTGCTGCGCGCCTCATGCGGTGTGCCGCCCACACGAACAGCAGGTCACTTTGAAAGCTGCCGACCCTCCACGTCCACTTGAGGGGTCAGGGAAGAGCCATTTGCATTTCAACGCAGGGAACAGTACGAGAGCTCCTGAACAGAGAGCAGGTCCAGGATGCAGACAAACAGATTCATAATCCTGTACTGATGCAGCTCGAGGGAAATATTTGCAGTGTGAACTCCAGTATGATCCGATTATTCTGATTAAAGGTGTCGTCCTTTCCTCACGGTTCACGTGATCAGAAGTCAGTTTGGATAATACCCGAAAAACCAAGCAAAGGTCAAACGGTTGGGACAACAATCGGCAGTTTGTGTTGGACGATTTGAGGAAGCAAACACTGAACGAAAACTTCAATTGGTCAAACAAGTTTTCGAACTTAAAATATTACATTTCTGTTAAATGCAAAGTCCCCCATAGAGTCCCAGGTGTAGTGTTGACAAATGAAATAGTCTTTAACCTTTTACTGATTCTCGATGTTGTTCACAGAAGCAGGGAGGAGAATGTCTCTCCACTGGTCATGAGTTCAGATTTCATGCGGCCGGCTGCAGTTTCTGCAAACCTCAGTCTTCCTGGTGCTTTGTGAGACCGTCGGACTGTGAAGGACGTTGGAAAGTCACTTGTTTCCTGCGCAGGTACGACGAGCACAAGACATTTATAAAAATGTTAAACGACGCTGCCTCCTGATCCAGAGGAGGAGCCGGTGATGGATGCAGCGCAGCAGGAGGAGATCATGGACGGGACGCTTTGATCGATGTATCCCTCCACACGGCTGCTGCAGAGATATAGTGCCTGCCATGTTCAGGCCTCATTGTTTAATCCAACACATCATTTGCACGTAGGCAAAGGTTAACGAGACGCCGATAAAACCATCCAGGGATAAATTCATCATTCTGAACTGAATCTGTCCCAAAAACTCACACACGCTGATTCACAGAGGAGGAAGAAGCTGCAAACACAAACTCTCCAGACGTCTGATGAAAGCCTTCAGGAGTTTCTTTCCTCTCGGTGTAATTTGTCTGTTTTATCTCGGCCGAGGCGCTGAGCCGACTTCGGGGGCATGTTTCGACAGCCCCGACATCCATTATCAGTGCCACGCAAACCCGTTTAGAAATCCTGTAAAGGAATTACTCAGGAGGAGAGGAGATCGCAGTGATGCTGTCCCGTCCTCCTCCTCCACCCACACCCCCCCCCCCCATCGCTGCTCTTTAATTGGGCCGCTAATCAATTAAAGCCTGTGTGTGAAAAAGATCGTCTGAGCCAAGTGCATAACTGAGGCTGGCGTCGGATGTGTGGACACGGAGAGGAGACTCTGACTTGGTGTTTCAGTCCTGAGTCCTCTAAACTGACGCAGTGACTGAGATGCAGGGTTTGTGTTGTGTGTTGTGTGTTGTGTATTGTGTTGTGGGGTCTGTGCATCAGGATCTTCTGAACGTTTGCCAGCTCTTCCCCAACTGACATGTTTGTGGTCGTGAAATAACTTGAAATAAGATAAGAACAACAAGTCAACATCTAGAATATTTATCAGAGGCCAAAACTTTATCCAGCGATTTGATTTTACAGCTCGGTTTTTATTTTTTTCTGTCACTTTGAGAGCAGAACGTCTTGATTTAAAGTTCAGATTTTGTAACGCTCTCACTCTCGCTCGCGAAAATTCCCGAACAAAAAGAGAAGCAGCGGATGAGACGAGTGCAAGCGCCCAGGTTGAGCGTGAGCAGAGTGAAATCTGAGTGTTCAATCAATTAGTCCTGTTCTCAAACTGAGACCATGATAGTGATGAATGAGAGAAACTACCTGATCGAGATGCTGCTGCCGGTTTGATCGTCGGATCTGGACCGTGCAGGTTTGACTTTCACACATCAGCCGCAGCCGAGCACTTAAAGAGCCGCGTGACGTGTAGGGACCGACGATGTCGAGAAGCACGAGCGTCCATTTCCACAGTGATTAAGACCATTTAATAACTTCATCCTGCAAATCCAAAGGAGAGCGGGACGACTCCGGCGTCCGGACTCAGGCTGAAGCTGCTCAGTCGTCCACCTCCTGCTTATTCTGTGAACAGATTAAAAGGCTGCAGAACCTATTGACTCCGATTCCTCCTGCAGGTAGAGAGTCATTAATGTAATTAGACCCTGTATCTCTGCTCAGGCCTCTTATCAAAGCTGCTTCTTCATCGCTCCTGGAAATTTTAATTAGAAAAATCTTTCTAATTAACGATTGAGCAAAATGTAAGTTAACTTCAAACAGTTGATTCCCTTGTTAATCGATGGCCGGCGGCGCTAAAACAGAGGAGATGGATTCACTGAAGGACCTAAAGCTCCAATAATCATTTTCATTACAGAGCAAAGTCGCTGTGGTTCAGTCCCAGTGTTTCCAGCAGCTCTGATAAAACCACAGCTCACCACAGAACCAGAACCAGCACCAGGCAGCAGACACACACAGACCCAGACATAAAGCTGCTGGAGAGAAAAGGAGCTTTGTGAAATCCTGACTTCCTCTGAATCAAGCTTCTGAGACCATCAGAGGCAGATTCTAATGTAAACTCATGAACCCCCCCCCCCCCCCCCCCAGTCCTGTGCTGGCTGCTGCAGCGTGTCGGGCGCTGCAGGCCCGAGGGGCGGGGACGTAACCATGGTGCAGAAAGAACAAACAGGAAGCTCCACACCTCGGACACACAACGAGAAACAGGATCCACAGAAGAAACGAGAGAGCGCTGGGAAACAGCGATGGAGTAATCGTGCCTGTGAGTGAAGGATGCTGATCCAGGGACGAGGTGTTAGATGTTCCTCACCGTCCTGAAGGCTGAGTGAGGGGTCGGTCTGTTTCCAGGAGCATCTCCATCACATCACCTGCGTCATGGATCAGAAAAACACCACAGGAGCAAAAACTAAAACTATCCCCAGACTCATTGTCAAGATCGTAGGAAGCAAACAAGTCAAGCAATTTATCCAAGAGCCAGATGAGTGAGTATGATGATATATCAACATATATGTATATATATATATAAATATCCTAAACTACAGGTCAGAGGTTAAACCTTTAACTCATCTCTGAAGCACCGATGCTTTCACGGATTATGTTCTGGACAAATGCAGCTAATCTGGGCCTCGGATTAAAGCTGAGTTTGTGTTTTTTAAGTTCCCAACACTCACTTGTCCTGATTGTGATTCTGCTGCAGAGAAACACATCGGACGTCAGAGGAAGCAGCAGCTGAGGCAGCAGGCGGCAGCTCAGAGGAACCGGCAGTGAAACCAGAAGCGTCTCACAGTCGACAAGAGGACAGAGAGAACTCTGCACTTTGGGATGTGATCAAACAGGTAAAACTGATATTCAGAGGAAGTGAGAGCAACTTATTTAACATCTGAAGCAACTTCTATAACAGTTAGAACGTGTTGTAAGGTACCGGAGAGTACAGAAGTACTTTTACTGGAGTACTGCACTGGAGTTCATATTCAGGTGCTTGTAAGTTATAAATAAACATAAATAAAAGCAATTATAAATACATTTGGTGATTGATTGCATTTCTACATGTGTTAATTTATTTTCTATAATGTTGAGTCATTTATTTATTTTTGCAGTTTTGGTGTATTTTAATATTTCCATTCTATGCAGAGTTGTTGTGCTTTTTATTCCACTTCATTAATTAAATATATTTGTTTCTAATTAACAAAATAGGACCAAATAATATAACTTATAAGATAAGATATTAATCACTGGGAGGAAACGTTTCGAATCTGCACAGCTAACCCAGGCTTACTTGAGTTGAGGGTTAAGAACAGAAGATGTTGCAAGATGTGAATATGGGCTCCACAGATCAAATTAGAGTGATAGATTTGATATGTTTGATATGATTTGGTATGATATTCCATGCAGGACTCAGTGTTGGTGCATCTTATTTTTGCACTTCACTGGAGTCTCTCCCTGCAGGTTCCTGACCGGTCGTGTGTCACAGCTCCCGGTGGCGATCGCTCCAGGTCCTACATCCACCCCAGGACTCCTCACGTCACTGAGCGCAGAGACGCTGCAGCACAGGAGACCACGGTGAAATATAAACTTAATAAAGTCTTCAGTGAAAACAGGATTCATGTCATCAAAGTGTCAACAAGTCATCGCTACTTACATTATTACAGATAACTGCAGATTCTGTCATTAAGCAAGTACAGATGCTTTTTCTTTAAAACAGGTAAACAGTGCGATTGATTTAATAAAGAATTTAGTTTTAATACTACATTTCATTTTATTTATAAGAAAATGGGACAGGCTACTTAAAAAACCTTAATTCAGATTAAGGATTCATTTCACATCCTATTTTAATCATGTGTAAAAGTTTTGCTCTTTACGCTCTAAATCAAAGAGTCTTTTTCCTAATGAATAAAAAGCAGAATTGCAGAAATGCCCGAGCTACATCACGTGAACACAAACTCCCTCTTCCCTCCGGCGTCTTCTCAGAACTGCTCGTCTGAGCAAAGAGGAACGAGCGAGCTGGCCTCGGCGGTCCGGAGGGAGCTCTCTGATTGGCCGCTCTCCTCTCTGAGGTCAGCAGGGTCCAAGTGGCAGCTCTGGATCTTTCTTCCAGAGGAACCGTGAGTCGACCGGACGTCACTCACCTGTTCCTGAAAAATGACGTTCCGCTGAAACTACCCACGTTTTCTCTGCTTCTCCAAATGTTTGCTGAGGAAACCGACCCGGAGCAGGTGAGGAGCCGATAACTGACGAGGTTCTGTTCAGTTCAGAGATTCATGTGTTCAGTCACAGTTTAACAGTGGAGCTAAATGTACTTGTTCTTTTATCTGTTGAATGTTGTTTGTATTCATGTTGGGTCTGTTTTTATTGTTGTGTATTTGTACATGTGAAGTGTCCTTCAGTGTCATGAAAGGCCACCATAAATAAAATGTATTATAATAATTATTCTCACAGGAGCTCTGTTTGTTTCAGATCATTTCTGTGTCATTCATTTGAAGCTTTGTGTTTTTTATAAAAACTTTTAACTTTCAATAGAAAAACGAGGGATTAATTCCTGTTGCTCATCTTGTGTCGTTACAGATTCATCACAGAAACCTTCTTCACTTCATCGAGACGTCTGCGTTCCCCGAG
The DNA here is from genome assembly GCA_006182925.3 of Reinhardtius hippoglossoides. Classification (NCBI taxonomy): domain Eukaryota; kingdom Metazoa; phylum Chordata; class Actinopteri; order Pleuronectiformes; family Pleuronectidae; genus Reinhardtius; species Reinhardtius hippoglossoides. The sequence continues at coordinate 26,235,802 of CM031683.1, read as the reverse complement.
GACGGAACTGACAGAACAACCTCCAGAAGGAAAAGATCTCAATGTATATATGTTGAGGATATATTATTATTATATATATATTTGGTGATCACGTTCACAAATCATGTCGCGACCCTCCTTCTGTGTCCAGGGGGTCGACGACCCACTGCAGAGGAGCTCACGACCTTCGTCCATCTTTATAAACACTCACAGAAACAAATGAACCCACGACACAACGAGCTTCTTCGCTTTTTTCTTTATTTTTTTTGTAGCTTTTTGTATATTTGATATTTTTCCCTTTTTTCTTGCTATCCCTGCGTCTGGCACTAAATACTGAGGGGACACGTTAGGTTGTTTTAAAACAAACGTCTATTCAAAGCCTTCATCTTGCGGCGAGCAAAGTATGAACACAGCTAATAAAAATAAAGGTTTACTTTTGTCCTGCTTACTTTACACAAAATAAAAACACTTTTTGGACCCCCTCAAAAACGGGGGTATTAAAATATTTGACATTTGTATCACAAATCAATGTAATGAGACAAAAATTAAAACCTAAAAACTGTACAAAAAATGATAAAATTCATTTAAAAAAATGTCCCGCGATCAAATGATGCAAAGAGAACATTGCTCTGCTTTTACCGACCATGAACCGAACTCAAATGAAAGTTCATTTCTTCTGCTGGATGAAGTTCAGGTTGACTTGGTGTCGGACGTGAGGCGGGACCAGAGGGAAGTTGGGGTTCGGATTCACCACAGAACCTGAGGGACGAGAGAGATAAAACAAAGTCAGGTCATTGTCAGCAGAGAAGTGAGGATCGGTTTTTCTCAGCGTGGAATAAAAACTTGAATTATCGTCCTGTGGTGGTTTTTCTCCACCAGAGACGTAGACGAGGTCACTTTGACCTTTGAACTCTTATCAGTTCATCTTTGAGACAAAATTTGAAGTAACTCCCTGAAGGCAGATATCATGGTCACCTTTACCTTTGACCACCCAGATCTGAGCCTACACCTCTTTCACACCAGCATTAGCAGGTAAACATACAGGTTTGCTACATGTTGGTGAACCCGCTAAAATGTTAGCGCGTTTAATCAGTTCATCCTTGAATCTTTGAACCAAAATTGAAGAAAGTCCCTCACGGGGTTCTTGAGATGTCACGGGATGAACAACGTGAAACATGTCTGACCTGGGGCCATGAAGGGTTTCCCAGGCTGGAAGCCCCCGTTGCCCTGCTGGAGGAAGTTCTGGGGCATCCTGTAGGGCCACGACGGAGACAGGGCGTACTGGGGGGTTTTATTGTGCTCCCACACACGAGGGCCTGGACCCACAAACTGGGCCGGGTGACCCGACTCTGTGGACACGGAGGACAAATACACACTTGGTGACTCACAAACAAGACAAAGTTCAGTAAAAGTTCAACCAACACACACAAACTTCCTCGTCAAATCCTCACCCGTGTAAATGAGTGAAAATATTTTAAAAAGCAACTTAACACCTGAATTCAGCTTCGTTTCTGTGCGAATGAAAAGTTCCAAGTAGGAAAAATCTGTTCATTTGTTGATTACTTAAATGTTGTCTGCTTTGTCACATTAGCTCGAGGTAAAAGTTAAAATTCCCACAACAAATTGTGTTTTAGGATTGGGTCACTCAGGGTTTAGTGTACAAATTACACACTAGTTCCTGTAGCTGTTACATTTTTCCACGACAAATATCGTATGTTTTTATTTGTTTACATCTCTCAGGTCTCTCTATGATGTGACATCTTACGTTTTGTCCAGTTCTCTCCTGTAAAAATGGTAAATGTCTAGATCTAAAAATAAAATGGTGAAATAAAAACGAGGGGATGCGATGGAACGTTCAGTAAACGACAGCAGAACTCAGAGTAGTGGAATTATTGTTAAGTTGCTCTTTGAAGATATGAGAAACAGAATCCCCCCCCCCCCCCACACACACGGTGCCGCCACAGTTCACCCGTGAATACCTGACTTGACAACAGTGCCATTTCCCATTAGTGAGCCAGGTTGTGCCATGTGGTTGTGCCAGAGTCCTTCTCGTCCTGGCCCACCGATGCCCAGCCGCCCCCCCGCCGGCTGAGCGAAGATGATGCTGGGGTCGTTCAGGTTCATGGGACTGGGACTGACCCCCGAGCCCGTGGGACTCCCGGTCCCCGACGCAGAGCGCAGAGCGAATTTCAGGCCGGGCGGGGAGGGAGCGGGGTTAGAGGACGTGGCGAGGACCGGTCCGTGGATGGGCCAGGAGGTGGAGGGGATGTGAACCGGGTGATGAGGCAGCCCCTGGGACTGGTGCTGGTGGGGGGGCAGAAGCCCCAGTGCGGTGAGCGCCGCCGGGTGGTACGGGCTTGGAAGAGGGTTGGGGAAGCCAAAGAGGGACAGGGGGACCTGGGGGCCTGGGGTGAGCTGGCTGTTTCGGGGGACCAGCAGAACTGGTCTTACTGTGGGAGGACTGAGGGGAGCTGGAGGACTGGGAGGAACCGGGAGGGACAGCGCAGGACTGTGGGGAGTAGGGCGGAGTCTGCCGAGTGTCCGACTGTCGAGAAGAAGAAAGGAAAAAGTTCACTTTCACTGTATTTGGATGGACGCAGACATCTCCAGAAGTTTACAGGAGAAGGTATTTTAATAATTCTTTGTAACGTGGACGTCCTGCTTGCTGTACTCACACACTCGGAGGGTTGTCTGGTTCGTCCAGGACAGTCTGCAGCCGCCTGCGGGATGGGGATGGACTGAGAGCTCGCCATGGCTCGTACCATGTGAGGAACTGTGAAGAGCGAGCACTGTTATTCAACACTGGGGATCGTAATAAACTAAACTGATGTTTTAATGTGTGAGAATTAATGAGTGAGGTCTGCTTTCACGTGTGAGGTGAGCTTCTCTGAGTCTGTGCTCACCTGGTGCTCCGGCGACCCGTTGTTTGAGGTGGCGGTACTCGGGACAGTCCCTCCGCACGTGACCCATGTCCCCGCACTGGAAACAGCGTCTGTCCTTCGACTCGCGCTCCTCCTCTTAACGTCCTCGTCTTTGTCGTTTTCCTTCTTCTTTATCCTGGAAAAGACAAAAACAGTCGGGATACGTTAAATCTGAACGTATTCAACGTTAACATATTTATTCCTTCTCAGTATTTTCTTCTAGAGAGAAACATTTCCCTGAATGAAGGATGGACAACCTGCGTCTTTTCGGACAGTCTTTCATGTAATGGCCGATCTTCCCACAGATCCTGCAGCATCTGTCATTGGGCGCCAACTCGCCATCGGTCAGCACCTTGGAGTCAAAGAAATAGTCCTGCAGCCGAACACGGGAGAGAGGGAGCAGATGTTAAAGATCAGGAATCAGGATCAGTTTCCTCAAGACGAGGAGCAGACAGAATTAGATTAGAACATTTAATCAGATGTTTTGGAGAGACGCACCACTTCGGTGCTGGGGATGGGGTAGAAAGGAGTTCCAAACAACTTCCTGCCATTTATAAAAGCCTTCATGATGAAGTTTGTCACTGCAGGAGGAAAAAAAGAGTCAGCGTGACGGACAAGGGGAGTTTTAAAATGTTTTATAACAAGAATTCAATAGCAGTTAAAAAGAAATCTAAAATAAAACGAGGATTGCCGGTGTTGATGTGCAAAAACACATCATTTCCACAGAATGAAACGTGATGTCCCTGTTTGTACTGTGCTTGCAGCCAGGCCCTTTCTGTGTACCTGCTGCACGTGAGCATTATGAGGAATATCTATTTGTCGTCACGGCCGGACAGAAGCACTTACTTTTGCGAGAAACTCCAGCACCAAGATTATGATTCAAATCAAAGGGATCTGCGGAGAGGAACAAATGAATGAGAAGGACAGACGAGACTGAAGCAGGTAAAGACAATCAGCCGACCCGGGTCAGCACCTTCAATAGCGATGCATTTGCTGGTCCACTGCTTCTCAAACGTGGTGAGGCGTTTCCTTTGGCGGATGCTGATGACGTGTTCCTTGAAGTCGAACTCTTCCGTGTAGAAGCGCAGGAGGCCCAACCACAGCTCCCCGACCGACTCCGTGTTCGGCTGCAGCACGGAGAGACGCCGACGCTGCGTGGACAGAACAAAACACACTGACTACAAACTTCAACAGCGACAGAGCGACGGGAAGGTGAGAAGACAACACTGCGTGAAGTCGTTTTCATTAAACGCACCAGATCATCAATGTTGTCAAAAAAGAAAGCATTCCAGCCATCGACCATCCGCTCAGGAACAGTCTGCCCGTCAAAGATCTAAGAAAACATCATACAGAGATGATTCAAAACTAAAACCTACAGGTACAGATGATTCATGATGCTGCAGTGATTAACCAGTGACAGATACCTCCTGCAGGACTGGAACGACTGGTGGCTGCCTCTGCTGAAGGAAGTAAAGCACCATCAGGATGTAAGCGTACGATGATAGACTTCCTCTGGATGCATCTCCAATGTCACAGCGCTGTGAACACAGAGGCAGGTGAGAGACAGAAATCACAGGACATCCCCACAAGACCAGTCACACTGATCAGAGGGGGCACCAAGAGAAACCATCAAAACCTCAATACAGTTTTTGTTTATTAGTAGGATTATGCAAAAACTACAAAACCTATTTCCATGAGATTCTGTGGAGGAGTAAGACAAGATGCAAGTAAGAACCCATTCAAGGTGTGGATCTGGATCAGGGGGCAGTTCCAGGAATGTTTGGGTTTTTCAACATTTGACTAAATAAATTAATGGATCTTGATGATAAAATCTGGATCTAGTACATTTGTATATAGTTTGTAAGAGGACTGTTGGGCCTTAGCAAAGTTATGTGGAATTCTTATTCCAAAAGTCTAAATGTTTGCCCGAACATACGAGTTTTCAAACCAAAGAAAGGACAGCAGCGTTTCCAAACGTCTCCATTTTAGGAGCTTAAAAACACAGAGTAGTGTGGAAGCAGACGTGCTTAGAGTTACTACATCAGTTAGTCTCTCTGACATACCTTTGCAAAAACCTTCATTGTGTATCCAAGGAACTGCACACGTGGATCCAGGGCTGCATACGCAGCCAGCATTCTGGTGTTGTGTTGAGCCTACAGAGGCGATACATCCACATTTATTCACAGCACTCATCAGTCAACACGTAACATTCTGGTATGAAAACCTTGTTCACTCACCAGAGTGTTATAAAGGCTAATATCTCCCTCCAAACCACTCTGTCTGTGCTCAAACTTCACAATAGGCACTTTAGCTGTTGTAATAGGCAAGATGTTCCTCAAACCTGTGACGATGGAAAAAATAGAGCCGTTTTCAGACATGACCTGTAGGTAAAGTCCAGAGAATCGGGCACGGACTTTACCCGAAGTTTGCCGTTCACACATGCACAACACAGCAGGGGTTCACAACAGCAACAATCCTCTGCATTAATCAGGCGAGAGGGGGAGCAGCCGGGTAAAGCAGACAGAGACAGGAAGTGACGCATTAACTGTGGAGATCATGTGATCATGTTTACATCACCCCGACACCGCCGTGAGCTCTTACCACCACAAACTCTCTAGACAACTTTGTCTGTGTTTTCTACGATTGTGTAACCGTCTTTTCACCAGGAGATGTTTGTTTTCTTTTGCATTTTATTCATTTTTGTCGTGTGTGGTCTCAAATCAGATTCTCCTGACTTTCTACGGACATTGTACTACTCACTCGGACTTTTGCGTTTACACATGCACCTCCTCTGGAGAAAATGCGGAGGATCTGCAGAGTTCAGTGCATGTCTGAAAGCAGCTTAGCAGATCACAGTCTATCAGGTACATACTTGTCATACATCACATTATCATGAAGCGGTAGAGAGATGTGTTCACGGTGAGTTCACCTGTATGCTTCTTTAGCACCTTTGCAAGGCCTTCAATGATCTCTTTGCAGTTCAGCTTCTGTTAAGACACAAGTGTCAGAAAACCTGGCGTCACGTCTCTGATCCGCTGAGGAGACGTTGAGTCGAGTCAAATGTCGGAGCGGTTGTGTGTTTAGTTTTCTCTACCTCGGCAGTTTCATGACCCTCCAGCGTCATGCAGATGTCCAGGTCACTGTCGCGGAAACCAAAACCATTTTTGGAGGAACCGAACAGGCAGAGCTGAGCTTTATCTGCGGGTTCAGACACAGGAAGAGATTTAGATTTCTATTATTAACCTTCAGTTGTTTAAACTCTGTTAAAAACAAACCTGCAGATGTTTCACACTGCATGGGAATCATTTTGTCTTGTTAACTGCTGGAAAGCTTTTAACTTGAAATGTACTGAGGAAGCATCAACAGTGAACAACAACAACTGCAAATTAACACCACAAAAAGGGAGAAACAGCAGAGGCAGTAAAATAGGTCACGTCACTGCAGACACAGAAGAAAAGACCTGGTTCTGATGAACGTTCTGGAACATATGTCGAGCTGTATTTTAACCTCCGTGCTCACCATTGTACTCCTTCCTGATAAACCTCTCCAGGCCTACGAGGATCTGCTCCCTCTTCTGCTGCTCGACAGGTGTTGGGGACAATTCATCTATAAGCAGCAGAGCAGGAAACAGTCACACAGAGACAATTAATTCAGGCAAAGAAAATAATGTGCATCAGCAGCTGTTTGGGTCTATTTAACATTTAATGATTCTAGGTTCAGAAAATGTTTGTTTTTCTTCATCGTAATTGTGGTAAACTGAGGATTTGGAGGATTTGGAAAAACAAGACATTGAAGATGACGAGATTTAATCTAGATAATAATCTGCAGCAAATCAGTAAGGATAATAAATAGTTTCACCCTTAAAATCACATAATATTGATAACACTGGTTCAGTGATATAGAAGGTTTTCAAGTTGTGGCTGAGAGAAAAGCTGAGAACACTTTGTACAGGACTCATTTTAAGAGTCTGACCAAATTTCATCGATAAAATCAACTTGTTTTGTGCTTTTCGAGCCCAGTGATACTCAAAAGTAGAAGAGATCCCATTCTGTATGGAAATGACAATTATCAGTTTCATAACGGCAGTGAGTGTTTAGGTTTTACCCAGAGTTTTCCCAAAGAGAACATAAAGAAGAGTCAGAACTGCCCCGTTGCCTACGTACAGAAGCACAGTTTACAGAGCCCGTCGAGAATATCTCTGAAGCGCTCGTTCATCGGAGGCAGAAGCTTCAGCTCAATCTTCTTAAAGTCTCGGGGCAATCGTCCTTCAGGTGACCGTCTCGTTTGCAGATGCTGCAAACAACAGTAGGAGGCTGGAGGGGGGGGAAAGTTTGATATAAAAATGACAAAAGGTCCCAAACGTTGTGAACTTGACCATTTACAAAAACTCACTGACAAAAGCTGACATAGTTTGAAAATAACATTTCTTAAGGTGGATCACAGAGCACGTTCATAGCAACAACAACTGGTTCTCCAGTTTGAGGTCCTGCGTTCTGAGTCAACTTCACCGGACATTGAATAAACAGATGTGCAGCAGCGGTGGCGCAGCTTCAGGGTTCTGAGGACGGTTTCAGAAAGAAAAGCTGCAACCAGCACTAACATAGGACAAGCAAACATTTTAAAAACTGTTTGAAATGGCCACTGCACTAGTATTAAATATAATTTACAGAATTTAGTAAGTCTGGCTGACTATTTATTATACATTATATTACTTATATAAAAGGGAAAATGGTGTTTAACATTATTACCTTCCCACCAGTGAAAATCATCTTATCAAACACATAGTGCAGATCCTCCGGTGAAACATTCTCCTCCTTCTCTGAATCATCGGTTTCCTCCCCCCCCTCCTCGTCACTGTCCAGCAGGCCGTTGGGGGAGAGCGAGGGTCGGTTCCCCTCATTGAGAACCATGTCCATGAGGCTGGCATCTAAAGTCCTCTCCTCCTTCTTTTTGGACGAATCTGAACCATCTTCATCGTCGCTCTCAGGCTCCTCATCCTCCTTCAGCCCCCTCTGACTTCCTTCACCTTTCTCTTCGTCTTCCTCCTTGTTCACCTCCTTCCTCTCGGCCCCTTCCAGTTTTGCACCTTGCTTGCCGACTCCTTTGCTTCTCTGAGGGCCGCGGTGACCCCGTCTCTGAGGGCACGCAAAGTATTTGTAAGCGGAGCGGAAGCGCTCCTGGATGTACTCGAAAACCATTTGGCTGTTCAAGCTTCGTGCAACATTCCTCTTCAAGGCAAACGGATCTAAAAACAAAAAGGACAAAGACACAGGGAGTGAAGTTCTGTTTTTTTCTTAAAGCCTTTATAGATGAAATTTCCAACAGAGAGGTCTCCTACCTTCAATAGCGAGCCTGCGGCGAGGCCAGTTCTTGGTTTCTCTAGAGAGGAGTACCTTTAAGCGGATGCTGATGATGGATTCTTCAAGCGCAAACTCCAGTGTGTAGAAACGCAAGAGCTCCAACCACAGCTGGCCCAACGTCACGCCTTTACCCAGGTCTAAGGTTAAGCGGGTCTAAGAGGGAAGGTAACTGAGGGTTAGTTAAAAGCAGACTGAGAAGAATAATCAATACAGCCCTTCATAAGAGCATGATGAGACTCACCAAACCCTCAGAATAATGAGAATCATCAAGTTTGCTCTTCTCCAGTTTGGATCTACTTTCTCCTCTGGCCTCGTTTCTGTTCTCCCCTCGTCCGTCTGTGGAGCTCGGAGGTCTGTGCTCCCATCGCACAAACATGTCCAACGCAATTCCAGTTAGGTGATACTCATCCACATGTTTCACATCGAAGCCTTCGATCTGAGGACGCAGAAGAAAGTAAAGCTGTCAGAGAGGAAGTGTTCAAAAACATGACAGAAAAGTGAAAGGCTTCCAAAGCCAGTAGATGTAAACATTTTACTTCATCATATAAACAATTTTAAAACCACAACAACCAGAATAATTTCCTCAGAATGTAAGTTCTGATAGTTTATATTGGCTGAAGAAAACAAGTACACCAAGCTGAAAAAATTGTTTTCAGAACCAAAATGATACCAATGTACTAACGCACATCATACTGATAACTTTACCGTATCACTAAATGCCACAGGGATAAAAAAGCTATGCCGCTCATGTCTTAGGCATCTTTATTGTTCCAGTGTTTCCCCTACCATTATATTGGCGGGGCGCCCCGCCCCGCCAACGGCACTCCCCGCCCCCCCTATATAGCGCCAGATCTCAACATAAGTCACTTAAGGTTACCTCTCCTATAAAACATGTCTATAGCTTGCTCTTTAATTAAACAAACAAAATACCCTTATGTTATTTCTCTTATTTACACGACGGCATGTCAGCTCTGTCTCTACATCAGGTGTGCCCAATCGCGAACTACCAGTAAATTGTTGTCCAGGGCGGGGGGGCGTGGCGGCGGTGGATACCAACATTATTTGGCCGGTAGATCTTGTTGAGCTGGTCATTTCTAGAGTAGCTCACAAACCTATAAAGTGTGGGCACCCCCCCACCCCTGCTCTACATGGTCGCGCGTTTAGATTTCTCCTCTGCTCTCTGTATCGCGCACGGCGGAGTTCCATCCCGAAGCGCGCACACACACTGACACGCGCGCGCGCACGCACACACTGACACGCGCGCGCGCACGCACACACTGACACGCGCGCGCGCACACAGGTGAGCCACCGCCCCGCCCCCCCAAAGCTGTAAACCTAGGGGAAACACTGTGTTCTTTATAGCCTCCTCATGTATTCTGATCATGATCCTTCAGTTTTAGTGGATTTTTATGAGGGAAGCTTTGGCTTCCAGTTATTTCACGTTGAGCATAATACACAACATGTATTAGACTCCCAGTCTTTCTAATCCCGAGAAAGGCACGGTGTCAAAATTGGTTGAAAATCCAAAGCAGCGGTTTTTACTAACTTCAGAGTTGTACAATTTTCCTTGACTTTTCTAAAAAGGTAATTAAAAATGAACAAATGAACAAATATATAACCTAAGCTCCTGACCATAAACAAGAGAACTTGTGATCATGATTCTAATAACTACAATATCACTGCAGATTTGTGACAATGATTTGGTGCAGGCACATTCTGAGAGACGTAGCTCCTTCAGAAGACTCGACAAACCTGCTCCTCCTCTCCGTCCAGTCGAGCAGTTAATTAGATCTAGACACTTCATATCCTGAATTAGCTTCACTATTGTCAAAATCTATTGTCAAAATCTACGTGCTACTGATTCACGTGTGAGTCGTCCGATCCGTCTGGTTTAACCAGCACAACCGGCAGCTGTGACACTCCCCAGGTAGAGTCATGACACTTGGCGCAGGAATACATTCTGGCCTCGGGCTGCTATTCATTGGAATTACTCAATATTCAATAACCTGTGGTCTGACATTTAACAAGTTCTCTAACAGCAGCTCATCGCACTAAAAGCCTGAGGCGTCAAAAAACAACTACACTCGTTTGGAAGAGAAAATCTAGAGGAGAGAAAATCTCACCTACACTTAAAATATTAAAGAGGCGTTCCTCCTGCTCTGCCCTAAAACATAACTGCCAATTACATAACTAACAATTAAAAACGCCTTCTGTCTTTTATGCCAGAAATGATGAATGCAATCCTAATTAACAAGATCATCTTCATTACACCAGGCTGCGACATTAACACCATCAAGTTTATTTTCTGAGATATGTTTTGAATTTCAATGCATTTCTCCTGCTTTATAAACTCAGGAGACCTTCCATTATAAAAAGAAGAATATTGGGGAGCAGGCAGGACGGCTCTAAATATAAGTTAAGTTAGAAATTCACACAATTGTCACTCACAGGGAATTGCAATATTTACACTTACTATTTTTCCATTAAAATCTGTACGTCTCTGTCTATGAGCAACTAAATGTGACAGATGCTGAGGGGATCCCGGCCTGTGGGATGTGTCCCTCCAGGGAGTTCTGGGTCGACCCCTGCGTCTCCAACCAGTTGGGAGGACCCACATCCCGATGAGAGGCCTGAACAAATCTAACAGGCCCTTTTCAAAAAGGAGCCGCGGTTCTACCCTGAACTCTCACTCTTACAACCTGGTTCTTTTGGTCTCTACCACTCGTTCATTCGTGTGTTTAGAAAAAGTAGAAACGCTGAGTCGACGAGAGGATGAGGTGTCAACCTTTGTTACGTGTCATTCTCCATCTCACTCCCTCCTCATTTCCTGTTATCTCTCTACTTTCAGCTACTGTATAAGAATAATAAAGAGAAAGACAAATAAAAAGCCATCTGCTGAGGAGGGTGGAAACAGAAGAGTCCTGAAGAGTGCAGCGCGTCACCTACCCAGCGGCCCAGGTAGACGGGGAGGATGGGCTCTTTCCTCTGCTGCAGGAAGAAGATAACCATGAGGGCGAAGGAGTACGAGGGAATGCCACCTTCCGACTGGCAGTCGATGTGACACAGCTGCAGAGACCAAAACAAAGAATCGGCTCAATTATAAAATAATCACTTGTTAGACTGTTAACATTAAGTCCATTACACAAAGCAGTTCATTTTTCAGTCTCCCTTTCCTCTTATGTGTTCTTAAAAAAAAACACTAAAACCCACTTGAATATCTTTATCCTTTCTATTTCTGCTGAGGTGCCAGTCGCTCGCTGCCTTACCCTTGCCCAGTAGCGGAAGGCCAGCACCAGGGGGGCCAACCGGGGCTCCAGTTTAACCAGGGCTGCCAGGTGATTGGTGGTGAGGCAAGCGATGTCATTACCTGCACTCACTTTACAGACCAGGCCGCTGCACGGAGGTAAAGAAAGACAGCAATGAAACGCTGGAGAAAACATTATTAAAAAGGAAGTTATTTATTGCTGTTGGTCTGTTGGCAAGAATAAACTAAAACTGCTGAACCGGTATCATTGAACCTTAGTGGAAGGGTGGGGTATGAGCAGAGGAAGTATTAATTCACTTCTGTAGCTGATTTGATTGAGATGGAATTCTTTCTTTCTTTATTTAACATTGCAAGTGAACTCCTCAGGAAATAAAGCAGAGATCTTCAGGCAATAATCTGGTATATTTAGAAGGCTGATATCTACTGAGTGCCGTTCTGGTTCTTGTTAATTGTTAATTAATTCTGTATTTTACTGCCCACTTGTGGCAGCAGCAGGCTGTTGACTCTGGATATTAACTTGACTTTCAGCCAATGCTGCTCATTGTTGAAGGTCTTACAAGAAACTTTTCATTTTTGTTGATCTCGGCTCCTCTGTGCACTTACTGTGGAAGTAAAGACAATCTTCTAACAATATTACAACTGATTGAACATAACCATTGAGCATGAAATACATTTATTCAGGTACGAGAAACCACACTGTCCCCTCCTCGTATTGTGGGCAAATGGAGACATCTCCCCAGTTGTCTCATTTGCCATTTTAGTTCATAAAGAGGCAGCAATATTGAAATAAGGCCATTTATTAAAAACTCCTTGTCGGGGCTTTAATGTCATTTTCCTGAATGCGACCTAAGGCTGGAGCGTGACCCTCTCAGCAGGGACCAAGTTGTAGTCTTTTATATTCAACAATTTTAAAGTTGAAAACAAATATATTATTATAATAACAATTATAATACAATAGCTACATACTGCAAACTATAACTTAAGTAAACTCCCTTTCTTGGTATGTATGAAAATATGACAACTAATTAAACACTAGGGAATATATTTTAAAAAAATCACTGTGCATTGAAACCAACACTCACCTGATTGCGTCCCGACAGAAAACTGCAGGAACTTTGGCATGAAAATCTGACTCCACCTCAGAGAATTCAGCTGAAGAGGAGAAACGAAACTGTGAAAATGAACTTCAGTAAACTTTTAAAAACACATATTAACTGCAACAACTCTGGACAGTAATTATGGACACGGTCTTAAAGGATTAAAAATGTATACAAGATCAACGTGGATTATGAATTGCTAAGCAATGAATCTTGAAAATGTTCTGCTGCGTCTACATTTCTTGCACCTTGCAAATACCATCTGACACGTGCACCATCTGAATTCCAGATCAACAAGAGGAGCCGGTTTCAGCTTATGAATAACATATTAAGTCTGATGTCTTAAGTGCAACAGTAAAAACACTCACGGCTTCTTTTGAGGATTTCCAGCACTTGAATCAAGACCTCGGGCTGTGTCATCTGGACGGAGAGAGGTAATTAGAGAAGGTGAGAATGATGGACATGTGTTATTACAGAAAACACTTTCTTTGTTTGGCGAAACACTAGAAGCTGACTCACCGAGGGAGGGTGCGTGACGTCGATATTGATATCACTTGACTTGAAGGCAAACCGCGTGAGACATGAACCATAGAGACGGAGACAACAAGCTGCAAAACAGAGGAAAAGATATTTAGGAAAACTGACTGAGCTGAATATCTAAATGAACTGATCTGGAGCAGTCATCCTGAAGAGGGCAGCAGAGTATGTGGAAACTTCTCGAGGCAACCTCAAGAACCAAAGGCTTTAAACAGAATTTTATTTATTGTATTTATTGAATACATCTTGGACTGTTTTATAGATAGATCACTTAATTATATATTTAAATATTCAATCTTATATTAACACACTAACAATAAGAATTGTTTTCAATCCTACATTTTCATCTGGTTTTACTCCTCACAGCATTTTGTGATATTCTCGTCTCTGTTAGTATTTTATGATTTAATCTTGATTGATAGATTGCTGCTGGCTGTTGCCGTCGCTGAAGAATAATCGGACAGAGGATGAGGAAGGTCTCATTCAGAGAGACTTTAAATTCAAACGTTTGTCAAGACACTTCCTTTTGAACACTATACAGACAAAGCTGAATGACATCACAGCCTACAACCTGAGAGATGCTTCTGTATGATCCCTCCATCTTGATGACCACAGCCTTCCGAACTTCAAAGTCTTCCTCTGAGATCCCGTGCTGTCTTGCTGTTTCTATGACGGCCGCGTCCACGGCCCTGAGCTGGGCGGCGGAGGGCGGCGGCAGAGCACGCAACTCGTTCTCCTCCTGTTTTTCCTGAGCAGAAAATTGAAATACCTCAATCCTAAACCTTTTCTGTTTATTAATATAAAGTTCAAGTGCGAGGACAGCCAACACAAAGTAATAATACCCGTACCATGATGTTCTTCTTGTGTCTCTTCTCCTTGATGTGCTTGTGTGCTCCTTGAATGTTCTCAATGTGCACAGAACAGAGCTTGCATAAGTATTGATAGTTCGGGTACTCAGGGGACTGCTGTCAAAAAAAGAGGAAGAAGCAAAAACCATCAGTTGTTATGTTCTCTCGCAGTTTGTAGATTTTGTCATCCAGACAATCAACATCATATCCATTAACGATGAAATGCCCTTTCCAGCATCTTAGTCTGCAAAAAAGACTTTAAAGTAGCGTTGGAGACGATGATTGACAATCAAAGCAATGGGAGAGATATTAAAGCAGATTACAGCAGATTTTCATTGAGGAAAACACATGAAAAAGATTCTGATCCAGACGATGTTCCTGCTGAGCTGCTGACTAAGGCTCAGTCGGTAAGAGACGTGTCTGCGGAAGAGGAGGCAGGAGTGGAGGCATCTCCACAAGTTGGCCAGATTTGCAATATGCACCTGAATAAGCACGATGTCGAAAGATTCTGCTAAACACAACCACTTCTGCACTTGTATTTTCCCCCTGATGTGAAAGTCTGAACATCTTTTAAAGACGTGTGTATGTTGAACCATTCATGTACAATGATACGTAGATATTTTAATTTCATAGTCACTTTGTTTTTGTCCAATTTTGACTTTAACTGAGTTAGAATAGTTATGCGATACAGAGACCAACTGTCACCTGACAGACACCCAACGCCTCCCAGGCGTTTCCTGTTCATCAGGTATACATGGGTAAGTTACTTACTTTGAGCAGTCGGTGGATGTAGTCTCTGTAGAGGCGCTCCTCTGCCTGTCGGAGGCCCAGCTGTTGCTCTGTCAGGGGTCTTTCCTCCACGGGGGGTCTCACTCTGTGGCCTCATCAGACTGATGCATCAATGCTGCCGCTCTCACCCCCCCTACAAACAGCCAAGAACATGCAGTTTACTTGACCCACATTTGGTGATGAAGAAACTACCATCTCAGGAAAATCATTGTGCAAACCTACCATGGGACTTTTCCTTTGCAGGAGTTATAACGGGGCTCCTGCCCTGCACTGCGAGCCCCCCCTCAGGTGTACCAGTCACAACAGGAGGGGTGGTCTCTCTGTTTGCTGAGGGGCTGCTGTCTGCAGAAAAAGAGGCCCTGGAGTCGGGAACCTGTGTCGACAGTTGCTGTTGTGAGTTTGCCCCTTTGCCTCTCTCTCCAGAACTTGTTCTTCCAGTCAGTCGATTCAGCCTGGGCGGCCGTCCTCTCCTCTTTTCCTGGGGAGTGTCTGTGGTATGTTTGCCTTGCCCACGGCTCCCCTGGCTGCCGATGATCTGGTCATCCTTCGCACTGGTGAGGTGTTCTTTGCCGCGAGGTGCAGGTTTGGGGCCCTCTCTCTGCGCAGGAGCTTCTTTATAGGACTTCTCGCCGGACAAAGATTTGGCTCCTCTCTGAGTCTGATTGACGGATTTTACTGGACCTTTGGACTCATCCATCCCTCCTGTCCAGCTGGTGCTGTCCCTGGTGGAGTCAACACCACGCTGAGGATTACCAGGCAGGCAGGCCACCGGAAATCTAGGTTTAAAAAAAAAAACAATAAACCAGGGCTATCAATCCAAGTAGTCGGAGAAACACAACACAAAGCATTGAGACATTAACGCGACTGCAGGTACATCTTTGAAAACTATTGCAGCCGCAGTCGAATTGAACTGTAATTAATATATACACACTTGTAAAAAGTAGAGCGGCAGAAAGTCTACACAGTTTCTTTATGACACTTCTTTGACATTGCTTGTAATAAAGAGCAGAGTTGATTAATAGCTCGAGAGCTGTTTCCCTTGCGTGTTATTATGTAATGACACTTCTTTGGGCTTTCAGAATATGAAAGGGGGATTTTTCTTAAGAATTTGTTATATTTCAAAAGCTAAATCGTCAGTTGATAGATCAAAATCTGATGAAAAGATTAATGATAATTGTTAGTTTTAGCTGAAATACAGATTTACCAAGGTCTGTTGAAGAATTCATCAAATTCTTTACTCAAAGTACAATTACATGGGTGAGCGATATGACCATAAATATATTTCACTGTATTTGTCAATGTTTGCATGGGGATGGTATTATATCACAGTATTACTTTATTTTCAAGTTTTGGGAGCAGAACCCAGCTCTTACTAGTCTTGTTGTATATGGCGTGGCAGCGGTGAACGATGCCAGGAGTGACACCGGTGTGGTTTTGGGATGTGCTCTACTAGCGCTGGCTGTCTGCATGCTGGATTAGCCTGGGTTCAGGTAGCCGCCTCACATTCACAGTGTGTTAGTTTTAAAGTGTAAAACGTAGTGGTATGGACGTGGCATCAGAGGCGGACCACAAGATTCAAACCACTCATCTGCACAAATAATTGGAAATCCTGATTGAAGTTTGCCAAGAGGTACGGAGATGGTAAGGCTCTGAAACAACGTGTTCTGGACTGAGGAGACCAAGATAAAGTTCTTCCAAAGTCACTGAAAGGCCAAAGTGTGGAGAAAGAGAGGATCTGCTCATGATCTAGAACATACGAGTTCTTCTGTGAAGCTTGCTGTGTGTCATATCTGGAACTGTGTTCTAATCTACACACGTAAAACTCACGCTGGGAGCAGCAGAATGAATTCACGAGTCTACAGAAACATTTGTCGCCAGTTTACAGAGAAGTGATGCAAACTTCATCATGCAGCACGACAATGACCCACTAACACAACAAAGGGCTTCATCAGGGGGGAAAGGGGAAGGGTTTCAAACGGCCAAGTCAGTCGCTGGACACAACAGAGCAGCGTTTCACCTCCTGAAGAGGAGACTGGACTGAAAGAGGCAGTGAGAAGCTTCACTAATGAAGAATGCCACAGTTTGGTGAAGTCAGGGGGGGGGGGGGGTCACAGGCTTGACAGTTATTGCCGGCAAAGCTTATGCAACCAAATATTAAATGTTTTTACTTAAAGTTACGTGAAGACAAACTGCTCCTTTACTTTTGCTCAGACAAACGTGATGTGTGGTGCGATACAAAAGATTCAAAGTCTGAAGCCGTAAAAAACTCAACTCTTATCTGATATTATCATCATCTTTTGATCTTTAACTCTAATGTCTTCAGAGTGTGACGCAATCAAATTGTTGAACTCAAAATAGTTTTTGCCAGAGCTGAGGTATGTTCAGGTGAGACTTCAGTGAAAACGCAAGTGAAAGTAAACACGTATCCTCCATAAATGTTCTTAAATGTTAAAAAGTACTAATAGTCAGAAAGATGGCTCCTTTGGGGGCTTTTATTATATTGTTGTTATAATTCTTATTATTATTAAGCTAATGGAGGAAGTGTACAAGTACTGCAGTAACCGAGGTACTTTCCACAGCTGCTGAACACCAACACGTCCCCAGAGCCGTGCTGGTGAGTTTGACCCGGTTCACTGGTGGTACTGGTCCTGACTGGGAGGTGTGGGAGCCGAGTGGGGCTCAGGTGGGACGGAACCGAAGCTGCTAGGGGTGGGGGGGGCAGACTTCGACACAAACCAAAGCACACGGAGAAGATCGACTCACTCAAACGCTCACCATTAAAACCAGAAGAGGATCCCCGCGGTGTGTGAAGGGCTCCCGGGTGAAGGGCTCCCCGGGTGAAGGGCTCCGGGGTGAAGGGCTCCGGGTGAAGGGCTCCCCGGGTGAAGGCTCCCGGGTGAAGGGCTCCCGGGTGAAGGGCTCCCGGGTGAAGGGCTCCCGGGCTCCCGGGTGAAGGTCTCCCGGGTGAAGGGCTCCCGGGTGAAGGGCTCCCGGGTGAAGGGCTCCCGGGTGAAGGGCTCCCGGGTGAAGGGTGAAGGGCTCCCGGGTGAAGGGCTCCCCGGGTGAAGGGTGAAGGGCTCCCGGGTGAAGGGCTCCCCGGGTGAAGGGTGAAGGGCTCCCGGGTGACACCCAGGCGGCTCTCTCCCCCTCGGCCGACTCCCCCGCTAGCTGCCCCGGCCGAGCTAGCTGCAGTTAGCCGCTGTGGTAATAAATAATCCCGGAACCGAGTGGTTAAACCCACCGAGGGAGAACTCCCGGTGCCGACACGACCCGCGGGAGCCGAGTGGAGTCACGCTACCGCCGGGGAGCTGCTGTGGGGTCGCGGTCTAACTGCCTCCGCGCCGCTGCTCCTCATCTTGTTGTTCTGGTCCCACGGCCCCGCTCACAACAACCGCCGCCATGTTAGTTCACCACCGCGCTGCATGCTGGGAGTTACAGTGGCGATAAAGAGGGGCGTGCTGCATTCAAGGACAACTGTGGAGTAGAGGACTTTCATTTCTCTCTCTCTCTCTCTCTCTCTCTCTCTTCTCTCTTCTTTCTTCTCTCTCTCTTCTCTCTCTTCTTCTTTATCTCTCCTCTCTTCTCTCTCTCTCTTCCTTCTCTTCTTTCTTCTCTCTCTTCTTCTTTCTCTTCTCCTCTCTTCTCCTCTCTCTCTCTTTCTCCTTCTCTCTCTCTCTTAGATCCAAATCAGATCTATTTATTCCGTAGATTTCACCTACCTTTTGCCTTGGCATGGCATATGGTGCATACAATGAACATAAAAACATAACAACACAATAAGTACTCCAGAAAAAACAAAAAACAATATAAAATAAAGATATAAAAGATATAAAAGGTAAGTAAAATGCAAAATGTAAAATGCAAAATGCATTTCTCTCTCGTTCTCTTTCTTTCTCTTTCCTTCTCTCTCTTTGTCTCTCCTTCTCTTTCTTTCTTTCTATTTCTTTCTTCTTTATGTTTGTATTATTAAAACGGTTGTTATTGTTGAATTGTGACTTTATTCTTGTAATAGTAAACTCCCGTTCCCTTGTGAAATGAGGACTGTATTCCCCTGGTAGCAACACGACTTGTCTTTTGGTCTCATTTCACTACTTGATCAAATCTCATTTGGTTGTTTGCCTGTGGGTGAAATGATGAAGCGACACAGGAAGTGAATGGAGGCTTTTATTTTGAAGTGCGGCACCCGGACCGTGTGTGTGCAGCCTGACTCCTGCAGCCTGACTCCTGCAGGACTCCGCAGGACTCCGCAGATCTGGTGCATGGTGATTTTAACAGTTCACAGAGAAGATGATGCTCCCCGGGCTTCTCGCCGTGTTACTGGCTGTCCTCAGCTTCTCCGAGAGCAAACACACAGACATGTACACCTTCAAGGTGGTGAACAGCAGAGGGAAGCTCGTTTCCCTGGAGAAGTACCGGGGCTCGGTGAGTCTTTATCACAGACTCTCTCTTTCTCTCTGCTTGTCTCGACTCTTTGCATGAATGAACTCTGCGTGGGGACTTCTTACTGCTGCATGTCTCCTGTCTGCCTCTGTAGTAACTAACCCTGTAGCCGGAGGATCAGCTGCTGTCCCCGCGTGCAGCCCCGCTGGTCTACGTGGCATCGGGCCTGAGCAGCAGAGTCTCGGTTCACAGCAGAGTCTCGGTTCACAGCAGGTACCGAAGCCTTTTACTAAAGAAACACGCAAACTGCGTGCTCAGGGTTTATCAGGACCCACTTCACTAAAACCGCTGTTTCCCTTGTTAAATTGCAACTTTTTTTCTCGTCATATTAAAACTTTTTTTCTCATTAAATTCCGACTTTATTATCTTAATGTTAATTGTGACTTTATTCTTGTAATATTGACTTGCAATCTCGTTTTTTCTCATAATATAAAACCTTTATCTCTTAATATTGTGGGTTTTTTTCTCATTCAATTCGTACTATATTCTCGTAAAATTAACACTCTTAACCAATAAATTGTGACTTTATTCCCGTAATATTAAAACACTTTTTTCCAAAGTATTCTACAATTGAGAAACCGCCACACACGAGTATCTGTTTAGTTTTTCATTGGTCCCACGATGAATGAAATCCTACAATAAACCGTGTGCTGCGTTCATTTCAAAAGACATCACGTGACAATAAACAAAATAGAGAAAGTATAAATTTGTGGGCAGCACAGGATTTATTTTACAGTAGGAGAAGCTGAAGTTTTCCCACCTGACCTTTTCAAATATTATCTTTTAAATTGAATACTCCCGACTGACCTTATGGTCTCTCACATACATGGTTCCAGATTCTCCCATGACCACACAGTTAGTATGTAAAGCACTTCTTATATAGTGTTTTCTATTTGGGATTTAGTGTAACATGCATATTAAAGAGAGACGATAAAATCAGAGAACGCATAAACTATCAGTGATGAGCTGCTCTTCTGTCCAAACTCTCCTGTGCTGCCTGAGCTGACGCATGAAGCTGTAACATGTAGTAACCTGCACTAACAGTTCCTCTGCTGTGTCTGTGCAGAGGTGCACCAATGACCTCTGCACTAACATGTAAGATAAACAGGTAAACATCAATAAATAAAACAAATAAGTATTCATGGAAGTGGTTTTAGATGAAAGAAGCAGTTAAAGGTCCAGTGTGTAAGATTTAGGTGAAAGGGATTTATTGGCAGAAACGGAATATAAAATAATCCTAGTGATGTTTTCACTAGTGTGTTTCATCTCAATTGTACAAATCATTGTTTTCTTGACCCTAGAATCAGCCCTTTATATTTAAATATTTGATATTTACATCAGGAGCAGGTCCTATATGAAGGCAGCCATGTTTTTTACAGTAGCCCAGACTGGACAAACTAAACACCTTTTGAGTTTGTATGACAACTGAAGCTACCACAGGTTCTCTCTCATGTTTGGAAGGGGGGGGGGGGGGGGGGGGGGTGAGGGGTATTCAGCAGCAACATGACACATCACCACTAGATGTCACTACATTCTACACACTGAACCTTTAATAATTAATAACAGTTTTTGTTTGTCTGTTTTACATTGCTGCAAATTAAGTAAGTAAAGTACTGTGTGGTTTTAAACTGCAGCTCAAAGAAAACTGTTCTTATTTGACATTTATTAATATCTGAAAACACATGCTAACAAAACAAATGGACGATGTGTACAGAGCGTGTTCTGTACGTCACAGGTGTGAAACAGCTCTTTTCGCTCCCCTGGCTGTTGTTTGGTGAGTTTTAGTTTTACAGTATGTTTCTGTGGCTTCAGGTGTCCCTGGTGGTGAATGTAGCCAGTGACTGTGGCTTCACAGAGGAACACTACAAAGACCTGCAGCAGCTCCAGCGGGACTTTGGGCCGTATCACTTCAACGTGCTGGCGTTCCCCTGCAACCAGTTTGGGCAGCAGGAGCCCGGCAGCGACAGGAGATTGACAGCTTTGTGCGCAGAGTCTACGGCGTCTCCTTCCCCCTGTTCAGTAAAATTTCTGTTGTCGGAACTGGAGCCAACAATGTCTACAAGTACCTGGTCGGTGAGTGACATGAAATGCTGGTGGTAATTCTTTCTTAAATCACATGAAGCAAATTAGGCTGAAATCCAGGGTTCTATGAAAGACAGTGGGACCTGTTGGATCTCGTCTTTACAAGTGACGAGAATGAGTATGACACGGAAGACAAAACACAGACTGTACTCACATCATTTATTTGTGCGGGTTCTTACAAAGTTGTAGAAGTTTAGGAGCAGCAATAGGAGTTGTAAGAAGAAGAGGTTTGTTGTGAGTCAGCAAACAACAGCAGAGACAAAAGGAAGGAATCATTAAGTGTCACTGATGGTACACACAAGTTCACACCCTGTTTACTTTCTTTAACAGAAGATAATCAATTCTAAAGGCATTGTGGGAAAGCAACATGTGCGGGATTAGTGATGTGAGAAAAAAGGAAGATTCAAAGCTTTAAAACAATTAAAAACTGTAATATATTCTGAAAAAGTGCATAATGTCCTTGCAAGCTCTGAAAAAAGGGCATAAATAATAAAACGGTTGTGCGTCTTGAGGGTGTAATCTACCAAAGACTACAGATCCAAAGTTTTGTAAAATGCTGGAAACAAGTCAGAGGTGGTGTCACCATTATTGGGGGCTCTTCACTGCAAGAAATACAATTCAGGGGGAAAAGAAAACCAGAAAGTTAGGAAGACAATATAATGTACAGCACAGAATGTTTTTAAATCTTTGCTTTCTTCTTCTCTGCAGAGGCTTCTGAAAAAGAACCTGACTGGAATTTCTGGAAGTATCTGATTGATGTTAACGGCAAAGTGGTGGACACGTGGGGACCAAAAGTGTCTGTGAAAGAAATCCGACCTAAAGTAGCTGAAATGGTGCGGCAGATTATCCTAAAGAAGAAAGAAGAGCTTTAGCCCCTTGTTTCAACACAGTGCTTTGCAGTGCGAGATTCAACGACGGACAAACGGAAAGCTTGTATGTTGTTTGTACAATATGAACCATTCAGTTCGATTCATAAAGAAAAAGCAAATTCGAATTGCTTTCGGAAAGCACTGATGTAACACCACTATGTTTTTTACAAGTCAATGTTAAGTTGTATCAGGTGCATGACTTTAGAAACCGTTTTATGCCAAAGAACCCCCGTTTCCCTGTTTGTAAGTCATGTGGATTTTATGTCTGATTTATGGAATAAATTGTTGATGCCTCCCCATTGAGTTTATGTTTTATTGCCATTAATGTCCCCTAAACATAATGATAACATAATAATACAATCCATAGGATAGCATAGCTTAAGATTTATTCATTTATATTACTTTTTGGAAAACAAAATAACAACAACATGATTGTTAATAAAAAGCCCATACAATATATAAAGCAGTAAATATTTCATTAGTTTGTAATTTTACACACATTTATACTCATGTACATGTTTTTTTACCTTCATTAAATGTGAAAGTCCAATTTGAGTCATATGAAAGAGTCACCACCACACAAGGGTTTATTAACATCTTAAGCAAAGAAAAATATAATTTAATAGATAAAAACAATTAAAACCATAAAGACCCAATATTGCTTTTCAAGCTCTCCCAAAAACTTAACTGAGAAAATGTTAAGGGTGTGTTTACTGTAGACCTACTTGTTTATTGCTTTAATCTTCTAACATTTAAGATCCGTAAAGGTAAATTGTCCCATATTGTGGCTTTCATTTAAACCAGAAATGTGTTACCCTAATGTCTTTTATATAAAGTATTTGTATAATTTTCAGCAAAATATTGAATTAGATAGAATATGTTAAAGATTTCAGTGAATTTGAAATACACAGGTTTTGGAGGAAAACCCATAGTTAGTAACTTCCACTTTAATTGGAAACATTCCAGTCAAATTAAAGCTGATGAATAAATTTAAGACTTTACACTTTATTGTCCCCTTGGGAAAAGTCTAAAGTTATTGAAGTTAAATTAGAGTTTTGTGTGCATAGTTAATCAGAGGTCATCTGGTGGCTTCATAGTTCCTTCATCCTATTCTAAAATAGGATGAAATAAAGGAATATAATCAACAAATGGAGCTTCCCATCCTGATATAACAGGCATCACTGGCAGAGGTTTGTTGAGTTGGAAGTTGTTGCTGGGGTGGAGGACATTGCTGTCGTTAGAGGGACAGTAGTTGTTGTTGGGAGAACAGTTTCTTCAGAAGATATAGTTGGAGAAGTAGTTTCAGTTGTTGGTGTAGTAGTTGGTGCTGTAGTTGTTGTTGTTGGGCCCGATATGATTTTATCAGAAAGAAGGTTGACAGCAGAAATAACATTTATTTTTAAATAGTTTAATGAATGATTACAACATATAACGCAGTAAATATTTTGTTCTTTTGTGTAATAACACACATTTATCATCATTCCCATCGTTTGTGGCCTCAATCAAATGTGAAAGCAATTTGTGTCATATACAAAACAGTCTGAAGAAATGCAATAAATTAATTAATTAATCAAGAGAATTAAAAGAGACAATGGTATTTTATTGATTAGAAACTCGCACCTGTACTGAGTCACATTGGCATCAACATATGATTGTAAAATAATAATAAATACTGGAAGAATAAAGAAAAAACTTCTACAAATGACTCAAGGTCCACTTGAAGCATGAAATAAAGCTTTAAATAAATGTTAAATAATTAATATGATGACAATTATTCCTGAAGAGTGACTTTCATTTATGCCACAATTTAGTATTATAATATTTTTAAATAAGATATTATAGTTTTACAGTTTGAAAAAAAAGTTATTCAGTCCACTTCATATTTAAACACAGATTTGTGAAGAAATCCCCAGAGAGAATGTTCCCGTGAAACTATTTATGTTCCCCTTAAATTCAGGCTAATAATATAATAAAAGTTATGTTAAAGTTTTGTGAGTGTGTCTATATCATTGGTGCTGACTTAGCTCACTTTAACTTCACCCAGACCCTATCCCCTTTTGACTAAATAGGTATTTTATAATCTGTGTGACTACCAATCAAAGATGGCCGCTAGTAAACCAAAGACCAGACTTCTAACGGTTCTCTCAAAGTCCTTC